>CM049846.1:14291877-14709377 GCA_027422415.1 Schizothorax lantsangensis | reverse complement strand
AAAAAAAAGAAGAAAACTACTTCTATTTCCACTTGAGCAATAACATTTTAATAACACCAAGTTTATGAACTCCACCAGTGTTTTGTGAAACAAAATAATATTTAGACAGATCTCCAATCTAGAGATGTCAATAGTACAACTGACTGTAATGGAAAGTCAACTCAAGAAAGTTTCAAATCACTAAATCATCAGAGAAGTTAATTTAGATCAAGAAAATCCACACTAGACATAAGGGTGAACATCGGAAGAACCAACATCTGAAGGACCAAAGAAACATTTAGCCCAATTATTATAAAGCATCCAAACAACTGATTTAAATACCTAAATTACAGAACAAAAATACAGTTACTCTGAGATGGAAAGTTTTATTTTTTTAGTGCTCAAAGTTCTGTGGACCCTTCTTGTATGCTACTGTTTTGGGACACTGAGAAAACAAAAACTACAGCATATCTACTTTAGTGTTAAAACCAATATAATGTAAAGTATGCAGTATTTTCTGTTTCTGCAAGGATTTGGACTAACAGGGCGAGTCAGAGTTCCTCCCTTTAGTTACACACATTAATCTCTGGACACTAACACCCTACTCATAATCCCTCAGACCCACCTACTCAGGTGAATATAAAGTCCAGGTCTGACAGCACAGAGACACCAAAGCTCAGCACAGGAGCATCCTGAACATCTCTACACACTGAGACGACATGGACACAAGAGTCTCTTTCTCCATTCTGCTGCTGCTGTTTGGCGTCTCACAGGCGTCTGCTTCGTGGTAAGATCTGTCTCTAGCTCTCTCTCTTAATAATCAACGTACTTCAAATGAGCCATTTTAAACATCTCTGTTTCTGCCTTCAGGAGGAAAGGTTTGAAGGAGTGTTTGTGTCAGAGCCTGAACTCTGGACATCACTACAGGATATAGGAGTCCAACAATGGTCAGGCACCTTGTAGATTTTTGTGAAGTCAGCAATGGGTCACATTTCTAAAAAGTCTTCAGAGTTTATAAGTATATTGTGTTATTTCATCAGTGTGTTTCTCTTTCAATACAGGATCTTCTGAAGTCTTGATTGAAGGAGATCTGGTGTTTCCCAAAACCAGAAATGCTCTCTTCTGCTTTAACAACGACTGTTTCTGGAAGAAAAACTCTAACAACATAGTGGAGATCCCTTACATAGTGAGCAGCCAATTCTGTGAGTGAATCCCCTTCAATCATCGAACATATCTATCATTCATGTAGATCTCATTTTAAATCTGTGGGCCTTTTGTTTGCAGCCTTTAATGACAAATCAGTTATCGCAAACGCCATGTCCACCTTTCACTCCAAAACCTGCATCCGCTTTGTGGCCAGATCAACTCAGGCCGACTACATCAGTATTGAGAACAAAGATGGGTGAGAATAATCATATAATATTAACAAGAAACATTTATCAGTCCTTATTTAAAAAAGAAATAAATTAATTAATACATAAATAATAATAATAATGAACCTATTTATTTCCTCTCTCCTCTCAGGTGCTACTCTTCTCTTGGCAGAACTGGTGGGAAGCAGGTGGTCTCTTCCAAACAGACAAGGCTGTGTGTATCACGGCATCGTTCAGCATGAGCTCAATCATGCCCTGGGCTTACCCACGAGCAAACCAGGAGCGATCGTGACAAGTACGTGAAGATCAACTGGGAGAAACATCTCTCCTGATATGGCCTACAACTTTCCAGAAACAAAACACCAACAACCAAAACACTCCATATGACTACGGCTCCATCATGCACTATGGAAGAACAGCCTTCTCCATCCAGGCCGGGCTGGAAACCATCACTCCCATTCCTGATGGGACGGTGGAAATCGGACAGAGGCAGGGAATGTCAGGCACCGACATCCTGAGGATCAACAAGATTTATGGATGCTGAAGATTAGGAAAATGAATAGTAATGATGGTCTTTGCTTTCTGGTGTTTAAGTTCTGAAATGTGTAATTGTGTTGGGGAAAAATAAAGTTTGTCAAAGTACAAAAACAATTTAAGTTTTATTCTATTAAGTGCCATTTTGTGTATGATCATAAATAAAAAAAGTTCTCATGAGCACCAGATTCATATTAAAGAGGACAAGATTTTGAGTAAATATGACTTAAATTACAGTCTGTTTTTCACGTAAACAATCAAATATATTCAGAAGACTTTGAATAATCCACATGAATCACAAATTGACCATTTTAACTTGCTTTTTGGAGCTGGACAATGACAATCAACATCCACTTATTCTTGTGTTTCACAGATGAAAATGTTTTACCATTTTGGAAAGACCTGACGATAAGAAATTACAGTGTTTTTATTTTGGAGCCAACTGATATTTTACGTAATTTTAAAAATATATATAGTATCACTTATTATTAATTCATATGGGAAACTGAAGCCATATTTGTATACATACATTGTATACATAATTTTTTTTTGTCTAATTTACAAAAGTTAGTCATCTTGTTCTTCATTGTTCATTATTAAAAAAAATAACTAAAAGAAAATACAGATTTTTTCTCAATTAAAAGCCTAACTGCAATATTGTAGGTTTGTTACAGTTTCACTAACCAACGCTCTTCACCTGTCTCAACATCTCTCACCTCGCAAATGAGTAAACAGACGTGCAATTCTATCAAGTAATATTACTTCTGTACAGTACTATCAATTATTTTTTCTTTTATTCTGTATTTGGCTTTGGGTTACTGTTTTGAAAAGAATTTAATTTTTCACCTTTTTTTTTTTGAATAATCGGTTTTATGGAGCCACACTGTGATGGTTATTTATTACCCATATCCACCTTATATATTTTAGCTATTTTCAGTTTAATCGGTTTGCACGAGTTCTCAGTGGCACCAAAGGTCGTGCGAGTTCGATCTCCACTGTGCCATCGGACACTGCTATTGATGCACATGATTTTTAATATAAATTCACCTTGGCTGTGGCATGTTCTGTGACAGCTGCACTTAGATCGTTGGTGTAAGTGAAGTCTCATCTAGTGCGCAGAGTAGGATTAGCAGCATTTTCTGTTTTGTCACGTGCATCAATTGGAGTGTAACAGACTGAGAGATCTTGAGGCAGGTGCTCTATTAGATAGGAATAAGATATACGTGGTGAATAGGTAAATACGTGCAGATTTGCACAGTTTGTTTGCTTATGTGCCTCAATGAGTACAAACAGTAAAAGATCTTGAGGCATGAGATGCGCTCTCTCTACGGACGTTCTAAGCGGTTTATGCATTTTTTTTTCTTCTTGTTTTCTCGTGAACACGACTTTATTTTTGTCGTGATTCTCGACATAACAAACGTTGTTTTCTCGTTATCACGACTTATTTTTCTTGAGATCTCAACATAGCAAAAGTTGTTTCTAAGTTACACAACTGCGCCAGCAGTGGCAGTATAGAACTGATCGCTATAATTTATGCAGTTCATTACTGACATTGTTAACTTATAAATGTTAAATGCTTGAATAATGATAATTTGCTTGAATGAATTGTATCTTTATCGTTACGTTATTACTGCTGCACTACTCATCCAGTTTCTCATTTACAATGACGTATTTGTAATGTGAATCTTTCTTATTTTACTTTTTATTGTGTTTCTTAATGCTTTATGCATTTTATAATATTTCGTACGTAGGTTTGCTGGTTGATAGTTTCTGTTAAGTGCAGAGGTCTTAGCGAAAGCATAAATTAAAAGAGAAGCACTAATTTTAGCTCATTTATGGAAATTTTGTGCAAATGTATGGTTTTTTCATTTCCCCCTTTTGTTGTATTAACCAATGTTGAATTAAACTATAGTTCTCACTTATCTTGTGTAATTTTTTTGTTAATCATACATTGAGGCAAGAATTTGTTTTATTTAAATGGTATGTTAAAAATAGTACGAGCAGGAATTATGTGTATATAATTGCTGTCACTTATTAGCAGGGGGACAAGTACATAACAAGTAATTATTACTGACTCTGTCATAATGGCTTTAGGACAATGAAATAAAAACCTTATTGTTGAGTCATGATGAGTTTCCTTCACCAACTCAACTCTGAAGACCCTTTGTTGTACTGATATCCTTTAGAAAATCATTCACATCATATACTGTAGCAAAATAAAAAAAAAGAGAAAACTACTTCTATTTCCACTTGAGCAATAACATTTAATAACACCAAGTTATGAACTCCACCAGTGTTTTGTGAAAAAAATAATATTTAGACAGATCTCCAATCTAGAGATGTCAATAGTACAACTGACTGAATGGAAGTCAATCAAGAACGGTTTCAAATCACTAAATCATCAGAGAAGTTAATTTAGATCAAGAAAAATCACACTAGACATAAGGGTGAACATCAGAAGAACCAACATTGAAGGACCAGAAAACATTTAGCCCAATTATTAAAAAGCATCAAACAACTGATTTTAAATACCTAAATTACAGAACAAAATACAGTTACTTGAGATGGAAAGTTTTATTATTTTTAGTGCTCAAAGTTCTGTGGACCCTTCTTGTATGCTACTGTTTTGGGGACACTGAGAAAACAAAAAACTACAGCATATTAGTTTAGTGTGTAAAACCAATATATGTAAAGTATGAGTATTTCTGTTTCTGCAAGGATGTTGGGACTAACACAGCGAGGTCAGGTTTTACCCCTTTAGTTACACACATTTAGGTCTCTGGACACTCACCCCCTACTCATAATCCTAGACCCACCTACTAGGTGAATATAAAGTCCAGGTGTGACAGCACTCAGAGACCCCCAAAGCTCAGCCCAAGAGCATCCTGAACATCTCTACACACTGAGACGACATGGACACAAGAGTCTCTTTTCCATTCTGCTGCTGTGTTTGGGTCTCACAGGCATCTCTCTACGTGGTAAGATCTGGTTCTCTCTTTAAATAATAACGTAATTCAAATGATGCCATTTTAAACATCTCTGTTTATGCCTTCAGGAGGAAAGGTTTGAAGGAGTGTTTGAGTCAGAGCCTGAACCTCTGGACATCACTACAAGGATATTGGAGTCCACAATGGTCAGGCACCTTGTAGATTTTGTGAAGTCAGCAATTGGTGCACATTTCTAAAGTATTCAGAGTTTTAAGTATATTGTGTTATTTTCCTCAGTGTGTTTCTTTCAATTACAGGATTTCTGAAGTCTTGATTGAAGGAGATCTGGTGTTTCCAAAACCAGAACATGCTCTCTTCTGCTTTCACACGATGTTTCTGGGAAGAAAAAACTTAACAACATAGTGGAGATCCCTTACATAGTGAGAGCCAATTCTGTGAGTGATCCCTTCAACATGAACATAATCTATCATTCATGTAGATCTCATTTTATTCTGTGGCCTTTTGTTTTGCAGCCTTTAATGACAAATCAGATATCGCAAACGCCATGTCCACCTTTCACCTCCAAAACTGCATCCGCTTTGTGGCCAGATCAACTCAGGCCGACTACATCAGTATTGAGAACAAAGATGGTGAGAATAATCATATAATATTAACAAGAAAATTTATCAGCCTTATTTTAAAAAGAAATGAATTAATTAATACATAATAATAATAATAATGAATCTATTTATTTCTCTCTCCTCTCAGGTGCTACTCTTCTCTTGGCAGAAACTGGTGGGAAGCAGGTGGTCTCCTTCAACAGTCAAGGCTGTGGTGTATCACGGCATCGTTCAGCATGAGTCAATCATGCCCTGGGCTTCTACCACGAGCAAACCAGGAGCGATCGTGACAAGTATGTGAAGATCAACTGGAGAACATCTCTCCTGATATGGCCTACAACTTCCAGAAACAAAACACCAACAACCAAAAACACTCCATATGACTACGGCTCCATCATGCACTATGGAAGAACAGCCTTCTCCATCCAGCCGGGCTGGAAACCATCACTCCCATTTGATGGGACGGTGGAAATCGGACAGAGGCAGGGAATGTCAGGCACCGACATCCTGAGGATCAACAAGATTTATGGATGCTGAAAGATTAGGAAATGAATAGTAATGATGGGTCTTTGCTTTCTGGTGTTTAAGTTCTGAAATGTGTAAAGTGTTGGGAAAAAATAAAGTTTCTCAAAGTACAAACAATTTAAGTTTTATTATATTAAGTGCCATTTTTGTGTTGCTCATCATAAAAAAAAAGTTTCATGAGCAGCCAGATTATATTAAAGAGGACAAGATTTTGAGTAAATATGACTTAAATTACAGTCTGTTTTTCACGTAAACAATCACATATATGTAAGACTTTGATTAATCCACATGAATCACAAATTGACATTTTAACTTGTTTTGGAGCTGGACAATGACAATCAACATCACTTATTCTTGTGTTTCACAGATGAAAATGTTTTACCATTTTGGAAAGACCTGACGATAAGAAATTACAGTGTTTTTATTTTGGAGCCAACTGATATTTTACGTAATTTAAAAATATATATAGTATCACTTATTATTAATTATATGGGAAACTGAAGCCATATTTGTATACATACATTGTATACAAATTTTTTGTTTTTTTTTATTTACAAAAGTTAGTCATCTTGTTCTCATTGTTCATTATTAAAAAAAATAACTAAAAGAAATACAGATTTTTTTTCAATAAAAAGCCTAACTGCCAATATTGTAGGTTTTGTTACAGTTCCTAAACCAAACGCTCTTCACCTGTCTCACATTCTCTCACTCGCAACTGAGTAAACAGACAGTGCAATTCTACAGTACACTTTTACAGATATATTATTCCTTTCTTTATTCTGTATAAGAGCACGTCTCACCTGCCCAAGGTTTTTTACTGTTTGAAAAGAAAAAAAAACAGTGCCAATGTATATTTATTTACCCATTTTCCACCTTATATATTTTATATGATTTCATATTTTAACAGTTTTAATCGTTATGGAGCACGTGTCCTGTGGCAGTGGCACCAAACGCGTCGTGCGAGTCTCAAGATCTCTCACTGTGTACAGCCATCGGACACTGCTATTGATGCACATGATTTTTAATAATAATTCACCTGGCTGTGGCATGTTCTGTGACAGCTGCACTTAGATCGTTGGTGTAAAGTGAAGTCTCATCTAGTGCAGGCAGAGTAGGATTAGCAGCATTTTCTGTTTTTGTCACGTGCATCATTAGAGTGTAACAGACTGAGAGATCTTGAGGCAGGTGCTCTATTAGATAGGAATAAGATATACGTGGTGAATAGGTAAATACGTGCAGATTTGCACAGTTTGTTTGCTTATGTGCCTCAACAATCGGAGTACAACAGTAAAAGATCTTGAGGCATGAGATGCGCTCTCTCTACGGACGTTCTAAAGCGGTTATGCATTTTTTTTCCTTTTTTTTTTTTCTCTGTGAACATGACTTTATTTTTGTCGTGATCTCGAATAAAAAACGTTGTTTTTCGTTATCACGACTTATTTTTCTTGAGATCTCAACATAATTGTTCTCTAAGTTAACAACTACTGCGCCAGCGGTGGCAGTAAAGACATGAATAAGTTCATTACTGCATTTAGTTAACTTATAAATGTTAAATGCTTGATAAAATATGATTAATTTTGCTTGAAATTGTATCTTATTATCGTTACATTATTACTGCTGCACTACTCATCACAGTTTTCATTTTACAATGACGTATTTGTAATGTGAATCTTTCTTTTTTTTACTTTTTTATTGTGTTCTTAATGCTCTTATGCATTTTTATAATATTTACGTAGGGTTTGCTGTTGATAGTTTCTGTTAAGTGGCAGAGTCTTAGCGAAAGCATAAATTAAAAGAGAAGATCATTTAGCTCATTTATGGAAATGTTTGTGCAAATGTATGGTTTTTCATCTTTCCTCTTTTGTTGTATTAACCAATGTTGAATTAAACTTAGTTCTCACTTATCTTGTGTAATTTTTTTGTTAATCATACATTGAGGCAATAATTTGTTTTATTTAAATGGTATGGTTAAAAATAGTAGAGCAGGAATTATGTGTATATAAGATTGCTGTCACTATTAGCAGGGGAACAAGTACATAACAAGTAATTACTGACTCTGTCATAATGGCTTTAGACAATGAATAAAACCTTATTGTTGAGTCATGATGAGTTTCCCTTCACCAACTCAAACTCTGAAGACCTTTGTTGTACTGATATCCTTTAGAAAAGTCATTCACCACTCATATACTGTAGCAAAAAAAAAAAAAAAAGAAGAAACCTACTTCTATTTCCACTTGAGCAATAACATTTTAATAACACCAAGTTATGAACTCACCAGTTTTTGTGAAACAAAATAATATTTAGACAGATCTCCAATCTAGAGATGTCAATAGTACAACTGACTGTAATGGAAAGTCAACTCAAGAAAGTTTCAAATCACTAAATCATCAGAGAAGTTAATTTAGATCAAGAAAATCCACACTAGACATAAGGGTGAACATCAGAAGAACCAACATCTGAAGGACCAAAGAAACATTTAGCCCAATTATTATAAAGCATCCAAACAACTGATTTAAATACCTAAATTACAGAACAAAAATACAGTTACTCTGAGATGGAAAGTTTTATTTTTTTAGTGCTCAAAGTTCTGTGGACCCTTCTTGTATGCTACTGTTTTGGGACACTGAGAAAACAAAAACTACAGCATATCTAGTTTAGTGTTAAAACCAATATAATGTAAAGTATGCAGTATTTTCTGTTTCTGCAAGGATTTGGACTAACAGGCGAGGTCAGAGTTTCCTCCCTTTAGTTACACACATTAGTCTCTGGACACTAACACCCTACTCATAATCCCTCAGACCCACCTACTCAGGTGAATATAAAGTCCAGGTCTGACAGCACAGAGACACCAAAGCTCAGCACAAGAGCATCCTGAACATCTCTACACACTGAGACGACATGGACACAAGAGTCTCTTTCTCCATTCTGCTGCTGCTGTTTGGCGTCTCACAGGCATCTCCTCTCGTGGTAAGATCTGGTCTCTCTCTTAAATAATCAACGTACTTCAAATGAGCCATTTTAAACATCTCTGTTTCTGCCTTCAGGAGGAAAGGTTTGAAGGAGTGTTTGTGTCAGAGCCTGAACCTCTGGACATCTACAAGGATATTGGAGTCCAACAATGGTCAGGCACCTTGTAGATTTTGTGAAGTCAGCAATTGTCACATTTTCTAAAAAAGTCTTCAGAGTTTATAAGTATATTGTGTTATTTCATCAGTGTGTTTCTCTTTCAATACAGGATTTTGAAGTCTTGATTGAAGGAGATCTGGTGTTTCCAAAACCAGAAATGCTCTCTTCTGCTTTAACAATGACTGTTTCTGGAAGAAAAACTCTAACAACATAGTGGAGATCCCTTACATAGTGAGCAGCCAATCTGTGAGTGAATCCCCTTCAATCATCGAACATATCTATCATTCATGTAGATCTCATTTTAAATCTGTGGGCCTTTTGTTTGCAGCCTTTAATGACAAATCAGTTATCGCAAACGCCATGTCCACCTTTCACTCCAAAACCTGCATCCGCTTTGTGGCCAGATCAACTCAGGCCGACTACATCAGTATTGAGAACAAAGATGGGTGAGAATAATCATATAATATTAACAAGAAACATTTATCAGTCTTTTTAAAAAGAAATGAATTAATTAATACATACATAAATAATAATAATAATGAATCTATTTATTTTCTCTCCTCTCAGGTGCTACTCTTCTCTTGGCAGAACTGGTGGAAGCAGGGTGGTCTCTTCAACAGACAGGCTGTGTGTATCACGGCATCGTTCAGCATGAGCTCAATCATGCCCTGGGCTTCTACCACGAGCCCAGGAGCGATCGTGACAAGTATGTGAAGATCAACTGGGAGAACATCTTCCTGATATGGCCTACAACTTCCAGAAACACCACACCAACCAAAACACTCCATATGACTACGGCTCCATCATGCACATATGGAAGAACAGCCTTCTCCATCCAGGCGGGCTGGAAACCATCACTCCCATTCCTGATGGGACGGTGGAAATCGGACAGAGGCAGGGAATGTCAGGCACCGACATCCTGAGGATCAACAAGATTTATGGATGCTAAAGATTAGGAAAATGAATAGTAATGATGGTCTTTGCTTTCTGGTGTTTAAGTTCTGAAAGTGTAATTGTGTTGGGAAAATAAAGTTTGTCAAAGTACAAACAATTTAAGTTTTATTATATAAGTGCCATTTAGTGTCTGATCATAAATAAAAAAGTTCTCATGAGCACCAGATTCATATTAAATGAGGACAGATTTTGAGTAAATATGACTTAAATTACAGTCTGTTTTTCACGTAAACAATCAAATATATTCGTAAAGACTTTGAATAATCCACATGAATCACAAATTGACCATTTTAACTTGCTTTTTGGAGCTGGACAATGACAATCAACATCCACTTATTCTTGTGTTTCACAGATGAAAATGTTTTACCTCTTGGAAAGACCTGACGATAAGAAATTACAGTGTTTTTTATTTTGGAGCCAACTGATATTTTACGTAATTTTAAAATATATATAGTATCACTTATTATTAATTCATATGGGAAACTGAAGCCATATTTGTACATACATTGTATACATAATTTTTTTTTTGTTCTTAATTTACAAAAGTTAGTCATCTTGTTCTCATTGTTCATTATTAAAAAAATAACTAAAAGAAAATACAGATTTTTTTTCAATAAAAGCCTAACTGCCAATATTGTAGGTTTCTGTTACAGTTTCACTAACAAACGCTCTTCACTCAGTCTCAACAACTCTCACTCGCAAATGAGTAAACAGACAGTGCAACTTCTACAGTACACTTCTTACAGTACATATTATTCCTTTCTTTTATTCTGTATAAGCACGTCTCCCACCTGCCTCAAGTTTTTACTGTTTGAAAGAGAAAAAAAAAACAGTGCAATGTATATTTATTTACCATTTTCCACCTTATATATTATATGATTTCATATTTTTAACAGTTTTAAATCGGTTATGGAGCACGTGTTTGTGGGCAGTGGCACCAAAGCGTCGTGCGAGTCTCCAAGATCTCTCACTGTGTACCCATCGGACACTGCTATTGATGCACATGATTTTTAATATTAATTCACCTTGGCTGTGGCATGTTCTGTGACAGCTGCACTTAGATCGTTGGGTGTAAAGTGAAGTCTCATCTAGTGCAGGCAGAGTAGGATTAGCAGCATTTCTGTTTTGTCACGTGCATCAATTGGAGTGTAACAGATGAGAGATCTTGAGGCAGGTGCTCTATTAGATAGGAATAAGATATACGTGGTGAATAGGTAAATACGTGCAGATTTGCACAGTTTGTTTGCTTATGTGCCTCAATCGGAGTACAACAGTAAAAGATCTTGAGACATGAGATGCGCTCTCTCTACGGACGTTCTAAGCGCCATACATTTTTTTTCTTCTGTTTTCTCGTGAACATGACTTTATTTTGTGATCTCGACATCACGACTTATTTTTTTGAGATCTCAGATCTCAACATAGCAAAAGTGTTCTCTAGTGACACAACTGCGCCAGCAGGGTTGGCAGTATAGAAATATGACTGATCGCTATAATTTATGCAGTTCATTACTGACATTTAATTAACTTATAAATGTTAAATGCTTGACTAAATATGATCAATTTTGCTTGAAATTGTATCTTATTATCGTTACATTATTACTGCTGCACTACTCATCACAGTTTTCATTTACAATGACGTATTTGTAATGTGCAATCTTTCTTATTTTTACTTTTATTGTGTTCTTAATGCGCTTATGCATTTTATAATAATTAGGGTTTGCTGTTTGATAGTTTCTGTTAAGTGGCAGAGTCTTAGCGAAAGCATAAATTAAAGAGAAGCACTAATTTTAGCTCATTTATGGAAATGTTTGTGCAAATGTATGGTTTTTCATCTTTTCCTTCTTTTGTTGTATTACCCAATGTTGAATTAAACTATAGTTCTCACTTATCTTGTGTAATTTTTTTTGTTAATCATAAATCGAGGCAAAATTTTTTTTTTAAATGGTATGCTAAAATTAGTAAGAGCAGGAATTATGTGTATATAAGATTGCTGTCACTATTGCAGGGGGAACAAGTACATAACAAGTATACTGACTTTGTCATAGTGGCTTAGGACAATGAAACAAAACCTTATTGTTGAGTCATGATGAGTTCCTCACCAACTCTCTGAAGACCTTTGTTGTACTGATATCCTTTAAAAAAGTAATTCACACTCATATACTGTATAGCAAAATAAAAAAAGAAGAAAACTACTTCTTTCCACTTGAGCAATAACATTTGAATAACACCAAGTTTATTGAACTCCACCACAGTGTTTGTGAAACAAAAAATATTTAGACAGATCTCAATCTAGAGATGTCAATAGTACAACTGACTGTAATGGAAAATCAACTCAAGAAAGTTTCAAATCACTAAATCATCAGAGTAGTTCATTTAGATCAAGAAAATCCACACTAGACATAACGTGAACATCAGGACGAACCAACATCTGAAGGACCAAAGAAACATTTAGCACAATTATTAAAGCACAAACAACTGATTTAAATACCTAAATTACAGAACAAAAATACAGTTACTCTGAGATGGAAAGTTTTATTTTTTTAGTGCTCAAAGTTCTGTGGACCCTTCTTGTATGCTACTGTTTTGGGACACTGCGAAAACAAAAACTACAGCATATTAGTTTAGTGTTAAAACCAATATAATGTAAAGTATGCAGTATTTTCTGTTTCTGCAAGGATTTGGACTAACAGGCGAGGTCAGAGTTTCCTCCCTTTAGTTACACATTTAGTCTCTGGACAGTAACACCCTACTCCCATAATCCCTCAGACCACCTACTCAGTGAATATAAAAGTCCAGGCTCTGACAGCACAGAGACACCAAAGCTCAGCACAAGAGCATCCTGAACATCTCTACACACTGAGACGACAGGACACAAGAGTCTCTTTCTCCATTCTGCTGCTGCTGTTTGGCGTCTCACAGGCATCTCCTCTCGTAAGGTAAGATCGGTGGTCTCTCTAAATGATCAAGTACTTCAAATGAGCCCATTTTAAACATCTCTGTTTCTGCCTTCAGGAGGAAAGGTTTGAAGGAGGTGTTTGTGTCAGAGCCTGAACCTCTGGACATCACTACAAGGATATTGGAGTCCAACAATGGTCAGGCACCTTGTAGATTTTTGTGAAGTCAGCAATTGGTCACATTTCTAAAAAGTCTTCAGAGTTTATAAGTATATTGTGTTATTTCATCAGTGTGTTTCTCTTTCAATACAGGATTCTGAAGTCTTGATTGAAGGAGATCTGGTGTTTCCAAAACCAGAAATGCTTCTTCTGCTTTAACAACGACTGTTTCTGGAAGAAAAACTCTAACAACATAGTGGGAGATCCTTACATAGTGAGCAGCAATTCTGTGAGTGAATCCCCTTCAATCATCGAACATATCTATCATTCATGTAGATCTCATTTTAAATCTGTGGCCTTTTGTTTGCAGCCTTTAATGACAAATCAGTTATCGCAAACGCCCCATGTCCACCTTTCACTCCAAAATGCATCGCTTTGTGGCCAGATCAACTCAGGCCGACTACATCAGTATTGAGAACAAAGATGGGTGAGAATAATCATATAATATTAACAAGAAAACATTTATCAGTCCTTATTTAAAAAGAAAATGAATTAATTAATACATAAATAATAATAATAATGAACCTATTTATTTCCCTCTCCTCTCAGGTGCTACTCTTCTCTTGGCAGAACTGGTGGGAAGCAGGTGGTCTCCTTCAACAGAAAGGCTGTGTGTATCACGGCATCGTTCAGCATGAGCTCAATCATGCTGGGCTTCTACCACGAGCAAACCAGGAGCGATCGTGACAAGTATGTGAAGATCAACTGGAGAACATCTCTCCTGATATGGCCTACAACTTCCAGAAACAAAACACCAACAACCAAAACACTCCATATGACTACGGCTCCATCATGCACTATGGAAGAACAGCCTTCTCCATCCAGGCCGGGCTGGAAAAATCACTCCCATTCCTGATGGGACGGTGGAAATCGGACAGAGGCAGGGAATGTCAGGCACCGACATCCTGAGGATCAACAAGATTTATGGATGCTGAAGATTAGGAAAATGAATAGTAATGATGGGTCTTTGCTTTCTGGTGTTTAAGTTCTGAAATGTGTAATTGTGTTGGGAAAAATAAAGTTTGTCAAAGTACAAAACAATTTAAGTTATTATATTAAGTGCCATTTTGTGTCTAATCATTCAATAAAAAAACTTAGCAGTGAACCCCTATTATTAAAGAAACAAGAAAGAATAATAAGTACAGTAAGATTGTACTGAAAATTGCAAATTTATACGCCTTGATTAAGATGAATCACAAAGACATTTTAACTTGCTTTTTGGAACTGGACAAACCTACAATATTTTACAAGATGAAAAAGTTTATTGGAAAGACCTCGATAAGAAATTACAGTTATTTTTTTTAATAATGAACATGAGAACAGATTACGTAATTTTAAAAAATATAAATCACTTATTAAATTCATATAAACAAGCCATAGATGTATACATACATTGTATACATAATTTTTTTTTATTCTTAATTTACAAAAGTTTGTCATCTTGTTCTCATTGTTCATTATTAAAAAAATAACTAAAAGAAAATACAGATTTTTTTCAATATAAAGCCTAACTGCCAATATTGTATGTTTCTGTTACAGTTTCACTACACCAAACGCTCTTCACCTGTCTCAACATCTCTCACTCGCAAATGAGTAAACAGACAGTGCAATTCTACAGTACACTTCTTACAGTACATATTATTCCTTTCTTTTATTCTGTATAAGAGCACGTCTCACCTGCCTCAAGTTTTTTTACTGTTTGAAAAGAAAAAAAAAAACAGTGCCAATGTATATTTATTTACCCCATTTCCACCTTATATTATTTTATATGATTTCATATTTTAAAAGTTTTAATCGTTATGGAGCACGTGTCCTGTGGGCAGTGGCACCAAAGCGTCGTGCGAGTCTCAAGATCTCTCACTGTGTACAGCCATCGGACACTGCTATTGATGCACATGATTTATTATTAATTCACCTTGGCTGTGACATGTTCTGTGACAGCTGCACTTAGATCGTTGGTGTAAAGTGAAGTCCATCTAGTGCAGGCAGAGAGGATTAGCAGCATTTTCTGTTTTGTCACGCATCAATTGGAGTGTAACAGACTGAGAGATCTTGAGGCAGGCACTATTAGATAGGAATAAGATATACGTGGTGAATAGGTAAATACGTGCAGATTTGCACAGTTTTTTGCTTATGTGCTCAATCGGAGTACAAACAGTAAAAATCTTGAGCATAGATGCCTCTCTCGACGACTACGACTTCTGGCCATTTTTTTTCCTTCCTTGTTTTCCTCGTGAACATGACTTTATTTTGTCGTGATCTCGACATAACAAACGTGTTTCTCTAAGTTACAACGATTTTTCTGAGATCTCAACAGCATAGCAAAAGTGGCAGTATAATCACAACAAATCAAAAGGGGCTAGTATAGTATAGAACAGTATAGAACTGATCGCTATAATTTATGCAGTTCATTACTGACATTTAGTTAACTTATAAAATGTTAAATGCTTGAATAAATATGATAATTTTTGCTTGAAATTGTATCTTATTATCGTTACATTATTACTGCTGCACTACTCATCACAGTTTCTCTTTTACAATGACTATTTGTAATGTGAATCTTCGTATTTTTACTTTTTATTGTGTGCTTAATGCTCTTATGCATTTTATAATATTTAGGGTTGCTGTTTGATATTTTGTTAAGTGGCAGAGTCTTAGCAAGCATAAAGAAAAGAAGCACTAATTTTAGCTCATTTATGGAAATGTTTGTGCAAATGTATGGTTTTTTTCATCTTTTCCTCTTTTGTTGTATTAACCAATGTTGATTAAACTATAGTTCTCACTTATCTTGTGTAACTTTTTTAATCATACATTGAGGCAATAATTTGTTTTTATTTAAATTAGGTTAAAAATAGTAGAGCAGGAAATATGTGTATATAAGACTGTCTATTAGCAGGGGAAAAGTACATAACAAGTAATTACTGACTCTGTCCATAATGGCTTTAGGACAATGAATAAAACCTTATTGATCATGATGATTTCCCTCACCAACTCAACTCTGAAGACCTTTTTGTACTGAATCCTTTAGAAAGTCATTCACTCATATACTGTAGCAAATAAAAAAAAAAAGAAAGAGAAAAACTACTTCTATTTCCACTTAGCAATAACATTTTAATACCACCACACAAGTTCATGAACTCCACCATGTTTGTGAAACAAAATAATATTTAGACAGATCTCCAATCTAGAGATGTCAATAGAACAAACTGACTGTAATGGAAAATCAACTCAAGAAAGTTTTCAAATCACTAAATCATCAAGAAGTTAATTTAGATCAAGAAAATCCACACAGACATAAGGTGAACATCAAAGAACCAACATCTGAAGGACCCAAAGAACCATTTAGCCCAATTAATATAAAGCATCCAAACAACTGATTTAAATACCTAAATTACAGAACAAAAATACAGTTACTCTGAGATGGAAAGTTTATTTTTTTAGTGCTCAAAGTTCTGTGGACCCTTCTTGTATGCTACTGTTTTGGACACTGAAAAAACAAAAACTACAGCATAGTTTAGTGTTAAAAACCAATATAATGTAAAGTATGCAGTATTTTCTGTTTCTGCAAGGATTTTGGACGAACAGCGAGGTCAGAGTTTCCTCCTTTAGTTACACACATTAGTCTCTGACACTAACACCCTATCATAATCCTCAGACCCACCTTACTCAGGTGAATATAAAGTCCAGGTCTGACAGCACAGAGACACCAAAGCTCAGCACAAGAGCATCCTGAACATCTCTACACATGAGAGACATGACACAAGAGTCTCTTCTCTCCATTCTGCTGCTGCTGTTTGGCGTCTCACAGGCATCTCCTCTCGTGTAAAGATCTGGTCTAGTCTCTCTCTTATATAATCAACGTACTTTAAATGAGCCATTTTAAACATCTCTGTTTCTGCCTTCAGGAGGAAAGGTTTGAAGAGTGGTGTCAGAGCCTAACCTCTGGACATCACTACAAGGATATTGGAGTCCAACAATGGTCAGGCACTTGTAATTTTTGTGAAGTCACAATTGGTCACATTTCTAAAAAGTCTTCAGATTTATAAGTATATTGTGTTATTTCATCAGTGTGTTTCTCTTTCAATACAGGATCTCTGAAGTCTTGATTGAAGGAGATCTGGTGTTTCCCAAACCAGAAATGCTTCTTCGCTTTAACAACGACTGTTTTCTGAAGAAAAACTCTAAAAACATAGTGAGATCCTTACATATGAGCAGCCAATTCTGTGAGTGAATCCCCTTCAATCATCGAACATATCTATCATTCATGTAGATCTCATTTTAAATCTGTGGGCCTTTTGTTTGCAGCCTTAATGACAAATCAGTTTATCGCAAACGCCATGTCCACCGTTCACTCCAAAACCTGCATCCGCTTTGTGGCCAGATCAACTCAGGCCGACTACATCAGTATTGAGAACAAAGATGGTGAGAATAATCATATAATATTAACAAGAAACATTTATCAGTCCTATTTTAAAAAGAAATTAATAAATTAATACATAAATGATAATAATAATGAATCTATTTATTTCCTCTCTCCTCTCAGGTGCTACTCTTCTCTTGCAGAACTGGTGGAAGCAGGCAGGTGTCTCCTTCAACAGACAAGGCTGTGTGATCACGGCATCGTTCAGCATGAGCTCAATCATGCCCTGGCTTCTACCACGAGCAAACCAGGAGCGATCGTGACAAGTACGTGAAGATCAACTGGGAGAACACTCTCCTGATATGGCCTACAACTTCCAGAAAACAACACACAACAACCAAACACTCATATGACTACGGCTCCATCATGCACTATGGAAAACAGCCTTCTCCATCCAGGCCGGGTGGAAACCATCACTCCCATTCCTGATGGACGGTGGAAATCGGACAGAGGCAGGAATGTCAGGCACCGACATCCGAGGATCAACAAGATTATGGATGCTGAAGATTAGGAAATGAATAGTAATGATGGTCTTTGCTTTTGTGTTTAAGTTCTGAAATGTGTAATTGTGTGGGAAAAATAAAGTTTGTCAAAGTACCAAAACCAATTAAGTTTTATTATATTAGTGCCATTTAGTGTCTGATCATAAAAAAAAAAGTTCTCATGACACCAGATTCATATTAAAGAGGACAAGATTTTGAGTAAATAGACTAAAATACAGTCTGTTTTCACGTAAACAATCAAATATATCGTAAGACTTTGATTAATCCACATGAATCACAAATTGACATTTTACTTCTTTTTGGAGCTGGACAATGACAATCAACATCCCTTATTCTTGTGTTTCACAGATGAAATGTTTACCATTTTGGAAGACCTGACGATAAGAAATTACAGTGTTTTTATTTTAGCCAACTGATATTTTACGTAATTTAAAATATATATAGTATCACTTATTATTAATTCATATGGGAAACTGAAGCCATATTGTATACATACATTGTATACATATTTTTTTTTGTTCTTAATTACAAAATTTAGTCATCTTGTTCTCATTGTTCATTATTAAAAAAATAACTAAAAAAATACAGATTTTTTTCAATAAAAGCCTAACTGCCAATATTAGGTTCTGTTACAGTTTTCACTAACCAAACCTCTTCCTGTCTCAACATCTTCACTCGCAAATGAGTAAACAGACAGTGCAATTCTACAGTACACTTCTTACAGTACATATTTATTCCTTCTTTATTCTGTATAAGAGCACGTCTCACCTGCTCAAGTTTTTTTACTCTTTGAAAGAAAAAAAACAGTGCCAATGTATATTTATTTACCCATTTTCCACCTTATATATATTTTATATGATTTCATATTTTACAGTTTTAATCGTTTATGGAGCGTGTCCTGTGGGCAGTGGCACCAAAGCGTCGTGCGAGTCTCAAGATCTCTCACTGTACAGCCATCGGACACTGCTATTGATGCACATGATTTTAATATTAATTCACCTTGGCTGTGGCATGTTCTGTGACAGCTTGCACTTGATCGTTGGTGTAAAGTGAAGTCTCATTCTATGCAGCAGAGTAGGATTAGCAGCATTTTCTGTTTTGTCACGTGCATCAATTAGAGTGTAAACAGACTGAGAGATCTTGAGGCAGGTCTCTATTAGATAGGAATAAGATATACGTGGTGAATAGGTAAATACGTGCAGATTTGCACATTTTTTGCTTATGTGCCCAATCGGAGTACAAACAGTAAAAGATCTGAGACATGAGATGGCTCTTCTCTACGGACGTCTAAGCGTTATGCAATTTTTTTTCCTTCTTGTTTTCTCGGTGAACATGATTTTTTTTTCGTGATCTCACATAAAAACGTTGTTTTCTCGTTACACACTTATTTTTCTGAGATCTCATTATCGACGACTTAGCTTGAGATCTCACAAAAGTAGCAAAAGTTTCTCTCTAAGTAACCAACTGCGCCAGAGGTGGCAGTCAGTATAGAAACTGATCGCTATAATATAGTTCATTACTGACATTTAGTTAACTTAAAATGTTAAATGCTTGAATAAATATGATAATTTTGCTTGAAATTGATCTTATTATCGTTACATTATTACTGCGCACTATCATCACAGTTTAATCTTTACAATGACGTATTTGTAATGTGAATTTCTTATTTTTACTTTTTATTGTGTCTTAAGCTCTTATGCATTTTATAATATTTTACGTAGGGTTTGCTGTTTGATAGTTTCTGTTAAGTGGCAGAGTCTTAGCAAAGCATAAATTAAAAGAGAAGCACTATTGTTAGTCATTAGAAGGTTTTTGTGCAAATGTATGGTTTTTTCATCTTTCCTCTTTTGTTGTATTAACCAATGTTGAATTAAACTATATGTTTCACTTATCTGTGTAATTAATTTTTTTGTAATCATACATTGAGCAATAATTTGTTTTTATTTAAATGGTATGTTAAAATAAGTACGAGCAGGAAATTATATGTTTAAAAGATTGCTGTCACTATTAGCAGGGGAACAAGTACACATAACAAGTAATACTGACTCTGTCATAATGGCTTTAGACAATGAAAAAAACCTTATTGTTGAGTCATGATGAGTCCCTCACCAACTCAACTCTGAAACCTTTGTTGTACTATATTCTTAGAAAAGTCATTCACACTCATCTGTAGCAAAATAAAAAAAAAGAGAAGAACCTACTACATTATTTCCACTTGAGCAATAACATTTTAATAACACCAAGTTCATGAATCCACCTGGTTTATGTGAAACAAATAATAATTTAGACGGATCTCCAATTAGAGATGTCAATAGTACAAACTGACTGTAATGGAAGTCAACAAGAAAGTTTCAAATCACTAAATCATCAGAGAAGTTAATTTAGATCAAGAAAAAATCCACACTAACATAAGGGTGAACATCAGAAACCAACATCTGAAGGACCAAAGAAACAATTACCCAATTATTATAAAGCATCCAACAACTGATTTAAATACCTAAATTACAGAAAAAAATACAGTTACTCTGAGATGGAAAGTTTTTATTTCTTTTTATGCTCAAAGTTTGTGGACCTTCTTGTATGCTACTGTTTTGGGACACTGAGAAAACAAAACTACAGCATATCTAGTTTAGTGTTAAAACCAATATAATGTAAAGTATGCAGTATTTTCTGTTTCTGGCAAGGATTTTGACTAACAGGCGAGGTCAGAGTTTCCTCCTTTAGTTACACACATTAGTCTCTGGACACTAAACCCTACTCATAATCCCTCAGACCATACTCAGTGAATATAAAGTCCAGGTCTGACAGCACAGAGACCAAAGCTCAGCACAAGAGCATCCAACATCTCTACACACTGAGACGACAATACACAAGAGTCTCTTTCTCCATTTGCTGCGCTGTTTGGCGTCACAGGCGTCTCCTCTCGGGTAAGATCGGTTCCTCTTCAATGAATCAACCGTATCAAATGACCATTTTAAACATCTCTGTTTTCTGCATTCAGGAGGAAAGGTTAGAAGGATGTGTTTGTGTCAGGCTGAACCTTGGACATCACTACAATTTGGAGTCAACCATGAGGTAGGCACTTGTAGATTTTTGTAAATTTATCAATTGGTGTTTCAAATTTCAGAAAATAGGGGTAAAATGTGGTCAAGATGTATAAATCAATGTTATTTTATCAGTATGTTCCTCTTTCAATACAGGATCTTCTGAAGTCTTGATTGAAGGAGATCTGTTGTTCCAAAAACCCAAATGCTCTCTACTGCTTTTAACATGAACTGTTCTGGAGGAAGAACTCTAACAACACATAGTGGAATCCCCTTACATAGTGAGCAGCCAATCTCTGTGAGTGAATCCCTTCAATCATCGAACATATCTATCATTCATGTAGATCTCATTTTAAATCTGTGGGCCTTTTGTTTACAGCCTTTAATGACAAATCAGTTATCGCAAACGCCATGTCCACCTTCACTCCAAAACCTGCATCCGCTTTGTGCAATCAACTCAGGCCGACTAATCAGTATTGAGACACAAAGATGGGTGAGAATAATCATATAATATTAACAAGAAACATTTATCAGTCCTTATTTAATGAATAAACAAAAATAATTAATAATGAATCTATTTATTTCTCTCTCCTCTCAGGTGCTACTCTTCTCTTGCAGAACTGTGGGAAGCAGGTGGTCTCCTTCAACAGACAAGGCTGTGTGTATCACGGCATCGTTCAGCATGAGCTCAATCATGCCCTGGGCTTCTACCACGAGCAAACCAGGAGCGATCGTGACAAGTACGTGAAGATCAACTGGAGAACATCTCTCCTGATATGGCCTACAAATCCAGAACAAAACACCAACAACCAAACACTCATATGACTACGGCTCCATCATGCACTATGGAAGAACAGCCTTCTCATCCAGGCCGGGCTGGAAACCATCACTCCCATTCCTGATGGGACGGGTGAAAATCGACAGAGGCAGGGAATGTCAGGCACCGACATCCTGAGGATCAACAAGATTTATGGATGCTAAAGATTAGGAAAATGAATAGTAATGATGGTCTTTGCTTTCTGGTGTTTAAGTTCTGAAATGTGTAATGTGTTGAAAATAAAGTTGTCAAAGTACAAAATAACTTAACTTTTATTATTTAAGTGCCATTTTGTGTCTGATCATAAACAACAACATTTTCTCATGGACCAGATTCATATTAAAGAGGACACGATTTTGAGTAAATACGACTTAAATTACAGTCTGTTTTTTCACGTAAACAATCAAATTTATATGTAAGACTTTGATTAATCCACATGAATCACAAATGGACTATTTTAATTTGCTTTTTGGAGTGGACAATGACAATCAACATCCACTTATTCTTGTGTTTCACAGATGAAAATGTTTTACCATCTTGAAAGACCTGACGATAAGAAATTACAGTGTTTTTATTTTGGAGCCAACTGTTATTTTTACGTAATTTTAAATATATATATAGTATCACTTATTATTAATTCAAATGGACTGAAGCCATATTGTATACATACATTGTATACATACTTTTTTTTGTTCTTAATTACAAAAGTTAGTCATCTTGTTCTCATTGTTCATTATTAAAAAAAAGAACTAAAAGAAAATACAGATTTTTTTTCAATAAAAGCCTAACTTCTAAATTGTAGGTTTCTGTACAGTTTCAATAACCAAACGCTCTCACCTGTCTCAACATCTCTCACTCGCAAATGAGTAAACAGACAGTGCAATTCTACAGTACACTTATTACAGTACGTTTTATCCTTTTTTTATTCTGTATAAGAGCACGTCTCACCTGCCTCAAGATTTTTACCTGTTTGAAAAGAAAAACAGTGCCAATGTATATTTATTTACCCATTTTCCACCTTTATATATTTTATATTATTTTATTTAAAAGTTTTAATCCGTTATGGAGCCATGTTTGTGGGCAGTGGCACCAAAGCGTCACGCGAGTCTCAAGATCTCTCACTGTGTACAGCCATCGGACACTGCTATTGATGCACATGATTTTTATATAATTCACCTTGGCTGTAGCATTTTCTGTGACAGCTGCACTTAGATCGTTGGTGTAAAGTGAAATTCATCTAGTGCAGGCGAGTAGGATTAGAAGCATTTTCTATTTGTCACGTGATCAATTGGAGTGTAAACAGACTGAGAGATCTTGAGGCAGGTGCTCTATTAGATAGGAATAAGATATAGGTGGTGAATAGGTAAATACGAGCAGATTTGCACAGTTTGTTTGTTATGTGCCTCAATCGGAGTGCAAACAGTAAAAATCTTGAGGCATGAGATGCGCTCTCTCTACGGAAGTTCAAAGCGTTATGCATTTTTTTCCTTCTTGTTTTCTCGTGAACACGACTTTATTTTTCTCGTGATCTCAACATAACAAAAGTTGTTCTTAAGTTAACAAACTGCGCCAGCTGGGCAGTATATTACTGATGGGTTGTTGTATACTGGATAACATAGCCTACTGTATGCGTTTGGGACAGAGAACCTTCTTCGTGATCGCTATAATTTATGCAGTTCATTACTGACATTTAATTTAATTATAAATGTTAAATGCTTGATAAATTATCAATTTTGCTTGAAATTCTATCTTGTTATCGTTGCGTTATTACTGTGCACTACTCATCACAGATAATCATTTACAATGACGTATTTGTAATGTGCATCTTTCTTATTTTTACTTTTTATTGTGTTCTTAATGCTCTTATGCATTTTATAATTTTACGTAGGGTTTGCGGTTGATAGTTTCTGTTAAGTGGCAGGGTCTTAACGAAAGCCTAAATTAAAGAAAAAAGAGAATCATACTTTTAGCTCATTTAGGAAATGTTTGTGCAAATGTATGGTTTTTTCATCTTTCCCCTTTGTTGTATTAACCAATGTTGAATTTAATATAGTTTCAATTATCTAGTGTACTTTTTTTGTTAATCATACATTGAGGCAAGATTTGTTTTATTTAAATGGCATGTTTAAAATAGTACGAGTAGGATGATGTTTATTAAGATTGCTGTCACTATTAGCAGGGGAAAAAGTACATACAGGAATTTACTGACTGTCATAGTGGCTTTATGAAATAAAACCTTATTGTTGGTCATGATGAGTTCCCTACAACAATGAACTCTGAAGACCTTTGTTGTACTGATATCCTTTAAAAAAGTCTTACACTCATATACTGTAGCAAAATAAAAGAGAAAGAACTACTTCTATTTCCACTTGAGCAATAAATTTTAATAACTCCCATCTGTGAGCTCCACCAGTGTTTTGTGAAACAAAATAATATTTTAGACACATCTCCATCTAGATATGTCAATAGAACAGCTGACTGTAATGGGAGTCAACTAGAAAGTTCAACTCACTAAATCATCAGAGTAGTTAATTTAGATCAAGAAAATCCACACTATAAATAAGGAACATCGGAGAAACCAACATCGAAGGACCAAAGAAACATTCAGCCCAATTTATTATAAAGCATCCAAACAACTGATTTAAAATACCTAAATTACAGAACAAAAATAGGTTACTCTGAGATGGAAATTTCTTTTTAGTGCTCAAAGTTTGTGGACCCTTCTTGTATGCTACTGTTTTTGGGACACTGAGAAAACAAAAACTACAACATATCTACTTAGTGTTTAAAACCAATATAATGTAAAGTATGCAGTATTTTCTGTTTCTGCAAGGATTTGGACTAACAGCAAGGTCAAGTTTCTCCCTTTAGTTACAACATTAATCTCTGGACACTAAGACCTAATCATAATCTCAGAGACCCACCTACTCAGGTGAATATAAAGTCCCAGGTCTGACAGCACAGAGACACCAAAGCTCAGCACAGGAAGCATCTGAACATCTCTACACACTAAGACGACATGGACACAAGAGTCTCTTTCCATTTTGCTGCTGCTGTTTGGCGTCTCAAGGCGTCCTCTCGTGGTAAGCGGTCCGTAGTCTAGTCTCTCTCTTAATGATCAACGTACTCAAAATGAGACATTTAAAACAATCTCTGTTTCTGCCCTTCAGAGAGGAAGGTTGAAGAGTGTTTGTGTCAGAGCCAGAACCTCTGGACATCACTACAAGGATTTGGAGTCCAACAATGGTCAGGCACCTTGTATTTTATTTGTAAATTTATCAGTGTGTTTCATCAAAATTGGTAAATGGTATGTGGTCAAGATGTATAAATAGATTCAGTTAATTCATCAGTTTGTTTCTCTTTAAATACAGGATCTTCTGAAGTCTTGATTGAAGGAGATCGGTGTTTCCAAAACCAGAAAATGCTCTTTCTGCTTTAACAAACATGTTTCTGGAAGAAAAACTCTAACAACATAGTGGAGATTCTTACATAGTGAGCAGCCATTCTGTGAGTGAAGCCCCTTCAATCATCGAACATATCTTCATTCATGTAGATTCATTTAAATCTGTGGGCCTTTTGTTTACAGCCTTTGAACAAATCAGTTATCGCAAACGCCATGTCCACCTTTCACTCCAAAACCTGCATCCCTTTGTGGCCAGATCAACTCAGCCGACTTACATCAGTATTGAGAACAAAGATGGTGAGAATAATCATATAATATTAACAAGAAACGTTTATCATATATTAAAAAGAAATGAATTAATTAATACATAAATGATAATAATAATGAATCTATTTATTTCCTCTCTCCTCTCAGGTGCTACTCTTCTCTTGGCAGAATGTGGGAAGCAGGTGGGTCTCCTTCAACAGACAAGGCTGTGTGTATCACGGCATCGTTCAGCATGAGCTCAATCATGCCCTGGGGCCTACCACGAGCAAACAGGAGCGATGTGACAAGTACGTGAAGATCAAATGGGAGAACATCTCCTAATATGGCCTACAACTTCCGAAACAAACACCAACAACCAAAAACACTCCATTATGACTACGGCTCCATCATGCACTATGGAAGAAACAGCCTTCTCCATCCAGGCCGGCTGGAAACCATCACTCCTCCTGATGGACGGAGGAAAGGACAGAGGCAGGGAATGTCAGACACCGAATCCTGAGGATCAACAAGATTTATGGATGCTGAAGATTGGAAAATGAATAGTAATGATGGTCTATGCTTTTGGTGTTAAGTTCTGAAATGTGTAATTGTTGGGAAAATAAAGTTTGTCAAAGTACAAAACAACTTTAAGTTTTATTATATTAAGTGCCATTTTGTGTCTGATCATAAATAAAAAAAATTTCTCATGCGCCAGATTCATATTAAAGAGGACAAGATTTTGAGTAAATATGACTTAAATTACAGTCTGTTTTTCACGTAAACAATCAAAATTTATATATGAGAAGACTTTGATTACACTGAATCACAAATGACTATTTTAATTTGCTTTTTGGAGCTGGACAATGACAATCAACATCCATTTATTCTTGTGTTCACAGATGAAAATGTTTTACCATTTTGGAAAGACCTGACGATAGAAATTACAGTGTTTTTATTTTGGAGCCAATGTTATTTTACGTATTTTAAAATATCATAGCATCACTTATTATTAATTCATATGGAAATGAAGCCATATTTGTATACATACATTGTATACATACTTTTTTTTTTGTTCTTAATTTACAAAAGTTTAGTCATCTTGTTCTCATTGTTCATTTAAAAAAATAACTAAAGAAAATAAAGATTTTTTTTCTAACTAACTGCCAATATTGTAGGTTTCTTGTTACAGTTTCACTACCAAACACTCTTCCCTGTCTCAACATCTCTCACTCGCAAATGAGTAAACAGACAGTGCAATTCTACAGTACCTTATTACAGTAATTGTTATTTTTCTTTTAATCTGTATAAGAGCGTCTCACCTGCCTGAATTTTTTTACTGTTTGAAAAAAAAAAAAACAGTGCCAATGTATATTTATTTACCCATTTTTCACCTTATATATTTTATATATATTTCATATTTTAAAAGTTTTAATCAGTTATGGAGCACGCGTCCTGTGGGCAGTGGCACCAAAGCGTCGTGCGAGTCTCAAGATCTCTCACTGTGTACAGCCATCGGACACTGCTATTGATGCACATGATTTTTAATATTAATTCACCTTGGCTGTGGCATGTTCTGTGACAGCTGCACTTAGATCGTTGTGTGTAAGTAAAGTCTCATCTAGTGCAGGCAGAGTAGGAGTAGCAGCATTTTCTGTTTTCACGTGCATCAATTAGAGTGTAAACAGACTGAGAGATCTTGAGGCAGGTGCTCTATTAGATAGGAATAAGATATACATGGCGATAGGTAAATACGAGTAGATTTGTTCAGTTTGTTTGCTTATGTGCCTCAATCGGAGTACAAACAGTAAAAGATCTTGAGGCATGAGATGCGCTCTCTCTACGGACGTTCTAAGCGGCCATGCTTTTTTTCCTTCTTGTTTTTCTCGTGAACACGACTTTATTTTGTCGTGATCTCGACATAACAAAAGTGTTTTTCTCATTATCACAATTATTTTCTTGAGATCTCAACATAACTAAGTTGTTCTCTAAGTTACACAACTGCGCCAGCAGTGGCAGTATAGAACTGATCGCTATAATTTATGCAGTTCATTACTGACATTAGTTAACTTATAAATGTTAAATGCTTGAATAAATATGATAATTTTGCTTGAAATTGTATCTTATTATCGTTACGTTATTACTGCTGCACTACTCATCACAGTTTCTCATTTACAATGACGTATTTTGATGTCTTTCTTATTTTTTACTTTTATTGTGTTCTTAATGCTCTTATGCATTTATAATATTTACGTAGGGTTTGCTGGTTGATAGTTTCTGTTAAGTGGCAGAGTCTTACGAAAGCATAAATTAAAAAAAGAAGCACTAATTTTAGCTCATTTATGGAATGTTTGTGCAAATGTATGGTTTTTTCATCTTTCCTCTTTTGTTGTATTAACCAATGTTGAATTTAAACTATAGTTCCCTATCTTGTGTACTTTTTTTTTTAATCATACATTGAGGCAAGAATTGTTTTATTTAAATGGTATGTTAAAAATATACGAGCAGGAATGATGTGTATATAAATTGCTGTACAACTATTAGCAGGGGGGAACAAGTACATAACAGTATTATAATGACTTTGTCATAATGGCCTTAGGACAATGAAATAAACCTTATTATTGAGTCATGAATGAGTTTCCCTTCACACCAACTCAACTCTGAAGACCATTTGTGTACTGATACCTTTAGAAAGTCATTCACAACATCACTCATATACTGTACAAAAAAAAAAAGAAGAAAACTACTTCTATTTATTTTTGCCACTTGAGCAATAACATTTTAATAACACCAAGTTTATGAACTCCACCAGTGTTTTGTGAAACAAATAATATTTAGACACATCTCCAATCTAGAGATGTCAATAGTACAACTGACTGTAATGGAAAGTCAACTCAAGAAAGTTTCAAATCACTAAATATCAGAGTAGTTCATTTAGATCAAAGAAAATCCACACTAGACATAACGTTGAACATCGGAAGAACCAACATCTGAAGACCAAAGAAAACATTTAGCCCAATTATTATAAAGCATCCAAACAACTGATTTAAATACCTAAATTACAGAACAAAAATACAGTTTACTCTGAGATGGAAAGTTTTATTTTTTTAGTGCTCAAAGTTCTGTGGACCCTTCATGTATGCTACAGTTTTGGACACTGAGAAAACAAAAAACTACAGCATATCTACTTTAGTGTTTAAACCAATATAATGTAAAGTATGCAGTATTTTCTGTTTCTGCAAGGATTTGGACTAACAGGTGAGGTCAGAGTTTCCTCCTTTAGTTACACACATTAGTCTCTGGACACTGAGACCCCTACTCATAATCCCTCAGACCCACCTACTCAGGTGAATATAAAGTCCAGGTCTGACAGCACAGAGACACCCAAAGCTCAGCACAGGAGCATCCTGAACATCTCTACACACTGAGACGACATGGACACAAGAGTCTCTTTCTCCATTCTGCTGCTGCTGTTTGACGTCTCACAGGCGTCTCCTCTCGGTAAGATCTGGTCTAGTCTCTCTCTTAATAATCAACGTACTTCAAATGAGCCATTTAAACATCTCTGTTCTGCCTTCAGGAGGAAAGGTTTGAAGGAGTGTTTGTGTCAGAGCCTGACCTCTGGACATCACTACAAGGATATTGGAGTCCAACAATGGTCAGGCACCTTGTAGATTTTGTGAAGTCAGCAATGGGTCACATTTCTAAAAAGTCTTCAGAGTTTATAGTATATTGTGTTATTTCATCAGTGTGTTTCTCTTTCAATACAGGATCTTCTGAAGTCTTGATTGAAGGAGATCTGGTGTTTCCCAAAACCAGAAATGCTCTCTTCTGCTTTAACAACAACTGTTTCTGGAAGAAAAACTCTAACAACATAGTGGAGATCCTTACATAGTGAGCAGCAATTCTGTGAGTGAATCCCCTTCAATCATCAAACATATCTATCATTCATGTAGATCTCATTTTAAATCTGTGGGCCTTTTGGTTTACAGCCTTTAATGACAAATCAGTTATCGCAAACGCCATGTCCACCTTTCACTCCAAACCTGCATCCGCTTTGTGGCCAGATCAACTCAGGCCGACTACATCAGTATTGAGAACAAAGATGGGTGAGAATAATCATATAATATTAACAAGAAACATTTATCAGTCCTTATTAAAAAATTAATTTAATTAATTAATACATAAATAATAATAATAATGAACCTATTTATTCCTCTCTCCTCTCAGGTGCTACTCTTCTCTTGGCAGAACTGGTGGAAGCAGGTGGTCTCCTTCAACAGACAAGGTGTGTGTATCACGGCAATCGTTCAGCATGAGCTCAATCATGCCCTGGGCTTTCTACCACGAGCAAACCAGGAGCGATCGTGACAAGTACGTGAAATCAACTGGGAGAACATCTCTCCTGATATGGCCTACAACTTCCAGAAACAAAACACCAACAACCAAAACACTCCATATGACTACGGCTCATCATGCACTATGGAAGAACAGCATAAAACATCCTCCATCCATCACACATGTCACTAATCCATCACGGACAGAGGAAACACAGGTCAGACACCGACATCCTGAGGATCAACAAGATTTATGGATGCTGAAGATTAGGAAAATGAATAGTAATGATGTCTTTGCTTTCTGGTGTTTAAGTTCTGAAATGTGTAATTGTGTGGAAAAATAAAGTTTGTCAAAGTGCAAAACAACTTTAAGTTTTATTATATTATTTGCCATTTTGGGTCTGATCATAAATAAAACATTTTTCTCATGAGCGCCAGATTCATATTAAGAGGACAAGATTTTGAGTAAATACGACTTAAATTACAGTCTGTTTTTCACGTAAACAATCAAATTTATTCAGAAGACTTTGAATAATCCACATGAATCACAATTGACTATTTTAATTTGCTTTTTGAGCTGGACAATGACAATCACCATCCACTTATTCTTGTGTCACAGATGAAAATGTTATACCATTTTGGAAAGACCTGACGATAAGAAATTACACTTTTTATTCTGGAGCCAACTGTTATTTTACGTAATTTTAAAAATATATATAGTATCACTTCTTATTAATTCATATGGGAAACTGAAGCCATATTTGTAAACATACATTGTATACATAAATTTTTTTTGTTCTTATTTACAAAAGTTAGTCATCTTGTTCTCATTTTTCATTATTAAAAAAGAACTAAAAGAAAATACAGATTTTTTTCAATAAAAGCCTAACTGCTAATATTGTAGGTTTCTGTTACAGTTTCACTAACCAAACGCTCTTCACCTGTCTCAACATCTCTCACTCGCAAATGAGTAAACAGAAGTGCAATTCTACAGTACACTTATTACAGTACGTTTTATTCCTTTCTTTTAATCTGTAAAAGAGCACGTCTCACCTGCCTCATTTTTTACTGTTTTGAAAAAAAAAAAAAAAAACGGTGCCAATGTATATTTATTTTCCCATTTTCCACCTTATATATTTTATATTATTTCATATTTTAACAGTTTTAATCCGTTATGGAGCAGGTGTGTGCAGATTTGCACAGTGTAGTTTGTTTGCTTATGTGCCTCAATCAGAGTGCATTAAAAGATCTTGAGGCCATGAGATGCGCTCTCTCTATAGGTAAATACGGACGTTCTAAGCGGCCATGCATTTTATTCCTTTCTTGTTTTCCTGTGAGCACAAACTTTATTTTTGTCGTGATCTCGACTAACAAAGTTGTTTTCTCTCGTTATCACGACTTATTTTCTGAGATCTCAACATAACAAAAGTTGTTCTTAAGTTACAAACTGCGCAGCTGGCAGTATTAGAACTACTGATGGGAGTTGTATACTGGATCAACTATAGCCTACTGTATGCGTTTGGGACAGAGAACCTTCTTCGTGATCGCTATAATTTATGCAGTTCATTACTGACATTTAATTAACTTTTAAATGTTAAATGCTTGAATAAATATGATCATTGCTTGAATTCTATCTTGTTATCGTTACATTATTACTGCTGCACTACTCATCACAGTTAATCATTTACAATGATGTATTTGTAATGTGCATCTTTCTTATTTTTTACTTTTTATTGTGTTCTTAATGCTCTTATGCATTTTATAATATTTACGTAGGGTTTGCTGGTTGATAGTTTCTGTAAAGTGGCAGCAGGTCTTAACGAAAGCATAAATTAAAAGAGATAAGAGAAGCACTAATTTTAGCTCATTATGAAGTTTGTGCAAATGTATGTTTTTTTCATCTTTCCTCATCTGTTGTATTAACCAATGTTGAATTTAAACTATAGTTCTCACTTATCTTGTGTACTTTTTTTGTTATCATACATTGAGCAAGAATTTGTTTTATATAAATGGCATGTTAAAATTAGTAAGAGTAGGAATGATGTGTATATAATATTGCTGTCGGGCCATTCCACCGAAGGACATTATAGTAAACATGCATAAAAATTAACTATAAAATACATTTTATTATTAAGCAAAGTGACCTGCACATTAATCTAACTGCAAATTTAAAATATATAATTAAACAAATTATTAAAAACTACCTAAAACACTGAAAATGCACATTTTATGCATGCAGTGTCTAACGAAAATATAGCATACATTTGAACATTAAATATAATGTTTAAAATCCTTCAGAAATCATTTTTAACGCTACATTTGCATTTTTGTGTACCTCCATATCCCATCTGTGCTTTAAATACATTTATTTCAAAATAAATTTATAATATTTTGTGATAAAATACATATTTTAGTCGTGTCCCCAGGTTTTCAATACTCAGTCCTGTTACCCTAACATATTCCCCCTCTAAAAAACTGAGAAAATTCCAAAATACAAGACACATTTTCATTTTAGTCGTGTCCCCATAATATTGCAACATCTGGATCTTCTGAAGGCAATATGATCGGAAGCATGTGGTCTTATTTTCCACAAGACACATTAATATTGCGGTGGCTGGGTGCGTCATTATAAATATACTGAAGGCAATCCTGTTACCTAAATTATTTCTTAGATGTTACGGAAGCATGTATTTATTTTAAAAATACAAATCTGTGGTGAATCGGTGGCTGGGTGCGTCACTATAATTTGCTGAGTATTCTCAATTATATTAGCATGTACAAATCCATGTGGCTAATCACTATATGCTATTTGCTATGTACTTTCAGTCCTGTTACTCATACACTCATATATCCTATGTATATATAGCTCTCATGATGATTTATTAATGTAAATATTAGGCTACATCCAGTCCTGTTAACTAACGTATAACATTTGAAAATGCATCTTTTTCTCAAAGTTTTGGCCTTCTATCCACACTGAGACAATGCAGGATGAGTAGTTGCCCAGAGAAAACCTGTCTGGTTGTTCCTGCATTATTGTTTTATATTGCATTCCTGCAAGTGCACAGAAAATGTACTCAAAGTGAAATTTCTGTCCTGTGGCAATTATGTATTAGACTCATTTATGGAATGGCCCAGAGAAAACCTATTGTGGGCTGCGCTATAAGAAAACAATATTCAAAGAAAAATATATTATTTAAGTTTATTATTTTTAATATCATTTTTATTTAATATTTATAATTTTTTTCATTATTTATATCTTATCTTATAACCCGTCCTCTACCCCTAAACATAACCCTAACAAAAACCTCTGAAATTTCTGTCCTGTGGCAGACCACTAGATTTAGACTCATAGAATGGCACATGATTTGGCCTTTTTAAGCAGTGAGGTCAGCTCAATATATTATTTAAGTTTATTATTTTTAATATCAAGTCAATGTTCAACACTTTCACTTATATCAGTGCGGGCCGTCCTCTATTAATACCTCATATGTGTAGTCTAACCTGTATATATAATGGATGGCCTTTTTATCCTGTTACCCATTTCTCATTCATAAATAGTTCAACACTTTTCTTTAAAAATAAAGTTATTAACCATTATTTTTTAATTAAGTTTGATCATAATTATCCCATTATTTAATAAATTGCATCACAGAAAATTGATAAGCTTGAGGTTTGTTTTTTCTTTAGTCACCATTAAAATGAAAAAAATGAGTTTGTGTACCAGATTTTTTTAAAATTACACCTTGTGTAGATAAATAGTGATTTTTATGCAATGAATTTTAAAATAAACAGGGGAAACTGAAGGAATTTGTTGATATATTTTTAAACATGCTTTTTAAAAGACATTAGTGTACGGTAACCACTGAAAATAAACACCTGAAAAATGAGGGAAACTGATCCATCATTCCACTTAAAAATTGTGTAAAAAATTAAATAAAGTTACCTTAGAGATGGACCAATATAGATTTTGTAATAGGACTTAAATATGTGTATTACTAGATTCAGTACTTAAAAAAGGTAGAATTTTTTTTTTTTTTTTAAGAGTTACCTTGGAAGCCAATATGGCTAGATTCCCATTCGGTGGAATGGCCCTGTCACTATTAGCAGGGGGAACAAGTACATAACAAGTAATTACTGGCCCTGTCACTTTGTCATAATGGCTACATTAGGACAATGAAATAAAACCTTATTGTTGAGTTTGTCATGATGGCTTTAGTTCCCTACAACAACTGAAATAAAACAACTCTGAAGACCTTTGTTGTATGATGAGTTCCCTGATATCCTTTAAAAAAGTATTCTACAAGTAGCAAAATAAAAAAAGAAGAAAACTACTTCTATTTCCACTTGAGCAATAACTACTTTTAATAATATCAAGTTTATGCAACTCCACCAGTGTTTTGTGATGAACAAAATAATATTTAGACCAGATCTCCAATTTTCAGATAGAGATGTCAATAGTACAGCTGACTGTAATGGAAAGTCAACTCAAGAAAGTTTGTGTAGTTCATTTAGATCAAGAAAATCCACACTAGACATAACGGTGAACATCGGAAGAACCAACATCTGAAGGACCAAAGTTCCCACATTATAAAGCATCCAAAAAACTGATTAAAATACCTAAATTACAGAAAACAAAAATAAGTTTTCTGAGATGAAAGTTTTATTTTTTTAGTGCTCAAAGTTCTGTGACCCTTTTCTATGCTACGTTTTGGGACACTAAGCAAACAAAAACTACATATATTACTTTAGTGTTAAAACCAAAATAATGTAAAGTATCAGTATTTTCTGTTCTCTTGCAATTATTTGGATAACAGGCGAGGTCAGAGTTTCCTCCCTTTAGTTACACAAATCTCTGGACACTGAGACCTACTCATAATCTCAGCCCACTACTCAGGTGAATATAAAGTCCAGTCTGACAAGCACAGAGACACCAAAGCTCAGCACAGGACATCCTGAATCATCTCTACACACTGAGACGACATGGACACAGAGTCTCTTTCTCCATTCTGCTGCTGCTGTTTGCGTCTCACAGGCGTCCTCTCTCGTGTAAGATCCGGTCTAGTCTTCTCTCAAATGATCAACGTACTTCAAAATGATCCATTTTAACCATTCTGTTTCTGCCTTCAGGGGAAAGTTGAAGGAATGTTGTTTCAGAGCCTGAACCTCTGGACATCACTACTCAAGGATTTGGAGTCCAACAATGTTCAGGCACCTGTAGATTTGTGATTGTAAATTCATCAGTGTCAGAAAATAGGGGTAAAATGTGGTCAAGATGTTAAATGTATTCAGTTATTTTATCAGTATGTTTCTCTTTAAATACAGGATCTTCTGAGTCTTGATTGAAGAGTTGGTGATTCAAAAACCAAAAATGTCTCTCTGCTTTACAACAACTGTTTTGAAGAAAAACTCTAACAACTTAGTGAGATCCCTTAAAGTGAGCAGCCAATTCTGTGAGTGAAACCCTTCAATCAGCAAAACATATCTATCATTCATGTAGATCTCATTTTTTAAATCTGGGGCTTTTGTTTACAGCCTTTTAATGACAAATCAGTTATCGCAAACGCCTGTCCACCTTTCACTCCAAAACCTGCCGCTTTGTGGCCAGATCAACTCAGGCCGACTACATCAGTATTGAGAAACAAAGATGGTGTGAGAATATATATAATATTAACAAGAAAAACAATTTATCTGTCCTTATTTAAAAAAAGACATTATAAATGATAATAAAATAATTAATAATAATGAACTATTTATTTCCTCTCTCCTCTCAGGTGCTACTCTTCTCTTGGCAGAACTGGGAAGCAGGTGGTCTCCTTCAACAGACAAAGGAAAGTGTGTATCACGGCATCGTTCAGCATAGCTCAATCATGCCGGGCTTCTACCACGAGCAAACCAGGAGCGATCGTGACAAGTCGTGAAGATCAATGGAAACATCTTACTAATATGGCCTACAACTTCCAGAAACAAAACACCAACAACCAAAACACTCCATATGACTACGGCTCCATCATGCATATGAAGAACAGCCTTCTCCATCCAGGCCGGGCTGGAAACATCACTACATTCTGATGGACGGAGGAAAACCGACAGAGGCAGGGAATGTCGACACCGACATCTGAAGGATCAACAAGATTTATGGATGCTGAAGATAAGGAAATGAATATAATGATGGTCTTTGCTTTTGGTGTTAAGTTCTGAAAGTGTAATTGTGTTGGAAAAATAAAGTTTGTCAAAGTACAAATCATTTAACTTTATTTATATTATTTGCCATTTGTGTCTGATCATAATAAAACATTCTTATGAGCGCCGATTCATATTAAAGAGGACAGGATTTTGAAAAAAAATTACGTAAAAGCCTAACTGCTAATATTTGTAGGTTTCTGTTACAATTTGTTTCAATAACCAAACGCTCTTCACCTGTCTCAACTCTCTACTCGCAAATGAGTAAACAGAACTCCTGTCCAGTGTGGTAAACAATTCTACAGTACACTTATTACAGTAACATTTTATTCCTTTCATTTAATTGTAAAAGAGCACGTTCTCACCTGCCTCAAGATTTTTTACTGTTGGAAAAAAAACAGTGCCATGTATATTTTATTTAACATTTTCCACCTTTATTATTTTTTATTATTTCATATTGGAACAGTTTTATCGGTTATGGAAGCACGCGTCCCGTAGGCAGTGACACCAAAGCGCTGGGTGCGAGTCTCACGATCTCTCACTGTGTACAGCCATCGGACACTGCGATTGATGCACATGATTTTAAATATAATTCACTTGGCAGAACATGTTCCTGTGACAGTGCACTTTAGATCGTTGTGTAAAGTGAAGTTCATCTAGTGCAGGCCAGAGTAGGAGTAACAGCATTTTCTGTTTTGTCACGTGCATCAATTGGAGTGTAAACAGACTGAGAGATCTTGAGGCAGGTGCTCTATTAGAAGGAATAAGATATAGGTGGCAAATAGGTAAATACGAGCAGATTTGCACAGTTTGTTTGCTTATGTGCCTCAATCGGAGTGCAAACAGTAAAAGATCTTGAGGCATGAGATGCGCTCTTATTTTTCGTCGTGATCTCGACATAACAAAACGTTTTTCTTCTCGTTATCAAAAAAATAACCATAAAAGCCTTATTTTTCTCGAGATCGTCACTCGCGAGAGGGAAACCTCTCAACATACTCCGCCTGCTACAATTCAGTTGTTCTCTAAGTTTTCGACACCACTGCGCCAGCTGGTGGCAGTATAGAACTTGCACTGATGGTGAGTTGTACACTTTTCCACTGGATCAACTATAGCCTAAGGGCTGTATGCGTTTGGGACAGAGGACCTACTTCAAACGGTGATCGCTATAATTTATGCGCAGTTCATTACTGACATTTAATTAACTTATAAATGTTAAATGCTTGACTAAATATGATAATTTTGCTTGTATGATTTACGTTACGTTATTACTGCTGCACTACTCATCACAGTTTCTCATTTACAACGATGTATTTGTAATGTGCATCGTTCTTATTTTTAATATTTCTATTAATAAATGTATATTAATAAGAAATGTGATTTGTATATGTGTATAATTTAGTTCAGTGATGTTATACAGTGTTGTAGCCTAATTGTTAAAAATAAAAGAAATGTATTTTTTCTACATTTCTTTGTAGGAAACCATAAGAGACGAATTGCACTGTCTGTTTACTCATTGGCGAGTGAGAGATGTTGAGACAGGTGAAAAGCTTTTGGTTAATAGTGAATATTGATCTGTTGTGCGTACCGTTGTTGCTCTTGCTGTTAGCAGGGGATAATCGCTGCATTCAGGGTAAAAAAAAAAAACAAAGACAGAATTATGTATTGGGCCAAGAAGGTTGTCTGTTCGTTCACACAGGCACAAACTGACTGGCAGCTGCCTTTAGTGGAGCCCTTACCGATTATCAGAGCCGATCCTCCCTATACGCAGAATACGCAGGCTGCATAGGGCCCCCGAAACACCAGGGGGCCCCCTTGCTCTCAAAGATGTTTTAATTTTAGTTTCGATTTTGAATTTGGCCAACTGTTGTGAAAACATGAATGATAATTTCTTTTAATGCGGTGCGCTTTCACGCTCTCTATGTAAAAATCTTGTAACGTGAATGTCGTCCAGTCTCTTGTTTTAAAAAAAAAAAAAAAAAAAAAACGAGTTGAAAGCGTACCGCAAAGAGATACTGTTTCTCGAGCGCCTTCCGCGAGCGCGATTCGAGACGGAGTGAAACACGGACAAATGCGTTTCATCCATTCCTAAAAAAAAATGCAAACAGTAATGCAAGATTTGCAATTGAATTTGGATTATGTGACAATTTATGTGCCCACATGTGGAAAATGCAATTGAAAATACAATTTGCAATTCCTTTTGAAAATAGTCCGGAAAAAGTCTCTTCTTTATGTGAATTGGAAAAAGCGGTACCGCCGCTTGTTTGCGTAGGGCACCAACTCCCTGGGGTGGGGGGGCACCATCCCAGTTGCTCAAAAAAAATAAAAAAATCTGTTCTATATTAGTATTAAAATTAACATATACGTATACATAAATAAAAATCTAAACATTAACATATATAATTATAAAATATGTGTTTTACGGTGAACGCAGGCGCAGTAGGCAGTAGGCTAATAACACTTGACGCAGCATTCCCGCATCCGCGACTGCTCGCGCCTCATGTTTGCGGCTGAAAGCAAATGATCATAATTGATGGACAGCTATGCCCGTGAAAAGACATCAGCAATCCAGCGCAAAGAAAATAAAAATAAAAAAAGATGAAGGCCGTGCATCACTTTTACTGCAGAACAAAGATCCAGGGGACGGGGTTGGATCCACATCTAGGGGGTGGAGCTGGGTAGGTTTAGGTATATGTAAGGTGGGAGGAGTTGGATCTGGATTCAACCTCACCCCCTGGATCTTGTGTTCTGCAGTGAGGAGGACCATCTCCTTTTAGGTAACCTACATTCATAATCCTGTGAAACTTTTTTGACTGTTGACATTAATAACGTGTTTTAATGTCGGTAATAATTTAACCACCAACAACGCATCTAATATTCTCTCTGACTTTCCATGTTCCCTTACGGAATCTAGCCATGGTTTTACTACGAATAAAACCAAAAATCATGGTTCTTGTACCCATGGATGGTAACCACAAATTAACCATGGCTTTGTTACTTCAAATAATAGTTTACAAAGAAGTATTAAGATAATATTTTTTGTGGTTATAAAAACAGTCCTAAGCCAACAACAGCCTTTAAAATTAATTATAATGCGTTATATAAAAACAATGAGGCATAATGATTGGTTAATTAATAATTATATGGTTTCATTGAAAAACACTGTTAAAATAAATAATGTAATACAAAATAAACAATTTACATTACATATTGTTACAAATGCCTGTAAAGGGAGCCAAAGGCCTGGTAATACACTTACAGAATGATCAAGTCCTTTAATATTGACCAAACATTTAGGAAAATTCAAATATCCACTTAATCTTTAATTTTTGGCCACCTTTTTGCGATAGAAATGCTACAGCCTCTATCAAAACATGTGGACATCACAACCCTTACAAAAATTAACCATGGTTTTATCATAGTAAAACTGCTCAATTTTATATTGTGTGATTTCTGAAGGCTTGAGACTATAAAATCAATCAGACAACTGTATTAATAAAATAATAGCCATTGGTAACTGTCTAGAGCTAAAATTGTAATTTGTAAATAATACAATTTAATTACAATTTATTTATTTATTTACTTTTATATTTTATTAAAGTTCTATTTTGACCCCTATAGTGGGTTTTTTTTTGTTTTTTTACATCCATAATATTTGGGGGAGGGGGCACAACAATACAATTCTGCTTAGGGCACCCATTTGGCCAGCAGCGGCCCTGGGAAAAAGCTTAAGTTAGTCGAAAGCTAAAATAGAAAAATCTCACAGATTCTCAGATGTTCAGTCTGAGTATTAAAGTAACTAGAGCTGGACAAATTCTGACATCTACTGGCGATAATTATATGGCTAAGGTAACCGGTGCTTGTAGAACACTAACATCTAGTGGTTGTAGATGTTATTGCATCACTAAACTGACTGCAGCGGACAACGTGCAGAGTGAAATACCGCTGTGGAATAGTTAGTATTAACCTGGTAATTTAAACTTTAGGCAACATGTTGCATGTTTCGTGAAATGTCGCTTCACTGTCTCATAAGAGCATTTCAGCCATATAGTTGAAAGCCACTATCAAATTAGACCACTGTCTGTGTCTGCCATGCTGAAAACAGACAAAAAACAACATTTAAGATGGTTTGCTGGACAGGCTGGTCTGTAACTCGTCAACGGTTAACTGTTAACTGTTTTCCTGCTAGTCAGGCTGCAGGAGACCAGCTTGGCCAGTTTGAAGGTCTAGGTAGAGATTATTTTAACAGAATTTTTAGACCTTTTTTCATCAGGATGATGCTGATAACTCTCAGTCAGGCAGCAAAAGTTATAGTTCTACGGGTAAGAAACGTTAATAATCTGTTGAACACGTATGCTATAGCATGTTGCCGCAAACACAGTCTTTGGAGTTAGCTAGCCAATAAAAACACATTTACGTAATTTAGGGAGAGATTTTGCAATAATGACAAGGTTGCCAGTGTTAGTGTAGGTCATTTCAGGCTACTTTTATTTGTTGATGACAGTTCAGAATATAGGCTACTGATCTTTACTGAGATTACTAAATTTACTCATGCTTAAGAATGCAGCAGTAGGCTACTCATAGTAATTCTGTCACGAGATATTTGTCTAAATGTGGGATTAGACCAGCTAAAGTCTCTCTCCACATATTTCAGCAGCTGACTGAAGGCTATTGGCGATGGCGTCTGAAAAAAAGGACACCGGTGAAGTTTTGAAGGAACAGGTAATGTTTCAGAGTGTGTCAGTTGCTGTCCTCCTGCTGATAGCTCAGTTTTTCATTTTTAGGGTTATTGTCTTGCGCTGTTTTTTTTTTTGTATGAATACATTTGTTCATTTTGAGGGTCAGTGCTGTTTATCAGTGTCCACACCAGTGATATAGGTTTAGAAAACTAAAAAATAAACTTTATTGTTCAGAGTTGTGACATGTTTTTCCTTGCAGAATGTACTTCTTCGAATCCGCAATCTTCGATCTGTCAGTGCCGCTCTGGAATCCATTGAGAAGACATACATCCACACGAAGCAGTCTCATCCCATTATAAACTCTGTGTGTGGGATGTATGAGAAAGGTGTGAGTAAGGCTGGCAGCTTGGCTGTATGGAGCATTCAACCGGCCCTCCATGTACTGGAGCCCCAGCGTAAGTGAAATCATCTGTATTATTTATACAGTTATAATAATAATAGCCTAATATAATGATTATAATCATATAAAGTAGATTTATTTAGTAGGCCTTTTTATTGATTAAAAGTTTGAAACTTCATTGTTAAAGTCCTGAAATGTGACTTGTATAGGTACATCACAATTTTGTCAAATTTTACTGCATTGCTTTCACTCTTTTTTTTTTTTTTTTTTGTTTAACCATGACTAGTTTGTGGAAGCTCATGTTATGGTAAATCATAATTATGAAACATAATGCTAAAAAAAAATCTAAATTCGGAGATACTAAATCATAATTACATAATTACATAAAGTAGTAAATATTACATGAGTTTGTCAGAAAACAAGTTGTATCTCGTAATTACAACTTTTATGCAGAGTTTGAATTTTTATATCACAAATATGAATTTTACGTCAAATTCGATTTATGTTATAATTACAGTTTGTTATAGGCTAGTTCAAATAAAAGGATTAGCAAGTAAAATGACCAATTTTTAGAGAATGTCTCTGTGTTTTTGGGACAATCTGTAAGCAAATGAGTTGAAATTGATGTAAAGGAATGGAGCCTGCAGTTTAGTTTCTAGTTTGGCAATAAATCAGTCTGTAGAATATAGGCAGAACAAAACAAAATGAGTAGCCTAATATCTTATTTTTGCATTGCAATGAAGTCTATTTTAGTGATACTCTGCAAAAGAAGTAATCTGGTGAGACGTTAATGAGCTGTTTTGGTCTTCAAACGTGGATATTGATGCTCAAGTGGGGGAGAGTCTGTCTAGACACAGTATGACTCATGAATGACTTCTGACATGTCCACCAGTGGATGCTGTGCTTTCAGGTCAATGTCAAACCTAAAACGTGATCTGTTTATTGCACTGCATGTCTTTTAATTGACATTTAATTGATATTAATAGATAACCGTAAAAGATCATTTATTTAACAAAAAAATACTAATAAAATGGGAAGTGCTATTCAGTTACATCTTCTGTAAGTGCTTTTCTTGTCTCAAAATCCTCTGATTCTGAATGACTAAAAAGAAGAGAAAAAAAAACGGGATTTTTTTTATGTTTTTGTCCTCCTTGTATTTTGTACAAATATATTTGTTACATAAATGCAAATACAAGTTGAGAAATGCAGTATAGCCAGGGTTATAGTCTGGCATTGCAAAACTGAACTCTGTTCTCACCGTGTTTGTGATTAGATGAATAATAATTGGGCAATAATGTTAAATATTTGAATCCTTCAAGGGCCCACTTGAGTATTACACAAGACTAATCCGCTGAGAGATGTAATTACACGTTACTAGCACTCTGACTCTCCTGTGTAGATTTCCTTTTTGTAATGACCTAATGACTGACTATTTTGCAGTCTAGTGCTGCATAATATATATTAATTTCTTTCTCTTTTTTCCCTCTCAATTTTATTTAACAGACCATAAATAAAACCAATTGGCATCTGTAAAAAAAAAAAAATTATTATTTATTTTATTTTATTTTTTTAATGGAAATGAATGCTTGTATTCAGCAAGGATGCATTAAATTGATCAAAAATGAATTGAAAATAATAAGAAATGTTTCCTGAGCATCAAATCAGCATATAAAAATGTTTTCTCCAAAAATCATGTGACACTGAAGACTGGAGTAATGGCTGCTGAAAATTAGTTGCATCACAGGAAAAAATAAAGTTTAATTTAGGGCTGTCAATCAAATTGCTTTTTAATCGCAATAACATCGCATGCGAAAAAAAAGTTGGGTTTGTAAAATATTATGTATGTGAATATATGCTGTATATAATTTTTAGCTTCATGCATGTTTATTGCATCATTTATGTTTATAAGCACACAATATATATTAATGTGTGTTTTTTTGTGTGTGTGGTGTGTGTGGTTTGCCATACCACGGTTTAATTGCTTTGAAAGCCTTCAATTTATATTAAATATATAAGAAATGTGTAATAAAAATGCATCAAACAAAATTTGAATGAGTGTAAGAGTTTCTTTAACTGTGTTAAAAAAAATAAGTTCGTTTTTTGTTTTGTTTCTCCAAACTTCTGAATGGTAGTGTACATAATGTATGCAATACTTCATCCACATAGTGGATCTATTTCTATAATGAACATTAACAAGACATTTACAAGGCAATAAAAAATCAGAGCAGTTCAGCAGTAATTCAGAATAAAGGTCAGCCTCATGAATTCTAAGGAGTTAGTAGGGCCTAGCATTAGGGGAAACATCTTGAAAGAAACTGTTCATGTGTTTTTGCCAAATTAATCAGCATATGCTTGCATTAATGAAAAATATGTTAATATATTTGACGTTTAATCAAGTTATAAAACATTAACGCTCTGCATTTGTATGAAAATCGTATTATTCGTAGTTGTAGCAGCCAACTCGTTGGCCTGCAGAGGACTGGACCACCTGGAGGAGAAGATACCAGTCCTGCAGTATCCACCTGAAGAGGTAATGTGCTTCAATATCAAAACTGGTTCTTACTACTGCCCTGTAAGTTTTAATTGTATTTGTTTTAACTGTGGCACACATTTAGCTAAGATGCATTATAAGTATAGTAAAATGTCTGTATTAAAATAAAAAATAAAAAAAAAAATCTGCTTCCTCCACAACAGCTAACAGCAAGCATCAAGGAGCTGGTGTCATCAACTTTGGAAACTGCAAAGGATAGTGTTGCCTGTCCAATCAAACAGACCTCTAATGTTGTATTGGACAAGGTATCTACTGGGTACCAGCAGAGTAAGAATGCCTTAAGTGACGGCATACATTATGTCCTTAACAGCAAGCTTTTCTGCCTGGCTGAGCAGAGAGCTGACAGGGCTCTAAGTCTGATGGAGAACCTTGTCGACTTTGTCCTTCCTGTATCTTCAACTGAGACAGGTATTCTGATATTCTTATATGCTTAATGTAGTCCTACAGTATATAGCTGTATATTTTTAGTGAATTATACTTAGTTTCTTCATTTGTATTCCATGGGAGAGAATCATATAAAAAAAAATCAGTGTGGCCCCAGCAAAATGCATGTGCTTTTAAGGCTGGACACTAGATGTCACTGAAACTTCATTGTTAAAGCGATGAAGTCCTGATGGGTCCATAATAATTTTGTCAAATTTGACTACATCGTCCGAGTTTAGCTTCACCTTTCCCCAATACACCTGCCTGGAATTTTCTAAAGTTGCCTGAAGACATTGATTAGTTGTTTCAGGGTTGGAGCTAAACTTTGCAGGACAGTGGCCAGGACTGGACACCCCTGAGTTAATTGTATCTGTTAAATGTAAACATTGTCTTTGCAAACTATTTTGTAACAACAGGTGTATTATAATGTTTTATTCTGTTGTGGACTGTATTGCTGTGGTTCAAGTCTTAGAGCCATGGATAAAGTTAATAGAGATCCCTGGATTGAATAAGTGTTGATCTAGTTTAGTGACTCATTGTCTGGAAGAACTGAAGTAGCCTTGTTCCCTCTTTTCTGTCTGTTTATTATAATATTTTTTTCTTTAAGTGTCCACTGTGCATCTGCTCCTCTACAAAGATGTGTCCAGAGGCACATATTCGCAGTCATGGCTACAAATTGCATCATCTGTTAACAGGATGTTTTAAAGAGGGTGTTTCATCACATCATTATTTAGTATCTATTTATGTGAGACGTTCAGTTATCTTTTGGAACAGAACTATTCAGGCTTTGAACTTTGGCTTTGGCTTGAATTGATCCCTAGGGCTTCTCTCTCAGTGTATGATGTCTAAAAAAAGTCAGGGTTATTAAATTAAACTAAAACTTTTTAAAACATTAAACAATGTAGATACAGTTTCTGAATGGATGTTTTGGTAAATAATTATTATGACATAAAAAGTCTACATCACTTTAAAAGAATAGTTCTTCAAAAAAAAAAAAATCTTGCTCCAAGATGTAGATGAGTTTGTTTCTTCATCTGAGTAGATTTGGAGAAATTTAGCATTACATCACTTTCCCATCAATGAAGTGAATGGGTGCCGTCAGAATGAGAGTCCAACCAGTAGATAAAAACATCTCAATAATCCACACAACTTCAGTCCATCAGTTAACATCTTGTGAAGTGAAAAGCTGCATGTTTGTAAGAAAAAAATCCATCATTGAGTTGTTTTAACTTTAAACCATTGCTTCTGGCCAATAATCCATAATAACGCTTCCTATAGTAAATAAAAAGTCCATCCCCTTTTGTCCTTTCACATCAAAATCCACCGACAATGGATTGAAGTTAAAAACATTTTAATGATGGATTTATTACTAACTCGCAGCTTGTGGATTACTTATATTTTTATGGATTATCGTGATGTTTTTATGAGCTGTGTTTGGAGACTCATTCTGACGGCACCCATTCACTGCAAAGGATCCACTGGTGAGCAAGTGATGTAATGATACATTTCTCCAAATCTGTTCAGATGAAGGAACAAATTCATCCATATCTTGGATGACCTGAGGGTGAATACATTTTCAGCAAATTTTCATTTTTGGGTGAACTATTCCTTTAAAATAAAGTGTTACTCAACATTTACCTCTTTATGTAAGGACCGTGTGCATTTCACGTGTTCCTGACCTGTTTAGCTTCTGCATTCAGTGCATTATGGTATGTGGTCCTTTGATAATTTACATAACTGACTTAGAGATCTTTTTGCTCAGAGGTAATTATTCCGTTGATTCCTTAGAAACAGAAAAGTAAAGTTCCTCTTCAGGAACTCGAGCTGCATCCAAAAGACGCTAAGGAAACGCCTTCAGCGTGACCGGCTCTGAATCCAAATGCAATCTGTCCTATAGATGGGCGGAATGTCACGGGCGAGGTGACGTAATGACCAGCTGGTATAAAAGCACGTGCGGTGAAACCGGCGTCAGCTTTCTGTCATTCAGCTTGCGCTCTGTGTATCTGTGAGTCCTATTTACTGTTGTCTGTCCGTTACGTTTAGCATTATGTTTGAAACTAAACACGAGAGCGAAGCACAATATAAGCAGTGTGTTCCTCCCTGCAAGCGTTTTTTGTGTGCAGGTGACACACACAGCTTGTGTGTGCTTTGCTTGGGAGCAAGGCATGCGGAGGCGGCTCTCGAGGGGGCTGATTGCCCGCTCTGCGAGAGCCTCCCTCTGCGTGTGCTTCGCTCCCGAAAGGCCCTCTTCTCCGGGGAGGGTTCTTTCATTGGCGTTCCTCGCGGCGCTGGCCCCGCTTCCGCTGAGAAGCGGGGCCAGCTGGTGGAGGGATCGGAGACGAGCGAGTCTCTATCTCCATCCTCACCTGTCAGATCCCATGACCGCTCTCCGAGATCGGAAGCCCGCCCTGCGGTTACTTCCCCTCGGGCAGCGGCCTCGGCGTTTCTCGTGTCTTCCTCCGAAGAGGTTGACACGGGAAACGTTGAGCACTTTGCACTCCCTCGCCAAAGCCTTTTTATACCCTCGAGCAGGGTACATCCCCAAGGTTCCTTCGGTCACACCACAGCCTGTAGTACTGCAGGCCTTTAGTCCTCCTCCCTTTCGGGAGCCTGACCAGCAAAAGCTTAATTGTATGTGTCCAGTGCGAGCACTGGACGCATACGTCCACAGAGCTGCCATGTGGAGAAAGGCGGACCAACTGCTAGTTTGCTTTGGTCCCCCTAAAAGAGGTCGTCCTGCTTCTAAGCAGACCCTCAGTCGGTGGATTGTCGATGCCATTCATATTGCGTATGAGTCCTCTGAACTCCCCTCGCCGATGGGAGTCAAGGCTCATTCCACTAGGAGTGTGGCGGCCTCCAAGGCCTTTCTCGCAGGTGTCCCAATTCAGGACATCTGCAATACTGCGGGATGGTCTACGCCCCTGACTTTTGTCAGGTTCTATGGCCTGGACATGCGAGCCACCCCAGGTTCTTCCATCCTCTCGCCTTAGTTGTGCTCCGCTTGGATACACACGGGGCAGGGATTGGTAAGTCTGGTGCCGTGGGTATCTCGTTCCCTTAGCGTCTTTTGGACGCAGCTCGAGTTCCTGAAGAGGAACGTCTTAGGTTACGTATGTAACCCCAGTAAGGAACGAGACGCTGCGTCGCGAGGCCACACTTCCGGCATTCCCTGCCAGCACTTGCTTCATTCTAGAAGCTGACGCCGGTTTCACCGCACGTGCTTTTATACCAGCTGGTCATTACGTCACCTCGCCCGTGACATTCCGCCCATCTATAGGACAGATTGCATTTGGATTCAGAGCCGGTCACGCTGAAGGTGTTCCCTTAGCGTCTTTTGGACGCAGCGTCTCGTTCCTTCGAGGAACTGGGGTTACATACGTAACCTAAGACGTTTCCTGTGTACAGCTCTCCCTTTTTTATCCTTTGTTTATCCATGAGTGTGAAAGTGTGTCGAACGGGATAATTCCTTCCTCACATGGCCATAAAGAAGCAGCACGCTGCTGGTTATTTCTATCCCAATACAGTTAGAGCATTTTTTTTTCATGCTTGTGTCTTTCTGTGGCCATGTTTAATGGTACATTCAGCAGAGAGAATCTGTTTAGTGTGTGTTTTGTCTGCCTTTGTAAATTGAATTGGATTGCATTTAATGTTGAATATTGAGCGAGAGGGCCTGAATGCCTCTGTAGCCCTGAGCTTAGTCGTGATGTGTGGCATTATTACATTTGGTGCTGTTTGTTGTTTATACACAGAGAGGAAGTGCTTCCTGAGGAACTTCTCTTTTGAACCCTTATGCATTTAGATCATTTATAAATCTGCCCTGAAGATATAGTGCTAAGAAACTCTCTTTCTTCACTTCCGACTTTTTGTTTTTGTCATTTCCTAGCCTGAAGGAATACATTTCCTCCCACTATGTGGGAAACCAGTGCTATTGTTGTCACAGTAGTGGGCCATATCACAGATGGGTTATGTTGTCACAGTGAAGCCAGCACAAACCAATTAATGTAATAGAAAAGAATGTAAAAGAAAAATATGAAATAGTATTTTTCTTTAAATGTAATTTTCATTTATATATATTTATCAGTAAAATCAATATAAACAAAAATTGTATTTAATTCAGCTTGGTGAATAAAAGTATTTTTTTCAAAAAAATCTTATCTTTCTAAGATTGTTTTATAATAAATTAATACTTTTATTCAGCAAGGATGCATTGCAGTGATCAAAACTGACAATAAAGGCATTTATAGAGTACAAAAGGCTTAATTTAAAATAAATGCTGTTCTAATCATCAAAGATTCCCCAAAAAAGTATCACAGTTTCCACAAAAATATTAAACAGCACTTTATTTAATATTGATAAGAAGAAGAAATGTTTCTTGAGCATCAAATCAGCATATTCAGCTCTGATATCACGGGAATAAATTGCATTTTAAAATATATTCTAATAGAGTAGTTATTTTAAATTGTAATAATATTTCACAACATTACTGATTTTACTGTATTTTTGCTCAAATAATGCAGCCTTGGTGAGAAAAAGAGACTTTTCAAAAACTTACATTTTAAAAATCTTACTAACCCCAAACTTTTGAATGCTAGACACACACATATAGAGAGAAAGATACTGTTTTTAAATAACCAAATAATAAAAAAAAGTAAGTAAATACATTATATTAATATATTTTAATGGCCTTTTCAATATTCTGCCTGTCCTTTCCATTGTTCTCTTTTTATTCCACTGTTAGTTTTTTTTTATTGCATGAAGTCATTTTAACCACTCTGTGACCCTTTCACAGGCATCTTTTTGTCACAGAGAGTGAGTGAATAAGATGAGTGTTTGGACCACTATAAGAGAGCATGAAAGCAGTTAAAAGTCCTCCCTTTCACTCTTTATGTCTCCACATAAGATGTCTTTTTTGCAGAGGATGATGGGAGTATGGGAGTGCAGGAGCCTGATGTTAGAGCCTCTGGCCCAAAGCCCAGCTTCAGCAGGCTGGGAGCGCTGGCCGGCACCATCTGCAGACGAGTGTTTGAGAAGACAGCTGCACAACTCCAGCGCTCCAAACGTCAAGGTCAGGGACTGGTCACACAGATCCCTGGCGTGAGTCCCCTGGTAAGTAGCAAACAGCATTCAAGTGTTAGTTTGTCCTTCCAAGAACAAAATGTGGCTTCAGCATTGAGCACATGTTCTTTTTTGAAGTGTTATGTTATGTAATTATGTTCAACTCTTCATAGAGCCCACAGCAAATTAAGGGCCGTCTGTGTTGTACGTGACGTACATTTTGTAAACCGCTGTTGCGCATACCTCTTGCTCAATTAGTACACCAAATTACTGTGACTCCACACCCTGCCAAGCCAGCAGACCCAAACAGAGAGCCCAACTCAGCACATGACCCAACACATGCATTCACCTTTTTACCATGCTGTAGCAACATTGTCAAACCGCCAATTATAAACACAGCTGTAAGGACTGATCAAGCCAGGGATTTTCAAACTGGGGTCCGAAGACCCCCAGTGCAACACAAGGGGAGGCTAGGGAGTCTGCAAAAGAGTTGAGAAAATAAAAATTCTGAAAAAAATATCAGAAATTATACTGACAAATAAGAAGCATGTCAACCTCTATAACATTACAAAGCACATAGTTGACAAAATGATGAGCACTGTTCAAATAGTAATGCCTTAAAGGCCATGTGACTAGTGTAATAAAACATTGCCAACAGTTAAGTTTAAACTGAGATTGTAAAGAAAATGGTCTGTGCAAAAATCAAAGAGTTAGTGTCATACTGCTATTGTCTTTTTTATGTTGCTAAATTAGTCTCTGATGTGCCATTAATATTTTGCAACAATTAACATTTACTCCCTGATGTCTGGTTCATCCTGGCTAACAAATGCCAACTTCTAGTGAGTTTTTCTGTATCAGTGTGTTCACCCTGTTGGTGTTTGTAAGGACAAGTTACTGCTGTATCCAACACCAATAGCCAGTTTTACACTGTAGAAATGTTGGTGCTTGTTGGGTCACCATGCATGAGTCTTTAGAGTGCGTGTCTGGGTCTAGAGAGAGATTTGAGTGATGTCCTAGATTATGATCTGTGGAAATTATATCTGGGACATGTTCTTATTATGCAGCCTTTTCTGCTGTTTGCACAGATATAAAAGATTTTATGGTAACAGTTTAAACAATGTCTGTGTTGTCTACAGTACTGTTCAAACGTTTGGGGTCAGTCAGAAAGTCTTGTGCTGGTTTGGTGCTCAAGAAACATTATTATTATCGATGTTTGTACTGTTGGTGGTACTGCTAAATATCACTGGGGAAGGTGAAGGGTTTCTGAAGTGCGCTTCAACTGCTACCACAAGCATTAGCCAAATATTTGAATGTTGAGCAGCGAGTTCATTGGCTACTGATACAGGAGAGAATCAATCAGCTGTGACGTGATAATGATGTCATTATGTCAGTTAGATCTTTCGGACTGCCCCATCTAGAGTTTCATGCTAGAACTTTTTATATATTGCATGCACAAAATGTATCACCTGTACAAATAATAATAATAAAAATAGTAAATATAAAAGTTGATTTTGTCTTTTTTAAGGTTGAATATACCACGAGGACTGTGAAGACCATAGGAAGTGTAATACTGTGTCTGCCGAGCTCTGTGGCAGTGTTTCTGAAAGATGCGCAACAGCACAATTCTCTGAAGGAGATGACCAGTAATAAGTTGAAGCAGCTAGAGGTTAGTGAGATTTTTTTAGCATCACTAAATCTGGTTATTTAAGACCGATGTAAATAATTACCACTTATATCAACTCAAACTATTGGCCTTTTAGGTTTCACGTTAGTTCTTAAAAAATTAACTTTAAAAATGTTGTTTATTTATAATTATTTGTTTTTACTGAAAGTTCACTGAAAAGTGAGTGAAAAAATAGTTTCACTGCCATTTTTCGATGCAGTAATACCATAAACATTCATACCTCCCATTAAACTTATACAATTTTTTGTTTTATTTTGTTTTGTGATGTACTTTTAGAAATTTCCCAAGTTTGTTTGAGTACGATATACTGTTGACTTTAGGTGCGGTCCAAGTTTCCGGTGTTCTTCGAAAGTTTGCTGGCAAAATTGTGTTCAAGTTGTTCACTCAAATTCGCTGTGTTGACCAAAAGAAAGCTGATTTGTGTGAATGTGTCTTCTGTGTGAGCTGTCCTTCATACATCACTACACTATTCACAATAGACAATAGATCTTTTTTTTTTGCCTGTGAAATTTGCTTAAAAATTTGAGATTTAAGCAATATTACGCAACACTTGTTGCTAGCAGTCCTGGCAAGAAACCATTTTGTAAGTACACAGACCTCCATAAAATCATAAGAAAAATGTTGGATTGTTTGTTTGCTTAATCTTCCTAATACACTCATGAAGATGCTTGTACACATATAGTACACATACAGTATATTTTCTCTTGCAGAGTAATGGGCTGCCGAGGCTGGTCAGTGGATTAGGGCAGCAGTTACTGAAGTTCTATGGGTCTGTGGTGGCTAATGTAAAGAAACCCCATCAAACCAGATTCAACCTGGCTAAGGATGGAGTCAGGATTGTGCTGCGGTCCTTTGGCACAGTCAGGGAGACAGCACTGCACAACCTTTCTCATTACGGGCTGGTGAGTGAGTCAGTCATCCTCAGGTTTGATTTGATTTGGCCCCTCGTGTGCTTTGAACTGTCTGGAATCTAGTTCACGTGGACTCTTCACATGTGCATAGACCCCCTTCAACACAAACACACACACCTCAAACTCATCACCCGCCCCTGCTGTGATCACACACCCAGCTCTGCATGTCAGGGGGATATTTCCATTATAGATTCTGTCTAGACGGAGAGCAACATTGAATTGTTTAAATAAATGATGAGCTTTATTCACAACTGTGTTAGAGCATCTTGCAGTTTTTCTCAATCTTTTTGGCTTAATTCTTGAGTGAGAGTTTTTTCTGAAAACATCAAGTTATAAACAATTAGTTTCTTGTTCACATCAGATTTGATTTCTTGTTGATTTAGGCAAATTGCATGTGTTTTGACAAATTGGCACGTGTGCAAAAAAGTAAAATTTTCTACAATTTGCACAATAACTACATTCACATGGCTTGCTGATGAAAACTGATAACTTGATTCTCAGTGAAATTGTCAAACTCTAAACAAAACTTCTAAACACTCTTTCATCGTGTGTCATCACATGCAAAATGATCCATTCATTTATCAAAATCTGTCATACATGTGTATGTTCCATAAATACCTGACCTGGAATGGTTGTAATGTCTGCTAAGTAGGCAGATAGCTTTCCATTAGGGTTCCAAAGGGGAAAATTTAGTAAATTTTCATAATCTTTTGGATTTTTGAAATTTACTGGAAATGTCTCACCATTTAGCAACTGTACTTGCCTGAAATATGAAATGAAATTGCATATACAGTAACACAAAATGAAATTAAATTAAATGAAGTTTGCATATGACAAAACATTTATAAACTAAACATTTTGACTAGTGTGGCTGACACAATGGCAAAAACTTTTTATTTTGGTGGCATTGGCTAAATCACTGACACAATAACTAGGTTTTGAAGCATAAATTAAATGTTTTGCGTGAGTTACTACATTTTGTAGACATGCAATAGAGGTCTGATTTTCTAGCAAATAGTTATGAAAATTTAACTTTAGAGAATTTAAGAGAACTGCATTACTTACTACAGCTAAAATAATAATAATATATATAAAGTATATACAGTATATGTGTGTGTGTGTGTGTGTGTGTATACTTTGAAGTATATTACAAGTGCACATTCAATACACTTAAAAGGCTAAAATGTAAGTTGCTCAGTGTTATTGTTTATTTAGACTGTTTTATAAAAGCAATATAATTGCTTAAATATATGTATTTTTTTAAAAAAAAGGTAAGAAAAAAGAAAGGAAATATTTGGTTTAGATCAACACAATTTATAAATGCTTTTCTTATCTGATTTGCTTTTGAGGAATGCATCAGGCCTACTAGGCTCTTTGCACACAAAAAAAACAGCCACGTAGGCTTATTTTTTAGAGACTGAGTGACTCTGACAAAGATTCATTTCACTCCAGTCCTGAGAACTTTCTGTGTTCCTCTCAGAAATTACACCCGTCCGTTCTAACACACTCAATGCAAATATCATTTTGCTTCCAAGATCAAATGCCATTGTAGAAGCATGTAAAATCTGCCATTTTTGTGAGCATTTTGGCAGCAATTTAGAAAGAAGTTTCCATTCAAAGCCATATAAATATTTGACAGGATAAAGCCTTTGACAAGATAATATCTCTCTGTAGAACAACAAGTAGCCTATGCGAATCATAAAAAAGAACTTGCCATGCAGTCCATCCGTTTCAGGCAGTTTGCATTTTGACCTCACTTATAAGGATTCATCAATATGGATTAGATTGATCTGTGTTCTTCAGCAAAGTAATATTTCATATTAATTGTAAATATAATCTGGTTGGTTTACTCTACACGCAGACTCTGGTCTTCATCTTTTTAAAGAATAAATAAATAACCACAGCATGACACAACCATATTTCTTACATTTCTTCCTGCAGTTTTATCCCTTCCTAAGAAAAAGTAAATGATAACATGGAGATGTGCACAGCAGATAACTGTAACCTGTTAACCTCTGTCTGGCTCGACACCTCTGGTAGTTATCCTGACATGTGTATAGTGATGGAGCACAGCGGTCATCAATCTGTGACTATTGCTAGGCAGAGTGGCTGTCTGACCCCATTGTGTCCTGTAAAAGTCCTCATTACCTCACTTCCACTGTAGACACTTCAGAAACCTGTCACACATCAGTGCTGCCCATGAAAGGCCTCTTCTATAGTCTACTCCAACTGAAGCAATTAATGCAATTTAATTGAAAATCATGTTAATCCTGCTTGTATTGTTTATTGTCAAGCAGGTTAAGTTTCACTGAAGGATCATGTGACACTAAAGACTTGGGTAATGATGCTGAAAATTCAGCTTTGCTGTAACAGCAATAAATTACATTTTTTAAATACTGTGTATTTTAGTTATTTTAAATTGTAATAATATTTCACAGCGTAGTTATTTTAATCAAATAAACGTAGTACGTGTAAGTGCAGATGCAGAAAGGCCATGTTTAGAAATATATTTGGGAATCAGATCAACAAGTGACCTTTTCAGGCTCCACTGGAGTGCTTAGGAAAGGCACTGGATATTGGATAACTGGAATTTTTGAACAGTTAAATCACTTCTTTTGGGGGTTTTTTTAGCAAGAAGGTCCACTTAAACACTGAGCTTTTAGTTCACACATTCCAGACCCCTGCAGATCCTGGCAAAGTCACATGAAAGTCAATATAAGATTGTCATAGTTTGCCCACAATGGTATTTAATATTTTAAATACCACTGAGGGCACACTGTGATAATCTCATTCTGACTTTCGTAATTCACTGTACTTATTGACTTTAATATCAGACTCCCTGTGGTATTTGGACTGGTAAATGGATTATTAATCAAGATGTTTTTGCTTTCATAACAGGCTAGTCTTTTTTTGTCAGTTATCTGCAATGGCCACCATTCTTTGTATGTATTAGAGTAATTTATTTTCCTTATGCACAGAGAGAGTCAGTGGCAAACGTAGTTTATGTCTAATTTCTTAAAAAAATATGTTTTTTTAAATACATTGTTTTAGGTACATTACTTCTTTTAATGACCTAATGCAATGCTTTGATGAATGCAGTTTTGTTGGCATATTTCAGAGAACATGTCTCACAGTTTAACGTGGTTTTATCAGCTTCTTGAAGAAATATTTGCATATTTTGAATTAGATGTCAACTTAACAAGCACACCAAATTATATAAAATTCAGATGATTGTTTTTGGCTTCATATAAAACTAGCAGAAATGATCCAGCTGGAATCATAGCAACAATCTGTGCTATTGGCTTACAGAACTGTCACGATCTACAGATGAAAGATCTGATGTAGTAACTAGGAGACTATCAACAGAAACGTACATACACATTCAAAAGTTTGGGGGCAGTAAGATTTTTCAAAATTATATATTTTTTTAAATAAATTAATACTTTTATTCAGCAAGGATGCATTAATTATTCAAAAAGATAGTAAAGTACAGTGTGACAAATATTTTTGTTTCAAATAAATGCTGTTCTTTTTAACTTAAATCCTGACAAATAAATACATTTAAAAAAATCTATCATAGTTTCATTAAAAGTATTAAACAGCTTAACTGTTTTCAACTTAATTAGAAATAGTAATAATCAGAAATGTTTCTTGAGCACCAGATCAACGTATTAAAATGATTTCTGTAGGATCATGTGAGAATGAAAACTGGAGTGAATGTTGCTGAAAAATTCAACAGCCATCAATTCATCACAGAAATAAATTACATTTAAAAAAATATATTAAAATAGAACTGTTATTTTAAATTGTAATAATAGTTCACAGTATTATTTAACTTTAATATCCGCTTAATATTTGATCAAATAAATGCAGCCTTGCTGTGCATAAGATATTTCTTTTAGAAATAAAATCACTGACCTTTTAAAGGGTAGTGCATGAGGTTTTATTAACATTATTTTGTCCTCCTTCAGCTTTATTCTAACACAATTAAGGGGTCAGATCTAATTGACACAGGAGATCCTCCTAAGAAAATAAAGTTTCAAACCAGAATGAGAATGTAGAGTTAATTGAATGAATTTGATTAGAGTCTCAAGCTTCTTTGAGCTTAATCAGACTTGATTTTATTTTTATCCTTGTGACGGTACTGAAGTATTGGTTTATGTGCCGTGATCTTACGCAGGTCAAACTGGAACTGAGCACACTGATAAAATTAATTCAGCCTTAAAACTCTCATTGTAATATATTCTCATTCTTTATCATTCATATTCTGTGAATAATTGCACAGTTTCAGTTAACACTTGGCCATGTGTCATTGCTATAAATACCCAATAAAAACTCTTCAGTTATTTAGTAACACTCTTTCAGATTTACAGGTTCATAAAGACCTGAACTGATTCCAGCCTGCAGAGCTTTAGTTTCTCATCACGTGCTGAATTCCCAGGTGCAGTGGATTCTTTAACCTAGTAGTCATTGAGATGTAATAAAAACTATTTTAGATCCCCGTCCTTGATTGCAGTGTGTATACCAGATGTGATCAGAGAAAATATAATGAATCATTCAAAGTTCTCCATTTTTCTTCTTTCGTATTGGTCTTGAATTCCTTGAAAAACAGCAGGCGAGTCTCACTGGAAGATGTCCACGAGTACAAACCCCACTGGTTGCTTCTGGGAAACATGGTCTGATATTGTAATTAGCCACAGACCACTAGCACAGACATCACACACGTGAAGTGACAGAATTGGGTACAGAGATGTTATTACATCACAGTATCCAGAATGCAGCTGGAAGATGACATCTGTGATACAACAAACTGCATAGAAGCAATTTGACCAAAAACTAATGAGTGCAGTTGCATAAATTCATGTTTATTAATGACATTCAATTACCTTTACCTCAGTGAATCAGTTTTTTTTTTTTTTTTTTCAGTAATTCCGTTTTTGCGTTAGAGTTAGAGTTGGTTTAAAAATACACTTTGGGCACATGTTTGCACCTTTACACATAATGTCATTTTTAAAATTTGGTTAGACTGTGCTACTAAGTCACGTCTCACAGATGATCTTATCATTCTATGAATATCTGGGTTGTTTTGTCTAAGAGTTTCTTTGTTTTTGCTCTTGAGCTTATCTGTAGAAGTGAGAGGGAGAGTTGATGCTTGTGTCTGCGTGTTTCTTAAGGATCTGCGTGAGTTTAACTGAGTGGAAGATTTGTGATAGCACCGCAGTGTTAACAGTTATGAGCTGAGGCCACACGTTTCTTCACGTTTTTAGAAGTAGATAAGGTACTCTGATCTGTCTGGCTACGGAAAATTGCACAGAAACTTTCTTTGGCCTTTCTTTTTCAATTTCAGTGCCAGAACCTTCCCATTTAGGCACTATGCAATACATCTTTGCATAGTTTGTGGTTTAGTTTGTTTTGTTTTGTTTGTTTTGTGGTTTTGTTTTGTTTTGTTTTGTTTTGTTTTGTTTTGTTTTGTTTTGTTTTGTTTTGTTTTGTTTTGTTTTGTTTTTGTTTTGTTTTGTTTTGTTTTGTTTTGTTTTGTTTTGTGTTTTGTTTTGCTTTGTGTTTTGTTGTGTTTTGTTTTATGCTGTCTTGTTCTGTGTTTTGTTTTAGTTTTGTGGTATATTTATTTTTGTTTTGTTTTGCTTTTTATTTTTATGTTTTGTTTTTGTGTTTTGTTTTGTTTTCCAATATATCTTTACACAAGTTAGGTGTTCTGAAGTTTAATGGGATAATTCATCCAAAAATGAAATTTCTTTCATCACTTACCCTCATGTTGTCCCAAACCTTTGTCATTCTTTCTTCTGTGGAAAATAAAAGAAGAAATTTTGAAATTGTTTTTGTCCACTCGATAATAGGCAATGGGGTCCAAATCATTGGGGAAAAAAATATCATTTCAAAATATCTCTATTTACAAAAAACATTAAGTCATACAAGTTTGGAATGACATGACGGTGAATAAATGATGACAGACTTTTCATTTTGGGGTTAACTATCCCTTTAATGAAGTAGATCTGAAGCTTTCACTGTAGTTTAAAACTCAGTCACTTAGACTTTAGAGGCAATAGAGGTCAGGGAATGTGACAAAGAGCTGTAATTGGCTACAGACAGACCCATCCCTCCCTAATTAACCCCTGGCCTGGGACAGTTTGGGATCCCATAAAATAGCTAGACAAAAGGAGGAGACTCCAATGGGTCTGGCACCAAAGTTACTCTGCCCTCTAGCAGCTGGATATCTGTCCACATACAAGGAGATGTTGTGTGACTTGTGCCTTCCTGATGCCGTTTTTGAGGACATTTGGTATGTTAGAGAAAAAATGATGTTTGAAACGAGTGAAAGAGACAGGCCAACCACATTTAGCCCTAGCCATCGAAAACAAAGCAAATATTCTGCAAGCCAAAGTGAGTGGGACTTAAATTTAACTCCGCTTCAAAGAGTTTAGTATATTCTAGTGCCTCATTCTGAAGTCTTTGTCTGTATTGTTGTCTGAACATCAAGAATACTAGATGTTTTTCATCTTCAGCTGGATAGCTCCAGGGCATTTTCTTGTTTTTAACACTTATACATTCATGTGAATGAACAGTAGTGTTTGACTGTCAAATTCCATAATTTCTGCTACCTTTGAGAGCCTTCACATGTGGAAAACTAAAGAATGGCTTTGTTTTCTTTCATAACAGATTCCTAGGCGATCTTCCAAGCCAGAAGGAGGATCCCAAATGGTGGAAAACGATAGATCAAAAGAATGTGTGAGTTGCTGTCTGGTGCTGGAGACTAGTGTAGGAGACCACATGCACAGTCCCAGTGGCAATCCTCAAAAGCAGCCCCTTAAGGTTACAGAGCTCAAGGAGATATCAGAGGAGATCCGTCAGCTGAAGAAGAAGGTCATGAAGCAGATTCCAATGCAGCAGAAAGTAGTTCTTGGTGGCAGTAGCAAGAAAGTATCCAACCACAGATCCCAGAGGAAGAGTCTGACAGATTGCACCCAGATCTCCTCCTCATCGTCTTCTTACACTCGTACAGTGCAAAACAGCAGAAATGCCTCCCCTACTGCAGAATGAGAATGGAAGAATAGTCAGAGTGGGATGCAGGTTTCATTATTTATCCTGCAGGTCTGTCATGTTCATTTAAAGCATTAAGCATAGCAGTCATGGGTCATGATTTCAAAAGTGCTGGCAGAGGTGTACGTCAACACTACTAATGCAAAACTCAACAGTCAGTGACCTACATATAGTTATACATTTGGAGGTTCTGGATGGTGTTTTTCCATTTTTTGTCCATAATAAAGCAAAGTTGTTAATTAAGTTAATTTGCTGCTCAAGAAACATCTCTTATTATTATCACTGTTGAAAACAGTTGTGCTGCTTAATATTTTTGGGGAAACAGTGGTACATTGTTTTCAATATTCTTTGATGAATAGAAAGTTCAAAAGAACAGCATTTATTTTAAACAAATATTTTGTAACATTATAAATGTCTTTACTGTCAATTATAATCAATTTAATGCATCCTTGCTAAATAAAAATGATAATTTCTTAAAAAAAAAAAAAAACTTACTGACCCCAAACTTTTGATCACTAGTGTAGTTAGGTGGAAAAAATACTGATTTAGAAATTGTGTGGTGTGAAAGGTGTGACTTAAATAAATACATTTAAATAAATCATGCATTATTTGTGACTGATTATATAATAGTAACTATAATTGCAGAGATGGTGCAAATCTCATTAATGAAACAGGGCTACTTTTCAATAATTTTTTATTGTATCAACAGTAACAGCAATTGGTGATAATACACTTTTCAATAAGAGGTCCCTTGAAAAACCAAGATATGAGGAATGAGATTTGATCATTACATGACAGGATCATTAAAGAAAGACTGAACAGATGTGACTCAGCTAAAAAGAAAACCAACCCATTAAGTACAGGAATAAATCAAATACTTCATAATCAGATTTTTACCATGTCCCTGCCTATTGTATGTTTGAGTAAACCGTGTGCTAGGTGGAAAAGTCCTCAGATTTTTGTTTTGTTTTTTTGTTCACTTTAAAGATACCAGATTGACAATTACAGTCATTACAGCAAAGGTTATTCACTATTCAGTTATATTCTTTATGAAATTAATATTAACATTGAACTTAATTTGTCCAAATGCCTCTTTAGTCATAGCATAAAGAGCTGATCAAAATGGCTACATGCATACTTGTAATGTCTGATTGTGGTCTATGAATATATATGATTTTTTTTGCTTAGATTGTTGATAAATAAATATACATGTACATAAACTGTCAGCTGTACACAATGTATTCATTGCATTTGCTTCCCTTTAAACTTCTATCTGTAATCTTTCATCAACCATAGTTAACATACTTTGACAACGTGATTTTGGTGTAACAATGTAGTCAATACAAATACAGCATATTAATTTACTGATTGTAACATTGCACTGTACAATGGCACTCAGTGTTTATTTGATTTATTAGCTTTATAGCACAAGAATTATTAAACAGTGTGGTCTAAAACCAATACATGTTCTCCATAAAGCACTAAAACAGCCTCAGAAAAGAAGCTGGGAAAAACACATTCTGTGCTGTTATCTGAATGCACACAGACACGAGCATCAAACATTGTAACTGAACTGCAAGACGGCCTTGAGCTGGTAACAGCTCCTTGAATGATAATACCTGATACTGTTGGAGCCTTTTGTATTTGATAAATGTAGCATAAGACAATGTTGTCTTGCGTCAGCTTATATTTTTAGGCCACAGCGCATCAGCATTGACTCATGAAAGATTCCCACGGGCGTCATCACCACAGTGTTAACCTTCTTCCAACATTCATGATTATTTGCAGAAGCACTGACATCTTTCCTGTTTATAAGTAATAGCTCAACATTTGCTGAAAATTTACTCAACCTCAGGCAAGCCAAGATGTAGATAAGATTGTTTCCTTATCTGAAGAGAATTGGAGAAATTTAGCATTACATAATTTGCTCTCCAGTGGATCCTCTGCAGTGAATGGGTGCCGTCAGAATAAGATTTAAAACAGCTGATAAAAACATCACAATAATCCACAAGTAATCAAGAGGACTGCAGCCATCAATTCACATCTTGTGAAGCGAAATGCTGTGAGTTTGTAATAAAAAGAAATACATCATTAAGATTTTTTAATGTCAAACCATAGCTTCTGGCTAAAATACGAGTCCTCTATCCATAATAATGTTTATTAAAAAGTAAAAGTCATCTCATCTGATTCAAGAGAAATATGCACAGATCAAGTACAGTTTAGAAGCAAAAACAGTTGTTTATGTAGATTACTTATGAATTATGATGATGTTTTTATCAGCTGTTTGGACTCTCATTTTGACGGCACCCATTCAATGCAGAGGATCCATTGGTGAGCAAGTGACATAATGCTAAATTTCTCAAAATCTGCTCACATGAAGAAACAAACTCATCTACATCTTGGATGGCCTAAGAGTGAAACATTTTTCAGGAAATTTTCATTTCTGGCTGAACGTTTCCTTTGGTTAAATTACATATTTATCAAACAATGGAATATTCACTCCACTTATGATTGATATAATCTGCTGTCACATAGCATCTTAAGCATTTTATTGAGAACTCTCCAATGTCAACATGTTCTCAATGGAAGCCATCACCTTAGCAGACAAACTAGGGCAATCTCTTAGCTGCCCACACAGAAGATCCAGCTGTAGTCACATGAGAGATCCCTGACTCTCATGCAAGCCACAGCAACAGCTCGTCCCTCTCAATGGATCTAAAATAGGTCATATCAGACCACATAAGCTTTATTTCCAGAGCTCCCTTCAGCTTCACAGCGAATCTGTTCGCCTGCGGGCGAACACTGCAGACATGCTCTTCACAATGCCCTTGATGCCTGCTAACTTTTTCACAGACACCCTGGACTCCCTGATGCGATTCACCAGCCCATGGAAAACCATGAGGACACTGTGGTAGTTCTCAGCAGCTGAGACCTCATAAAACTGACAGTCTGCAGAGAGCGCAAGCAGCCTGCCCTCTTCGCTGAGGACCGTTCGGCGATGCTGCAGGTCCCTCTTGTTTCCCACAATAACTATAGGCATCTTCTCAAAGCCCAGAATGTCCTTACTGGTTTTGATCATTTGAATGAGTCTGGAGACCACGTTGAAACTGGCTCGGTCACAGATGCTGTAGACCAGCACAAAGCCATCTGCCCACTGGACTCTCTTCTCACACATCAAGGACTCAGAAGACAGGTCCTGCTGAGAGGACAAACATTAGATATTTATTCAACATTCAGATGGTGTATATAATATTTGTCATTCACTAAATATAAAAAAAAAAACTGCATACAAACTGCCTAAGCTAATTTGATGGTCTTGGCTGGTTTAAGATGGTCTTATAGCCTGTACAAGCTTATATACAGATGGTTTATCTAGCCTAACAAGTTACACAAAGTGTCCAAAACCCTTATAAATCTAGCCAACAGACCGCGTTGACCAGGCTGGGGGACCAGCTAAGACCACCACATAATTTTAAGCAGGTTTAGCAAGGGTTTTTTTTTTTTTCACCAGGAATACCTGAAAATATCACAAAACCAGTCACGGATATATTTGTAGCTATAGCCAAAAATACATTGTATGGGTCAAAATTATAGATTTTTTCTTTTATGCCAAAATCATTAGGATATTAAGTATAGATTATGTTCCATTAAGATATTTTGTAAATTTCCTACCGTAAATATATCAAAATTTAATTTTTGATTAGTAATATGCATTGCTAAGAACTTCATTTGGATATTATCAACATTTAGATTTTTTGCACCCTCCAGATTTTCAAATAGTTGTATCTCGACCAAATATTATCATATCCTAACAAAACATATGCTACATCAACGGAAAGCTCATTTATTCAGCTATCAGATTATGTATAAATCTTATTTTTTTTAAATGTACCCTTATACGATTGGTTTTGTGGTCCACGGTCATATATATATATATATATATATATATATATATATATAAGATTGGCTGAATAGCTGACAGAAAGATAACTGGTTATGAAACACTGAATCACCTGTGAATATGGTGCATCCCATATATTCAAAGTTTGCTCTCGTCCATCCACAACAACATTGTGAGTGTAAAGGGACTCTGTAGAGAAACCAGCGTATCAGTTATAATGAAATGTAAAAAATATTAAGAAAAACTAATAAATAAACATATAATCAGTAAAAAGGCAACATACCGATATCCCCATATTCCCCGATGAATCTACGAGTCAGGAATCGGACAGTAAGTGCTGCAATTGCAAAACACAAAACTTAAGAGCATTTGCTTATACGGCAAGATGTTAAAGTTACAAAAGATGACTGAAGAAGAAAGAAATGCATTTTATGGATGTATATCATGGAATACTTCCTAAAAATAAACTTACCAGATTTTCCAACATTGTCTGTGCCGAGTACCACAACGTTTGCATCCATTTTCTGTCCGTTAAGTCTAGTCATGTCCTTTACAGATGCTGCAAGTGATGGTCTGGCGCGTCTCCGCCGCAGTCAACAAAGCTGAGGAGAAGGCGGAGCTTCGACGTGCTCGCTCCCGTGACGCTGATGTACCCGCCCCGACGCGACGGTGAGTTTCATGAGCAGAAAACTCAAAGCAGTCACGACAAACATTGCATGACCGTTGGCTTGAAAGGCATAAAAGGTCTGTATGTCAGTAACCGACATTTTATTGCCATACATTGCTGAAAGTGACTGTGAATACTGTATTTGTTGTCATTGTTTACATGGATTGTTCAGACGTGTAATCTGTTTTAGGCCACAAGGTGGTGTGAGTAGGCTATTGTTTGAGGGTTAGAAAATAATTGCTTCTACTTTTAATATGAAAAACACCTGATATGGTTTTTCTGTATAAACTATATGCTGTATATTTTGAAGTAAAAAGTACATGTTTCTTGCCAGTTGTTTTATATCCATGCTAAAAAATAAAACAATAGAAACCAACACAGAACTTCTAATGGTTTCCACTAAAACCATAAACTATAAACCATTAACAAATGGTTCCCTGTAGTGTGTTTTGGGACATATTCCATTAGGATTTAGTGGTTTTAACAAGCCTCCAATAAAAGGAGACAGATTACCAGTAGAGACCCACAGTGATGATTACAGTTTCCATTAAAACCAATAGGCTACAGTTCCCATTATAACCAGTAAAACCATTACAAATTCTGTGAAGGTTTATATATTGTTTTGTTTTTTTGTTTGTTTTTTCAGCAGGGATGTTTGTTTCAAACCATCTTGTTCATTCAGTTATAAATTATAATAATGTTTTTTTTTTTAAATAGCATCATTTGTAGCTAGCTGCAGTACAGTAGTTATAGTGAATAAAAAGTGAATATGATAAAACCACAGGTTTTGGGGTATGCTGTATAGGCTATTTAATGAATTTCTGTTTTCCTGGACAACAATGATTGAAATGTTCATTAGCTTATTATAGCTAGGGACTAAAGGCTCATTCACATCAAGAACAATAATGATAACTAGCCATAAAGCTTTAAAAATGAAGAATAGTGAAGTTTAAAAAGAGAATAGTGGAGTTTTAAAATTTAGGATCAGTAAGGATTTTATTGTTTTTAAAGAAGTTTCTTATGCTAATCAAGACTGCATTTATTTGATCAAAAAAACTGAAAAAAACCCCTGCAATTTTGTGAAATGTTATTGCAATTTAAAATAACAGTTTTCTATTTTAACATACTTTAAAAATATAATTTATTCCTGTGAAGTAAAACTGAATTTTCAGCATCGATAATCCAGTCTTCAGTGTCACATGATCCTTCAGAAATCATTCTAATATGCTGAATTATAATCAATGTTGGAGATTGTTGTGCTGCTTAATATTTTTTCAGACATGTGATACTTTTTTCAGGATTCTTTGATAAATAAAAAGTTAAAAAGAACAGTGTCTATTCAAAATAGATATTTTGTGTTACAATACACTGCTATTGAAAAGTTAGGTAAGTTTTAGGTAAGTTTTTTTCTTTCTTTTTTTTAAAGAAATTAATAGTTTTATTTAGCAAGGATGTGAAAAATGGATAAAAAGTGATAGTAAAGACTTATATTGTTAGAAAATATTTCTATTTTGAATAAATGCTGTTCTTTTTAACTTTTTTTTTATCAAAGAATCAAAGAAAATAGTATCACAGGTTCCACAGCACAACAGTTTCAACACTGATAATAAATCAGCATATTAGAATGATTTCTGAAGGATCGTGTAACACTGAAGACTGGAGTAATGGCTGATGAAAATTCAGCGCTGCGTCACAGAAATAAATTGCATCTTAAATGGTATTAAAACAGGAAACCAATATTAGAAATTGCAATAATATTTCACAATATTATTGTTTTTCTGTATTTCTGAGCAAATTAATACAGCCTTGATGAGCATTAATTTAACATTAAAAATCTTACTGGTCCCTTACAGATGAACGATAAAAACACTGATCAGTGACTACATTGATCAATTTATTTGATCACTATAAAATGCATTGTCCATATCTGGCCACTAGGGTTCAGTATAATCACAATTAGACATCTGTCCATGACAGAAGTGGCATAGGACTAAAAAGTTTTGTGAGTGCATCTCACGTTTAGTATAATTGTTTTTAATGTGTAATTTTTTTTGGTGAGTGCATCTCACGTTTTGTATAATTGTTTTTAATGTGTAACTTTTTTTTCACCTGCCCTTCTGTGTATAGAGATAAAACAGGGGTCATCAAACTTGATCCTGGAGGGCCGGTGTCCTGCAGAGTTTAGCTCCAACTTGCCTCAACACACCTGCCTGGAAGTTTCAAGTATACCTGTTAAGACCTTGATTAGCTGCTTCAGGTGTGTTTGATTAGGGTTGGAGCTAAACTCTGCAGGGACACCGGCCCTCCAGGACCGAACTTGGTGACCCCTGAGATAAAACAATAGGGGGGGGGGGGGGACTATCCACCACCAAATTCAACAATAAATATGCCCCTTGATAATATCAGGCAAAATCAAATTAAATACAAAACTGATAATACTGTATATAAAATCTAAAATAACACACTGCATGATATTGCCACACACAAACCAGAACACAAACTCTGTGGGCACCTTCATCAGTATGCATGCAGTGTAAATACAAGCATATGTTGCTTGATTGAATAATAGCCGTTTGTATGCTAAGCGTTCATACTGATGAAGGTGCCCACAGTGTTACAGTTCTGGTTTGTGTGTGGCCATATCATGCAGTGTCCTCATTAAAGATATGGGTGGCTTGGAGGAAACAGCTCCTTATGATTTATGTACTGGTCCAAAGAAAGTGGTGCCATTTTCCTGACTGCACCAGTGAGAACATGCTATTGTTTGGGTGGCTTGGATCCTCAGTAATTCCTCAAGGAGCAGCTGAAGACACACCTTTTCCACAAGCACTTATTCTGACGGCACCCATTCACTGCAGAGGATCCATTGAAATAAAAAATAGAACTCATTACAGGGTAGGGCTGCAATATTATGACAAAAAATATTGCTGGTTATTGCCCTTGATATTATAATAATGATTATTATTATTGCAGATTAACAGAATACACAAAAATATAGAAGCTTTTTTGTGTTGGGGAAGAGACACACATCATAAAACAAGCTGAGAACTGTTTATTTTTTATGTATTAGAAAATCACTTTAGTTATCAGCATGGTTATCTTAGTAGCATGAAAAACAAAACAGTTATTTATACTCGGAATAAAGTGGGACTTCAATGCTCACAAAAAACTCTTATTGTCAAAGAAGCTGTCTGTGCAATGAACCACTTACATATATCGCATCTGCATGTACAGTAAGATACATACACATACATGAGTATATATAGATTACACACACCTTACACACAAAAAAGTACATTAGAGTAGTAGAGTAGAGTAGTAATATGTACCCTTAAAGGGATAGTTCACCCAAAAATTCTGTCATTAATTACTCACCCTCATGTCGTTCCAAACCCGTAAGACCTTCATTCATCTTCGGAACATAAATTAAGATATTTTTGATGCATTCTGAGAGCTCTCTGACCCTCCCATAGACATTAATGTAATTACCACGATCAACGTCCAGAAACGTAGCAAGGACATCGTTAAAATAATCCATGTGACATCAGGGGTTCAACCATAATTTAACAAAAGAGAAAACAGCTTTTATGTTGAGATCTCAAAAAGCGTTAACTCTGGTTAACTCTGCATTGTATTGGTTCAAAATATCAACCTGTCAGTCTGGCCTCTGCTTTAAAAGGTCATGTCACATCACATGTTTCATCTTTTTAAAACCCTGGTATAAGCTCGAATGGATTATAGTTATGAGTAATTAAGCCTGAAATCATTATATGGTTTGTTAATTATTTATTACAGCTAATTAGCAGTATATTAGTCATCTAACGTCATTTAATTATTTACACTTTTTTTGACTGTTCTTGGATGTCTAAGGCTACTTGTGTGTTAGCAAAATTATCTTTAAATAGAACTAAAAATGCAATTGCAATAAATGATTTTGCAGAGTTCAAATGTTTAATGTATATTAATTTACTTTTTAATCTAAAAGAGTAATGTCATCTCAAACTTTTCTTCTCTCTTACCCACCTAGATCCCTATGCTAAAGCTACGGTTATTATTTCCATACTGACCTCATAAAAAGCCCTATCAAATTAATTTGAGGCCACTCTGTTGAAATGGAAAACTGTAAAGGGCTTCAGTGCCATGAAAACTGCTCTCCTGAACACATTCAAATAAATTGCTTATGATCCATGCACAGCTTAGTCTCACCTGAATTGTTGAATGTTTCCATTTTTAGCCATCTATATTTAAAAAAATCTGGAAAAGTCAAAGCAATGACAAGAACTGGGTCTTATGAACACAGTAGTGTGATATAGCTCATTACATGCTTGACAGACAGTAAAATGTTAGTATTCTGTTCTGCGATCTCGCTGCAGGGTTAGAAGAACACAGTGTGCGAGGTCATCACGATTCTCTTAGGAAAATGTTTTAATGCCTTGTGAAATGAAGTATATATATTAGGCCTATATGCTGGTGGCACCAAAGGGAATATAGATAATATTGTATGCACCCTGGGGCCACTTCTTCAATTTCTGAGCTGTCAGAGGTTATATTAGCTCTAATTGCCACACACCTGTGTGAAATACTGCAGGAGTGTCTTAGAGACAACATATATCCTGCACAGGTGAGTGACATTTACCCCTATATAGACTGAGATTCACCTATTTTATTTTATATTATTTTATTATTTTATTTTAAATAAAAAATGAAAAAAATATTAATAAAAAAATGTAATATTAAAATGTTAAGCAGTTTTAGTTAAGAATGTTTGCAGCAGTGTAGATGTTATATTTCACGTAATTTTATTTGAGAGCATCAGGTTTAATAAATGTTGATTAAAAGCAAGTGTGCTTTTGAGAAAATGTTAGACATTAAAATAACTGACACCAGACCAATGAGTTGCATTTGGTGGATTTTGCATGAACGTTGATATCTAGTTACAAACCCAATACTTCTAAACCTCCTCTTATAGCAGCCATTTATTCATGCAAAGCCAGTTCCAGTAAAGCAGCTGAGTCCGTGTGTGTGCTTATGCAAATCAATCTCCTTATGGACTAATCTAAACCCTCCATGTTTGATAATTCCACTCTTTCCTGGTTCAAGTGTATAGCATATTGGCTGAGTAAAGGTGTGAGATAAGACCGTTCAAGAAAAAGGCCTGTCTAAAAAATTATATTGGATTTACAATTCACACAGATAAACTGTCCAAAGCAAAGAGCGTCTTTGATGACTTACAGCTTCTTGTATACAACAAACATTCAATTTATTTAAAGTGACAACACTGGAGAGAATCAGTTTTGCAACTTTTAAACTAAATCTAAATGTGAGTGAAACACACAGGAAATATTAAAATAGGGACCATTAGTTGATTATTTCACATTTTGAATTTATACAATGTACCTGATAGTCAAACATGCTTTATTGCATATTAGACTAATCAAACATGTCAAAGCTGCTGCGTGGTTATTACATGTTTATTAGAAGCAGTTGCACACACAGATCTTGCTATCAACCCATTAGCACATTTGATGTGATTTAATTTGATTGCATTTCATTTCAGTAATACCCATCATGCTGAGGCAGAGGTCTTTAGTGCTGTACGATGAGCGTTTCTTTCTCTGCAGCCCAGATGTGCTGTTGACTCCCGCAGGAGAATGATGGAAGATTCCCTTCTTGCATATTCATGGATTGGTTTCAGACACTTCAATTATTCAGCTGGATGGATTTTCTTAAGGAACCGTCCAAAGAACTGCCCACCTTGAACTGTGAGTGACGCATGAGACTTAATGCCATTTCAGTAGCAGACAGGAGGATAATCTTTAAAGGAATGTGTTTGGCCCTTTCTGAACACAGGCCACTGAATGTCACCCGTATCTTTTTCAAAACCTTTCTGATATTTTATTACAGTTGATTCATGGTCGTCATGCATGGAGATACCATGTGGAAATTAAAAGTTACCATTTCATTATTGTAATGTGACCTGTCAATCTGAATACTAAAAGAGTGCACCATATGGTAACATCTAAATTAATTTTGTTTATTGAAGTAAAAAATATAATTTAAAGATCACTGATTAATAGCCCTATATATATATATGAAGGACCAAAGATGCAGAAATAAAAATTAATATAAATAAATAAATAAATGCCAAAATAAGAAATAATTTTAAAAAGAATAATTGAAATTAAAACTAAATACTGAAAGTAATTAGTGGACAAAATAATGGACAAAAAACACAAATTTATTTAGGACATGACATTTTTTTGTTTGTTTGTTTGTTTGTTTTATCAAGTCATTTATTTCTTTTTATTTATTATTTAGTTATTTTTAGTGTTCATGCTGTCTTAAAATTTTAAGTTTAGTCAACCTGAAATGTGAATTGTATTATGTGACAACACTGATATTTAAGTTATCTCGACAATTAAATTAAATCCAGGAAAGCTATTCTAACACTAAGTTTTAAATTGTTATAGCTGTTTGCAATAATCATTTTTTTTACAGAGCAGTAACCTTAATGCAAAGGTGCCTGAACTTTTTAATACGAAGGCCTAAAAACTTGACTGAGGGCTAAAAGTAAATGTTGCATTATATCCAACTATATTATATTAAAATGTATTACATTATTAAAAAAATAATAATAATTGAACAAAAATTGTATTATTTTTTTAAAATCAAAAGCATTGAAAATTCACTTAACTTCAATAAAAGAAAAATATAAATTAGAAAAGATTTTTCCTGGAATGCTGGTTTGGGCATTTCTGCCTTAAAGGGGCATTAATGGTTATGTACCTTTTAGAGATAGATAAGGAACAAAGTTGTTATGACTGTGAATCTGTCAAAGCAGATCCCTTCTTGACCCTACATGTTGCCTGTCTTGAGATGTTAACCACTGTCCTTTGTGAGGTGCAGTTTTCATTAGACATCATTAGACATCTGTGGAGGAACCGTTACAAAAGGAAAAGATGAGACCATTGCTTTTTCATATCCCCCTCAGGAAGGAAACGCTTGAGCTACTTTCTGTAGAGCCACAAGCTGTGCAGCGAGGAGGCAGAATCACACAGCCCAGCCTTTCACAAACAGCTGCTTCTAGTGCCACTAGATGTATTTTGGTGGGAAGGGGGTGGAAGCTGCTCCCTGCACTTCTCAATGTGCCAGAAAGTGTTATCAGTTCAGTGTAATGTGTCGTGTCTTACTTTCCATTACCCGTTCCTTTATCGTAGTGTGTATATCAATGAGAAACTGCTGCCGAATTTAAATGAGACATCCTGTTGCTTGTTGCTAATGTCTGTTAGTGCGTCATGAGGACATTTTCTGAAAGAGTAATTTGTGTATTTCCTCCCTTAATTGAAAAAAACTTTTTTTCCCTAACGACTGAATCATAAGAAAAGGAATAATGATAACACTTTACAATAAGGTTCAATTCGTTAACATCAGTTAATGCATTAGGAACTAACAATAGACAACAATTTATGATAATCTATGATACTATTATACTGTAAATACACGATGTACCATTTTCATGTTTTTTATATTTTTAAAATATGCATAATTAATATAAATCTATAACATTGTACTTTGTGTTTTATTACCTTGGCATTAAATGACAGAAAACTGGTTAATGCTGCTACATGAGCATTTCTAATACAATAGACCAGGGGTCACCAAGTTCGGTCCTGGAGGGCCAGTGTCTCAGAGTTTAGCTCCAACCCTAATTAAACACACCTGAAGCAGCTAATCAAGGTCTTACTAGGCATACTTGAAACTTCCAGGCAGGTGTGTTGAGGCAAGTTGGAGCTAAACTCTGCAGGACACCGGCCCTCCAGGATCAAGTTTGATGACCCCTGCAATAGACTGACAGCAGATTTGACATCTTTCTCTCTTTCTCTTGAAATGTTTTTCCTTTTTTGCAAAATCATGGAAACGTTATTTGTTATTGGGGCAAATGGGAACGCAAAAACTATATTTGTTGTAGTTTTTGTTCACCACTATATAATTTTACCCATTTAATGTCCGCTTCTGAGAACCCCAGAAACTGTGTTGCCAAATCTGTGGTTTTTCCACAGAATTGGGCTATTTTTATACTGTTGCTGTGGGTTGTTTTTTTAGTCTGCGAGTTGAAGCTAAACCCCCATTTTCCCCCAGAATCGCAACTGGGCTTTTTTTCTTTTCCTCTTTACTAGTTAAAGCATGAAATAAACATTAATGAACATCAGAGAAGGTATTTTATTTTAACCGCAGAAAGTACACAACATTTCTCAAGTTTAAGTCCACAGAACTTAATCTACTCTCCTGTCTGATTTGTTTGTCAGACGAAATGTCGGATTTGGCGTTATGATTGGTCAGATCGCTTGTCAATTAATCCCCCTGCAAAGGATCAATGGGGATTATTTTATAACGCAGACCTGGCAACCCTGCCTAGAAATGTGAAAAGGGTCAATTTTTCATTTGCTTATTCGGTGTTCATAAAAAGAGTCAGTGACTGACCAAAAGTGACAGCAAAGACTAAACTGTACAAAATATTTGTTTCAAATAAATTCTGTTATTATTAAAAAAAAAAATCCTTAATAAATAAATACATACACATACACATATAAATAAATAAATACATGCATAAAAAAATTAAGCTGCACTAAAACAGCAAACTATTTTCAGTATTGATAATAAAATGTTTCTTGAGCTCCAAATCAACATGCATGATTTGATTTTAAGCATGATTTCTGACGGGATCATGTGATACTGAAGACTGGAGTAATGACTGCTAAAAAAAATAAGCTTAAAATAGAATAAAAAAAAAATAGAAAACATTTTTTAAATGTAATAATATTTCACAATATGAAAGTTTTCTGTACATTTGATCAAACAAATGCAGCCTGCAAGGGTGAGCAATAAGAAACTTCTCTCAAAAACATAGCATCAGGACATCAGTCAGTAATAAAATGCTGTAATTGCCACCACCATAGAACTACTAGCATGTGTGATCTCATGACTTGCATCTACATGTTAGTTGAATATGACTCTAGATATTTGGCATACTGTATGTGCATGCTTGAGGAAAAAGCAACAAATTAATAATTACATGGAATAAATATGGTAAGTGCTTTCAAATGGTCCCTAAACACTTATCAAAGCTACTACAATACTCCCCTGCTCCTTTCTTTTATACTCACTCGGATGTGCTATGCATGCATGATTGATTCAGTATAACACTGCCATTACTTCATTAATAAACACTGTAAACTTGATAATGCAGCATCACGTATGATAATGCCAAGCTTAAAGAAAGTTCTCTTACTGGAGGAAAATCTGGTTCAGATTGTTGAAATAGTGATATCTTTACCCTGGCAATCAGTTTTGGATACTTTTTTTTTTCCTTTTAACCTGCCAGTTAAACTTCTGACAGACTAAACAGGAATTGGCAAAGCGATTTTTCAGCTCACATGAATGCACCAATGCATTTAGCGGCTTTGCTCATTATCATGAATAGTGGAACGACTTGGGTGCGTTTCCCATGCCTTTTGTATTTTTCAACGATATAGTTTTCTCAGCGTCAGGACACATTTGTGGTTACATAGTTTCTTATTTGAATTGCTCTTGGGCAACGTCCCTGACTTCTATTCTATCTAAATATAAAATGTTTTATCCACGCTGTTTTTGAGGGAGAAGGGAACTATGAGGTTGAACATTAAAGCACAATATAAACATCTCTAGAATGTCACTGGTTGAATGAGAGCCGAGGCGGTTGCGATGACAAAAGGGCGAGTACATGCTTGGCTTGCATTGTTTTAAAAGACAATGTTATGAAATCAAACTGGCTAGAAGCACAGAATTTCTTTCATTCGTTATATGCTTTAACTTAAGATAGAAATTACTAAAGCAAACCTGCATTAGAAGGGGGCAGGATGTGAGCATGCTTGAACAGGGTGTGCTTTCAAATGCCCTAAAATCATCAAAGCTACTACAATACTCCCCTGCTCCTTTCTTTTAAACTCGGATGCTATGCAATGATTGATTCAGTATAACATGCCGTTAAAACACTAAACTTGATTCAGCAACGTAATAATGCAAGCTAAAGAAAGTTCAGTAGATTTTGAAATAGTGATATCTAAATCAGTTTTGGATACTTTTTTTTTTCCTTTTAACCTGCAGTTAAACTTCTGACAGACTAAACAGGAATTGGCAAAGCATTTTTCAGACTTGAATGCACCAATGCATTCTATTACTGAATACGACTTGTTTTTGTATTATATTCTCAGAGGACACATTTACCTTATTTGAATCAACGTGACTGTATCATATTCATGAATACTGGTTGAATGTTATGACAAATACATGCATTGTTTTACAAATGAAATCATCTTTTCCTTCTTTGGATATATTTAAAATAAAATGCATCACATTTTCAACAAGCTACAGTATTTTCTAACTTACAGAATATTACAGAATATTTCTAACTATACAGTTTATTATATTCTTTTATTATAATCTGTCATTTCTGTATAGTTAGAAAATGCAACACATTATATATTTATATATACAAACTATATGTTGGCAATATATATAAAAACTGTTTATATTTGTGTAAACCGATACTGATACCATTCAAAAAATTGTGTAGTATGATTTAAAAAATAAAACACAAAATAAAGGAATGTAATACTTTTATTCAGCAAGGAATCATTAAATTGTTTAAAAGTGATAGTAAAGTATTTATAATATGAATACTTTATGACAGTATAGTATTTTTTAATATTGCAAAAGATTTTAATTTCAAATAAATGATGATTTATTTGAAATTTCTATTATTTAAAGAGTCCTGAAAAAATAATCATGATTTCCACAAAAATGATCAGCAAAAACTGTTTTCAACATTGATAATACAATAATACATTTTTAATAATTAAGTAACAAAAGTAATTGAAGACTGGAGTAATGATGCTGAAAATTCAGCTTTGCATCACAGGAATAAATTGCATTTTAAAATACATTAAAATAGGAAATCTGTTCTTTTAAATTGTAATAATATTTCACAATATTACTGTATTTTTTTTATCAAATAAATGAAGCTTTGGTGATTATAAGAGACTTCTTTCAAAAACATAAAAAAATCTTACTGAATCTTATTCATTCATCCATCCATCCATCCATTCATTCATTCATTCATTCAGGCCATGACACTTATGGGGTAAAAATGGTTGCTTTATAGCACTTCTTACAGGGATAGTTCACCTTCAGTTGGTCCCCATCGGACTTGCATAGTGATTTTTATTCCATACTTTGGAAGTCAATGGGGACTAGCAACTGAAGGTGAACTATCCCTTTAAGATGCTTTGCTTATAACTGTGCCACTTTGAATAAAAGATGTGACTCCTGTCATGACATGACAGACATTTATGTTTGCCCTTCAGTGCATTCTCATCTATCCACATACTTCCAATGGGTTTGTAATGAATTGAGAGGTGGCACGGCACCCTGTCTCCAAACTGCTGTCACAGTGCCTGTGAAAGCACAGTCAGCAGCTTTTCAACTCTAGCTGAATTTATTGGGGTTTTCCAGAGTGAGAGACTCTGGAATTGCTAAACATGCTGTTTATTTCTTCCATCGGCTATCCATGGTGGCAACTCACTCTGTTTCCAGCAGAAAGAACAGAGCCCCTTTAGAGCATTTTATGTGCTCTTAAAAGGAGGTTATGGCAATTTATCTGTCCCCTTGCTATAAAATCCATCACACCCATAAAACTGTATCAGTCAGGGAGAGGACAGCATAAATATCAAACTCGCAGTAAGAATAACAGTATCATTTATCTGAACTGTTTGGATTTCTGGCTGTTACAAAGTTTGCCACATACTGGGATAAAAGTATATTTAAACCACTCTTAAAGGAACTGTTCACCCAAAAATGAAAATTTGCTGAAAATGTACTAACCCTCAGATCATCCGAGATGTGTTCACTGGAGCAAGTGTTATTAAATCAAATCAAATCAAATCACGTTTATTGTCACATCATCACAGCACATGTGCCTTGATGAGTGAAATTCTTGAGAGCGTGCTCCAGACAGTGCAGAAACAATTTACATATAGACAGTACCATTACATACTTACAGACTTATACAGATGACAATGTGCAATATACACATACATATACTCAGTACACACAGTGTACTATTAGACATACTTACAGTTATCAATACACATTATACACCGTATGTACACATTCTACATTATGTACACATATATGTACACATATATACATACACAGTAATGTGCAACGGTGCAGTAGATTGTACATAAGCTGGATACGCAAATGTCATGTATGTGCATTGGATGGTATCCAGTGGTAGCAGATAGATTGTTGTATTTGTGCAGTGTGTGTAGTCCAGATTGAACTGTGGAGTTAAAGTGCAGTGCGTGGCATATCGTAAAGTGGGAGTGTGCTGTAAGGTGTATTAGTTCTGGCTGTTCATTAGCCTGATAGCCTGAGGGAAAAAGCTATCCCTCAGTCGGCTAGTGACTTCTTTCAAAAACAAGTTCATATTATGGATTATGAACTGGTAATTTAGCTAGAAGTGAGGATTTAAAGTTAAAATGCCTTAATGATCGATTGCACTGTCATTCTGGCGGCACCCATTCACTGCAGAGGATCCATTGGTGAGTTCCAATGAAGATACAAACAAACTCATCTACATCTTGGATGGTCTGAGGGGGAGTAAAAACAATTTTGTAGCAATTTTTATTTTTATTTGCATAACATTTTTAATAAAAAACTGGATAAAAAATTACATTCACAGTCATAAATCATATTTTAGTCTCATTGGTAAATTTTTCATAATTTTAAATAATTTTGGAATTTGGTTTGAGTGGATGTTACATTTTACATTTATTTATTGTTTATTTATTTACTCATTCATTCATTCATTCATCTATGGTCTCTTTTGTGCTTTTAGCTATTTTAGTTAAATCCTGTAAATTATCTTGCAATTGTGTAAATAATGCAATTTTAATTTATTACATTTAAGCACATTTCTAAAAGTCAGATATACCCTTTTATAGAAATCACAACAAAAAGCATTTTTATTTTTAAAGGTTTAAGATTTCAAAAGGTACTACATAATAGAAATGACCCATAATTTTGCAGAGATTTAGTTTAGTTATTTTATGTAATCACTGCAATAAACCTCAATAGACATTTAATAGACATCATTAATTTGGATTTTTACGCTTATGAATTATTAAGCAGCCTATTGCTTGTGCGGTTTCACTTCTCCCTTTTAAACTCTTAATTACAGGTAGAAATAAACAGAAGGAGATTTTCAGTCATTCCCAGTGGCAAAACAACTCCATGTATAAAGATTAAGACTTCTGTGTGTAGGCCCTTGTGTGGAGATATTTGATAGCATATCTGTTTATTTCTAGTTGCCAGCTTTATGGGTGGGAAGGTTTAATTAAAGGGATTATTTACCCAGTGAAATTTAAAACTGGGGGTTGATCCAACACTCGGCTCAGAGCTAGTCTTTTTCTACCAGCTTTTCATCTAACTGAAGTTTAATTTCCGAAATCTTTTAATCATAAAGTGCAATTTTAGACTGTCAGTGCTCGGAAATCAAAGCACAAATCATTTTCATGAGAAAGTGCCCAGCTAATGATTGCTAATCCTGTGTCGCTTCTGTGGTCATAATACAGACGTCGCATAAATATCTGGATTAGAAAAGTCAGTTTGTGCTGAGAGGGACAGAGCATTAGAACAGTGCTATTGAGCCTTAAAGGCTGTCATTTTAAGGACAATTTAGCTGTTGCATGACCATCAAAGATACTTCAAACCAATAGCTTCTGGATATGGATGGTAATTTGTGTGCTGATTTTATAATATGCAGAATCTGCAGACTTTTTACATTATCTGCCCTGATTTAAGGGGATTGTTCTGTGGATTGGGTTTGAATATGGTAAAATGTGTTAAATGAAGCTACTAAGTGTTTTAACTGGTGACTTTATTACTTATTTAGCATGAACAATAATGCATAAAAGAAGGTTTACATGACAATTGTTACAAATTTGTTTAAATTGAACTGTATTAGGTTGATCATGTTCTGAAATAATTATTAATACATAATAAAAATAGATTGATAATTTAGGGCCTATTAGATATTTAAAGGGATAGTTCACCCAAAAATGAAAATTCTGTCATTACGCACCCTTGTGTTGTTCCAAACCCGTAAGACCTTCTTTCATCTTCGGAACACAATTTATGTTATATATACGTATATATATATATATATATATATATATATATATATGTGTGTGTGTGTGTGTGTGTGTGTGTGTATATAATTTTAATATTAGAATTTCTATTTTATTATTTGTTATTTATTATAAAATGATTATCGAATAACGATGTATTCAATATTCGGATACCGACAAATACCTGTATTATAGAAATGTATATATATACAGTCATGGCCACGGCACCCTTGGTAAATATGATCAAAGACGGCTGTGAAAATTAATCTGCATTGTTAATCCTTTTGATCTTTTATTTAAAAAATTCACAAAAATCTAACCTTTCATTGGATAATAAGAATTTAAAATGGGGGGGAAATCTCATTATGAAATAAATGTTTTTTCTCAAATACACGTTGGACACAATTATTGGTACCCCTAGAAATTCTTATGAGTAAAATATCTCTGAAGTATATTCCCATTCATATTCACAACTTTGAGCACTCCAGAGTAATTATGAACATGAAATTATCCAGCCATGGCTTCCTGTTTCACAGAAATATAAATAGGAGGGAAAACAAAGCCCAAATTCCCTTAATCATCCATCACAATGAGAAAAACCAAAGAATATATTTCTGATGTGCAGCAAAAGATAATTGAGCTTCACAAATTAGTGAAGTGGCTTTAAGAAAAGAGCTAGAGCAGTGAAAATTCCCATTTCCACCATCAGGGCAATAATTAAGAATTTACAATCAACATAAAATGTTACGAAACTGCCTGGAAAAGGACTTGTGTCTATATCGTCCTAATGCACGTTGAGGAGGAGAGTTTGAGTGGCTAAAGACTCTCCAAGGACCACAGCTGGAGAATTGCAGAAAATAGTTGAGTCTGGGGGTCAGAAAGCCTTAAAAAAAATAATTCAAACAGCACCTACATCACCACATGTTGTTTGGGAGGGTTTCAAGAAAAAATATCCTAGCTCATCCAAAAACAAACTCCAGCATATTCAGTTATCAGACACGACTGGAACTTCAAATGGGACTGGCTTCTATGGTCAGATGAAACTAAAAAAATAGTTTTTTAGCAGCAAACACTCAAGATGGGTTTGGTGAACACAGGGATAAAAAGTACCCCATGTGTACAATGAAATATACTGCTGTATTTTTGATGTTGTGGGCCTATATTTCTGCTGGAGGTCCTGGACATCTTGTTTAGACACATGGCATTATGGATTCTATCAAATACCAACAGCTAAAAAATCAATAAGTGACTGACTCTGTTAGAAATCTTATAATGGGCCATGTTTGGATCTTCCAACCGTACAATAATCCAAACACAAACCTCAAAAACAACACAAAAATGGGTCACTGAGCACAAAACCAAGCTTCTGCTATGGCCATTCCAGTCCTCTGACCTGAACCCTGTAGAAAATGAGTGAGGTGAACTGAAGAGAAGAAGCACCGTCATGGAGCTGTGAATCTGAACGATCTGGAGTGATTCTGGATGAAGGAATGGTCTCTGATCTCTTGTCAGGTGTTCTCTAACCTCATCAGGCATTATAGGAGAAAATTTAGAGCTGTTAAACTGGCAAATAGAGGTTTCAAAAAGTATTGAATAAAAAGGTGCCGTTAATTGTGGCCAATGTGTATTAGAGAAAAACATTTATTTCATAATGATATTCCCCCCCCCATTTTAAATTCTTATTATCCAATGAAAGGTTAGATTTTTGTGATTTTTTTAAATAAAAGATCAAAAGGATTAACAATGCAGATTAATTTTCACAGCCACCTTTGATCATATTTACCAAGGGTGCCGATATTTTTGGCCATGACTGTATGTATATATATATATATATATATATATATATATATATATAATTTCTATAATACATTGATACTAATGAGATTCACATTAAACAAATATAATTCAAAATATGCATTCTTCATGTTGATTATGAATTAATTTGAGGATTCAGTGTTGTGTATATAAAAAACTTTAGATGTAATTAATTGAAATAAATTACAGAAAACAGAAAAATAAATAAATAAATACATACATACATACGTACGTACATACATACAGAACTAAATAAATAAATGATTGCTTAACAGGCCTAAATGAAATATGTGTTAGTTTATTGTTGCTGGTGGTTTGTTGTTTGTTTGTTTGTTTCCAGTGCTGTCTGCCAAAAATAATGCTCCTTCCTCTCAGCTATGGCGGAGGAATTAATAACTTGAACAGACCAGAAGAGGGATTTGAAATAGCAAAAACTAATGCCTCATGTCCAATAACTTCAGTTGCAGATTTCATAGAAATAGGAGATTGGTAGGATTATGGGAATATATGGCACTATGTCTCTCTTTAGACCCCTGCCTTTGCCACACATCAGCTTGAGTTATAATGTTTGCACTGTGAGTTTCCCGCTCTCACTTGCAGATGGCGAGTTCACATATGAATAAATAGCTTTATTTCGACTTACACAATGACTAAACTTGTCCGGCCCGTCTTGTGGCATAGAACTGCACCTGTAGAAGATTGCTTGTCACTTCAACACCTTTCAGTTTTGTTTTGTTTGCTTGCTGAGGGAATCAGTAGGCGGAGGCATTCCCATCACATTTAAGCTTGTTTTGCTTGCTTGCACCAGTGTGTGGCTTTATTGTTTTTCCCAGAAGTAAAGGTGCAGATTCGGTTCAGAGTCAACAATTCGGTATGCATGGCAGGTCCTTCCAGGAAAGCAGTTAGAGAGCAGTTTGTTCCAGTTTATTGAACCCCTGAATACTTACTACATAACACCTGCAGAACTACCGACGCTGTTGAGATTGCGAATGTTTAACGTCATTCTTTCCTCTAAGAGCATGATACAGCATAACAGTGTTGTGATTTACCCGTGCAGGATATCACAACCCATCACTCCACAGGCGGAAGGCTCTATATTTGAAACCCTCTCACTGCAGTGCCACTGAAGTTTAAAAGCACATGTTGGCCTCTCTATTGATACCAGGGTAAAAATAGATGGAAGAGGTCTCTCTAGGTGTGTGTGTGTGTGTGTGTGTGTGTGTGTAGTTTGAACACAGAACAGATACTGATGCTCTATTAATAGCTAGGACAGCAAAACTGAAAAAAGAAAGTCGCCTGACATTTTCTCAGTCAACATCTGCTAAGCCTTCAAATGCCAGTGTGGTATCTTTATAATCAGGATGTTTCCCAAGGGAGCTGTTGCTTTTTGGCAGAAGTATTATCATGAATGTTTGAGAGTACAAGACTGGACCCTGAGGTTATTGGCCTGTTTTCTTTGTATGTTATGCTTTGAAATTTTCCTTTCTTGGGAAGACTGAAAAGCAGTGCTGTGTATTTATACTTCAAGACACCTGAGGAGTTTCTAGAGTGGAATCAATATGCAGAAGCTGAACAGTAAAGACATACTCAATCTCGTTCACTAATAATTGTTAGCAAGTCACATATTTATGTGCAGAGAAAAAAGTTCTCATGCCAAATTCCCACCGAATTCACAACAGATACACACATAAATTCATTCTGTTAATGAATTTGGATTATTTTAAATGAAGGAGTGCCAGCCCGCAACTAGTAATTTATATGAAACACACACAAACCAGGTGTTTATAGAGTGCTGCAGGGATGCTGTACTTTTGTAGGCCTCAACCTGGAAACAAGTTAGCATTTTAAGCACTTCCGGTTCCATCATCCTGTGTTTTTTTTATCAGACTTTATTTACATTTACATTTTACATTTATGCATTTAGCAGACGCTTTTATCCAAAGCGACTTATAGTGCATTCAGGCTATACATTTTTTTTATCAGTATGTGTGTTCCCTGGGAATTGAACCCACGACCTTTTGCTTTAACACAATGCTCTACCACTGAGTCACAGGAACACTGTGTTTTTTTTAGGTCCAGTTCTCACTATTAGCCAACTATTAACTATGACTTTTACCTCAATAAACTCCTGATTACTGCTTATTAATAGTTAGTAAGGTAGTTGTTAAGTTTAGGTATTGGATTAAGAATGTAGCTAGAATATGGTCACGCAGAATATGTGCCTTATAAGTACTATTGAACATCCAATATGGTTGTAATATGCATGCTAATAAGCAACTAGTTAATAGTGAGAATTGGTCCCTATACTAAAGTGTTACAGTTTTATATATATATTTTAATCTTTTACTTGTCTTGGAAATAACATTTGCTAAAAGTGGAAAATGGGACTACAGAGGTTGGCGGGAACATTAAGGGTACATTTTCACGACAGTCATGTATTAAAAACCGAAACATTTTTCCTTTACATTTTTGAATAGATTTGTGTACAGATGACAATGTTGTCAAAACAATCCTCGCAAAAACGACTAAAGCCTCTGTATTATGCATGCCAGGCCAGTAGGTGGCGATGTCACTTTGTAAACAAACACTGTCCCTGCACTATAGACTGAACACATAATAAACATATGCATGACATCACCTTTTTCACAAATTTACCTTTTGTAGTTTACATGGAGGCTATAGCGGTATCGTTTTCACAAACTTGCATATTGAAACCCGTTTTCAAAAGTTTGTGTTTTCAGGCCACTGTTGTGGTGTAAATTAACAGCCAAATTGTCTAAAATGTTTTGGTTACACTTTATTTTAAGCACCAATTCTCATTATTAACTAGTTGCTTATTAGCAAGCATTAGCTGACTGTTTATTACTTATTAGTCCCATATTAATGCGCCTTATTCTGCATGACCATATTCTAGATCCCTTAACCCAACCCAATACCTAAACTTAACAACTACCTTACTAACTATTAATAAGCAGCAAATTAGGAGCTCATTGAGGGAAAACTCTTAGTTAATAGTGAATATGTGTTCCCTAATCTAAAGAGGTACCAATGTTTTCTTAACAATATTGTTTCAAGGTGATTTTTACATATGTTTCAGCTGGTTCTAAATCTCAGCACAACTACATGATCATTTACCTACTCAGATTTTGGCTTCCATTCATGGTCAATGGTAGAATCTTTAGGGAACTTGCAGAATGGTATCTGCTAAAATGCTGGCATCTGGAGACATCACATATGTTCAGTCTCCAGGTGAAACTCCAGCCCGCTGTCGTGAGTAATTATGTTGCGCCACAGGCCAGATTTCCTCTGCACCTGACTGATGGCTGCAAGTATGGTTCCACAATGTAGAGAAATCTAGGCCAGTGTTTCCCAACATTTTTTTTGTCTTATAGCCCCACAAGCTCATCAGTAAGGCTCAAATGAGGTACAATAATACTAAACCATCAATTTGTCCCTTTTATAATTTGTTACCATTTGTAATGTCATGTACCAGAACAGCGTTATTGCTGCATCTATTTGAAAACTACAGTGCCACTTTTCATTATGAAGCACAAGACAGGCCATTTAATTAAATGTAAATTGATTTTAGCTGTGGGAGCCTGTGTTTCATTTGTGCTTACTAGTAAAATATAGGGCCACTGGTGTTGTCATAATATCATGCAGTTTGTGCACCATAAAGCACATTAGTGTAATGAGCAAGCCTTCGTTGCGCATGGAGAAGCCATTAAAGCCTGCTGACTGCCTTCACCATAATGTGTGCTGGCAATGGAGTGCCTAGATATGTACTAATGCATTTGGAGAACTCCGAGAACTAATGCATATGGAAACACTTCTTCTGAATTTGTTTGATATCCTGCAACTTTCTAGCTGTAAAATATTAGAGCTGCCAAAGTCAGTGTCAATATAAATGAAGTTTTCATGAACATAACAAAACCTATTGAAATTATTTTGTTAATAGTTAATATAGAATTATTGATTATGTCTGAAAAGAAAAGAAAAGATAAAAAATCTGTATAAATACAATATATTATGATAATATGTGCACTTGTATAATATAGTTCCATGAGACCATCTCTTTGTTTGTATAAAGGGAGTTTACATGCATGGAATGAGGAGTGGAAATAATTTCAGGAGAGCAGGGAGTGTGTGTATCTGTTATTTTGGTCACTTGGTGTTCATCATTTTATACATAATACATTCATGTTTGCCATTTGCAATCAACTTTTTGTTCCAACCCAAAGAAGTTTCACACAAAAATGTTTTTTAATTGTAATAATAGCTCCTTTTATGCACTACAGAAGTTAATCTATTATATAATGTATTTTTTAACATACCTTTAGGTACTTTAATTCCTTAGGAGACAGATTCAAATTAGTTTCAGATGTGCTGCGGGCTGACTCGGATATTGTGCATATAATTTAGCGAGCTGTACAGAGGCATGTTGTTGTTAAATTGTCTAATGATTGTATGTAATCTTTGTCTGGCCTGTTGATAATATAAGTGAAAAAGTAATTCCAGAAAAGGCTTTAAATGTTCTTTCTTATAATTTTGTATGTGGATAGTAAAGTTACCTTTTAGATGCTTTATTGCTGCATGGTTTTATTAGCATTATTGTATGCAAATCATATACAAATGCATAATCCATAATCAAGGCGGGTTTTTTTTAAAGACTTCCATGAAAACAAGTTTTTTTTTTGCTTAATTGCAGTCGATTGTGGTTACATGAAATTATCACCATCTTGGTAACTGGTAACAAGTACATTTTCATGTTTGCATCACATAACCAGCTCCAAATGTTTTGTTTTTCCGGTATAGTAAACTTGCTCAGTAGCTCACCTGGTACAGCATTGCAAACTAAAAACCTTTTTAGCGCCACTTATTGGACATTTAATTTCCGAACTGCCATGATACTTACAACAACCAGCGTAATATAATGTTGCCAGATTCACATTCATCTATTTTGAATAACACTTTTAGTGCCACTTACTGGACATTCCATGTTGAATGTGTTGCAAAACATGCAAGAAGCAATGTAATGTAAACAAACAACATCGTTTCTCAAATTCACATGAAAAATACACGGGCCATATGGAACATTGTCAGAGAGGTTGCTTGTACTGTGAAGATGGTTTTGCATTTGTAGATGTTTTGCATCTACAAATGGATGCTAACATGTCAAGTCTGTGCCTGAAAAAAGTGATTTAAAATTTTTCCATGATGCACTTGACTCGTGTGCATGAAGGAACTGCATGGTGAGTGTTTCCGTATCTAATCTGTAAAAGCATGTTTTTTTGATCATATTAAGTTTTCAAGCTGTATTTTGAAGTTTTTGTGTCTTGAACCCACAGTGGTTGAACAACTTGAGTGAATTGCAACCTGATGTTTCTTCTTCAATGAGGCCTTCAAAAGACACATCTGGCTTGCAAGGAACTTTTCCGTGGTTCATCATCAATGATTTTACAATTGAGAGCGAAATCCCAGTAAACCCACACACATCTCAGAGGTAACATCAGCAGCCCAACAAGCACAAAACTAAATATGCTCTAACTTGGTCCTGTCATAATTGGATGTTAGATAAAAGGTGTGATCTCTGATGTTCATATCATCCAGTTTGCTGTAAAGACATCATTTGTGCAGTGTGAGCGCAGACTCGTTTAGTTTAGCATACCTACTGCAGCATCAGATTGGATCATTAAAATGAAATTTAGTTTCACCACTATTGCTCCATTCACAATACTGCTGAAATATTGACCTCATGGGAAACATAATAAAAGTCAAATACCGTTTAAGACCATTGCTGTCATTACTACAATCAATGCCAAGCATTGATTTCCTCTTTGGATTTTACCCCCTGAGTTGCTCTGCTCAATGTGAATACAGTCTGTTTTTTTATATAATATATTTGTTTTAAAATGGGCAAACAGTATGCATGTACTATTTTTATTTTCACTTAATGAAAAAAAATTCCACTCAATTTTACTTTTTTATCCATATAAAGATGTTACAAAGATGCAAAATGTTTTCAAAAACCTATAAATAACATATCCATATCCAACAGCAATCTTTATATTTATATTTAGTCTGTTTATATGCAGTTCCACCATTCAGGCTATAGTACACCCACATGAATTTTTGTACCCGACTCATATCCTGTTGAAAGAACAAACTGTAAAACATCTTGCATCATCAAACTCCTAAATGTGTCCTTTGTAATATTTATACTTTAGTAAGAATATTCTTAATATTAGTATTATTTGTTCAATAATATTTAGAATTAGCTTTCATTTTAATTTTAGTAATTTTGCTATGTGTTTTTGTCATTTTTATATAGTTTTAAATATTACCGTATGACAGGTTTAATAAGTTATTATTTCAGTTTTGTTTTTATTTATTTAATTTAATATTTTATTTTATTTCAACTTCAATTTTTAATAGGTGGAGTTTTAGTTAGTGATAATGACCCTGCTTAATTATACAGTTGGATTCTGACAAGCCAGTATTAACTATTCTTACCATTGATTCTCTCAGTTGTCTAAACAACACACCCATGCATGCTAAATCATAAGAAAAGTTCAAGGTCTGCATGAACTTAACAGCTGCTGTAACATGTTTGCTATGGTAACAAAACACAGCAGTGTGTCATCAGGCCTGTGTGCAGCAGCTCTCAGTGTGAGTGTGGCGAGCGTCGGCCTCTACCCATAACTGCACCAAAGCATGAGAGAGAATTTCACACTCTTCTTCCTCAAAACTCTGACCAGAACATTGTGTTATTACTCTAACCACAGCCGCCATTCTGCTGTTCAAAGTCACGAAACTAGAAGTTGTTTACCAGATGGATCTCAAAGAGACAAATAACATTCATTCAAAAATCAATTTGTGAGGCATATCTGCAGCAGGCATATAATATGAAATCATCACACTTGCCAGTGATTCATCAAAAACAAAAAGCTAGTCCGTAAAAACTTCAGCTGTTGAGTTAAGGAAGCAAGCTGTTTAAGCATCTTATGTCAGCTTGCAATTAAATAGTCCTAGGCATATCTTTATGATGAGTCTTTAAATTATGTCTAATAATAATTTAGCATTAAAAAAAAATCACAAGAGTTCAAACTTATATATTGTATGTTATGAGATTTTGTACTGTATCACCTGGTTCCACTGAGCACGTAAAAAAAATATCCTTGTTTATTTAAGTTATTTTTGTGTTATTGTTTTTTTTTCTGTGCATCACCAAACATTTTTAAAATAAAAGCCATTCCTTTAAGAAAACAAGTCTCTACTGTAGGCCCAAAGTTTTTTTCTGTTTATTTATTTATTTATTACAAGTGTACACTACCAGTCAAAAGTTTGGAATGATAATACGATTTTTTTTTCTCCACAAAAATATTATGTAGCAAAAAAAAAAATTAATTGATAATAATAAGAAATGTTTCTTGAGCACCAAGTCAGCATATTCATTTTGAAGGATTATTTGAAGATTTAAGTAATGGCTGCTGAAAATTCTTAAAATATATTTTAAAACAGTTATTTTAAACTGTAATAATACAGGTGCATCTCAATAAATTAAAATGTCGTGGAAAAGTTCATTTATTTCAGTAATTCAACTCAAATTGTGAAACTCGTGTATTAAATAAATTCAATGCACACGGACTGAAGTAGTTTAAGTCTTTGGTTCTTTTAATTGTGATGATTTAGGCTCACATTTAACAAAAACCCAAAGAACAAATTAGAAAACCCAAAGAACAAATTAGAATACTTCATAAGACCAATAAAAAAAACATTTTTTGTGAATTGTTGGCCTTCTGGAAAGTATGTTCATTTACTGTATATGTACTCAATACTTGGTAGGGGCTCATTTTGCTTTAATTACGGCCTCAATTCGGCGTGGCATGGAGGTGATCAGTTTGTGGCACTGCTGAGGTGGTATGGAAGCCCAGGTTTCTTTGACAGTGGCCTTCAGCTCATCTGCATTGTTGGGTCTGGTGTCTCTCATCTTCCTCTTGACAATACTCCATAGATTCTCTATGGGGTTCAGGTCAGGCGAGTTTGCTGGCCAATCAAGCACAGTAACACCATGGTCATTGAACCAGCTTTTGGTACCTTTGGCAGTGTGGGCAGGTGCCAAGTCCTGCTGGAAAATGAAATCAGCATCTCCATAAAGCTTGTCAGCAGAAGGAAGCATGAAGTGCTCTAAAATTTCCTGGTAGATGGCTGCGTTGACTGTGGACTTCAGAAAACACAGTGGATGGACACCAGCAGATGACATGGCAGCCCAAATCATCACTGACTGTGGAAACTTCACACTGGACTTCAAGCAACATGGATTCTGTGCCTCTCCACTCTTCCTCCAGACTCTGGGACCTTGATTTCCAAATGAAATGCAAAATTTACTTTCATCTGGAAAGAGGACTTTGGACCACTGAGCAACAGTCCAGTTCTTTTTCTCCACAGCCCAGGTAAGATGCTTCTGACGTTGTCTCTGGTTAAGAAGTGACTTGGTAGCCCTTTTCCTGAAGACGTCTGAGCGTGGTGACTCTTGATACACTGACTCCAGCTTCAGTCCACTCCTTGTGAAGCTCTCCCAAGTGTTTGAATCAGCTTTGCTTGACTGTATTCTCAAGCTTGCTGTCATCCCTGTTGCTTGTGCACCTTTTCCTACCCAAATTCTTCCTTCCAGTCAACTTTGCATTTAATATGCTTTGATACAGCACTCTGTAAACAGCCACACCTTTCAGTAATGACCCTCTGTGACTTACCCTCTTTGTGGAGGGCGTCAATGTTCGTCTTCTGGATCATTGCCAAGTCAGCAGTCGTCTCCATTCTTGTGGTTTCAAAGAACAAGAGATACCCAGAATTTATACTGTATGGATGGTCATTTATTGAAACTCAAATGTAAATATTCTAATATTTTGAGATACTGATTTTTGACTTTCATGAGCTGTAAGCTCTAATCGTCAAAATTAAAACAAAAAAAACTTTTGAAATGTTTTACTTTACATGTAATGAATCTAAAATATATGAAAGTTTCACAAGTTACAAGAAAAAATTAACTTTTTCACGACATTCTAATTTATTGAGATGCACCTGTATGTAATATTAGCCATTTTTTAAACTGTAGTCTATTGTGATCAAATATATGCAGACTAGAGCAAGTTATTTATTTAAAAAATATAATAATAATATAAATAATATTCCAAAAGTTTGAAGGTCGCGAAATTTATGATATAGGCTATTTAGCCTACGCATTAACACATTACAAACATCGCTAGTGTTTTGTTTCAAACGTAATTTTGTATGGGCGTCAAAAGCCAATGTTGTGTTGCGTGAAACGAACCGAAAACACCCAGAAAACTACTGACGAAATTATTTAAAACATGCTATTTACCTGCCATTCACGTGCTTGTATTATGAATACAGTAGTCAGTGAAGTATTCAGCTTATTCATGCTGCACAGCGCCTCTACCGAGGTATGTGTCGTAGCCTATACTGTACAAGAAACGCTCACATATCAGTCATAATGACCGAGGCGGAGAATCAAGCCTGCGGACCAGAGCGATGGTGACGGAGTACGGGCATACACTAACACGACGGGAGCTCGGACAGTCTCGGAGGGAAAGAAAGATGTTTGGAGTAAAAACCAGCGACCTTATATTCTCCGTTTCCGCGATAGAGTGCACAGGAGGAGAGTTTACTTCATCGGCGGAGTTTCAATGAAAAGTCTACAACCTGTCACACGACACAGAGTCTGACTGTAAACAACAGTCAGTGCTACAGATAAATAAAGACTCGCTTTTAATTACTCTTTTTATTTAGCGTTTATTCTCCGTTTACAATAGTTTCTCGCTGCGTTTCTAGGCTGTTGGATTGCTCAGGATGCAGGTGAAAAAGCAGAGGAGCTCCGAGGACCCTCAGCGGGATGATATCAAGAAAAAGCCCTCATGTTTCTCAAATATTAAGATATTTTTAGTGGCGGAATGTGCTCTGATGTTGGCACAGGGCACAGTGGGCGCATACTTGGTAAGTAAAGCGATGCTTTCCTTTTGTTTTTGGATTAGTTTTACACTTCAGGCTCTGAGAATGACTGTCTGTTCGTATTAAACTTGCTGAATTTATTTGGCTCATTTGGTTTACGCTAATCTTTTTCTTCAACATTAACCTTCCTGTACTTGAGTGCAACATAGTGCATGACACGTGAGTGACATAATCATATCCTAATGATCTTCAGTCATTCATTCTATGCCATGCCCTAAGTTCGAAGAAAAAGTATAATAGGCGAAAAGAAAGTGAACATCATGAGTGTTCATGCAATAAAGCAGCTGCCTCAGTAGACATAAACAGAGATTAGCTGTCAGGCTCTGACAATAAGTTGCATGTTAAACTGTGGGCCAGTAGGTAGCTACATGTCCATGAGATTAAACATCAATATAAAACACCATTAAGCAACATCACACGAGCAGAAGTAGGCTACTGTTGGAAGTGGACTTTATATCAGCACTGCTGTTCTGCAGCGAGCGATTACAAATCTGCTGATGTTCAGATTGTGGGTGTGATATTGCTTTTATTCAACAGCTCTATGAAAAAAGTAGGCTAATTCATATAGAAAACTTATATTTCAGACAACTGTTAGTTTAGATATTTATTCAACACCAACGAAAATAGTTCGAAAAGAAGCAACAGCATCAAGCTTTGTGAGTGAGTGACTGACCAAGCAATGCACTTTACGGAGGTAAGCCGGTCGGGAACAGTGTATGAGTGGAACGGAGCGACAGAGATTTCCTCTGCAATCACTCCGCTCGAATTCCACTCCTGGTTTTACATTTCTCGCACTAGTAAGCTAATAAGAGAGACCCGCTTCAGCTATAGACTGAAAGTAAAATAAGGATGCAGAATCCAGGACAAGAGCAAAATATTTTGGTATCTGAGAGATATGTTTGATGATTATCTCTCTTAACATTCAAAGGCTTTAACTTCTCTTTATTTTGTCAAACATGTAAGCCTATTGTCAAAAACGCTCCTTTTATTGTGGATGTAGACAGTGGAGGACTGGCCATCTGGAGCACCGGGAGTTTTCCCGGTGGGCCGCTGTACAATGTGGGCCGGCCCTTTGCGTAATATATATAAATAATGGATTGTAGTAAATGTACCTATATCCTCCCATCGGCCCAGACGAATGGCCCGGGCCGCGCGGCCCACTTCATTCAAAAATTCTAATTAATTTAGCGTGCTCAGGCTCAGTGCAGCGCTCAAAAGCGCTCCTCAATGTCAAAATGTTTGAAATAGCCAAGCAAAGTGTAGAAGGCGGGATTTACTGTTCACTGAGCTGAGCTGCTTGCGACTTGAATGCGAGCTGAGGTAAGATGGATGTAAGCAGCTAAACAATTCAGCAATATTTGCCAACCGTTTACGAAAAAAAAATAAGTTAAACGATCAGACATTATTTTTCAGGAATGCAAACTACTACTGACCTTTACAAATTTCTCAGATTTTAATGCCATTACGTTATTCGTCACAATGTAGGCTACATAACACAGAGCCGATCCTCCCTATACGCAGGATACGCACGCTGCGTAGGGCCCCCGAAACACCAGGGGGCCCCCTTGATCTCAAAGATGTTTTAATTTTAGTTTCGTTTTTAATTTTGGCCAGCGGTTCTGAAAACATGAATGATCGTTTCTTTTAATGTGGTGCGCTGTCACGCTCTCTACGTACAAATCAGCCAAATCATGTAACTTGAATGTCGTCCAGTCTCTTGCTCTTACTTAAAAAAAAAAAAAACTAGAGCTTACACGAGCAGCGGAAGAGATACTGTTTCTCGAGCGCATTCATCGCAGATGAATCGCCTTCGATAATGAACGTGATATTGCGTAGCTTGTCAGTGATCTACGGCTCTGTGTATTAAATGCCGCTCCATTTGAAAACAGGTGATGGAGATTAACCGCTAATCAAGGAACCGGCTTTACTGACGAGATGCGCATGCATATCGCCTGAGATATATCGCCCAGCCCTACAAGACTGTCCAAAAATGTTCCTCTTATTTTGAATATAGACTGTCCACAATACAGCACAGCAGATTATTGCCTTTGTAAAAATCTTACATGACAAAAATAATGGTTTTATTAAAAAGCAATTTTATTTTAGTCCCTGACAAAACAAGTGCTGCTATTATGCAAAAAAAAAAATATGGATGCAGATAACAGAATCCAGGATAGCAACAATCTGTTTTAGATATCTGAGATCTTTTTAGTATTACAGGAAGCTAGAATATATTTTCCGTATTTTGGCAAACATGCAATATTTGTTTGCTTTTTCTATTTTGACACAACAGTGCTGCTTTGCAGTTGCCTCTGCTGTAGTGTCCAATATCTAAAAGAAAATTCTCACATTGCTTGCTGTCAGTGAGTTGGACACCGCTCTATATAGCATCTTTGATAAGGAAGAGATTTGTCCAGCCATGTCCTCCATACCCTTGGGACGTCTCTGATGTCTGTGCTCGCTCAGACCATATTTGGAAAGGAAACAATAATTTTCTCTGTGCCAGAAAGCCATAATACATCATGGGAACAGTCTCAAAGGGGTACACTTGTTGTGGACTGGATTTGTTCCCAGCTTATGGAAATTCTGATGTTTGGAAACCAAATCAACACAACTTTGCCATTAAAAAAAAAAGTTTGTGGGACTGGAAGATGTAGAGATTGCCCAGATTTATTTTGACAGATAGATACAGCGTTAACCTAAACTTATCCTCCCTGGGGTTTTTCCATAGATAAACCAGCCTTCAAATTGCTCCAAACTATTTCCAAATATGTCTTATTGAAGCAAACATTTGTGTGAAACGGTATAAGTTTGTATACGCAGAGTGCTTGTTTAACGTCTAGGTCATTGGGTTACTTATACCACAATATCAATATTCTCACATGATAATGTTTTGTTCAAATCAACCTTTATTTGTTCAAGGTTAAAAATATAATAGAGTTTATCAGCACGCAGGTCATGTAGTAACATTTAATTTAATTTTCCGTGTAATTTCCGAATGATTCAATTAGATTATCTCAGAAGCAACTGTAATTGTCCATTTTGAGATGGAGTCTCCACCCTCTTTCACAGACTGACTCAGTGGCTTGTTTCAGACATCATACTCATTCCTGGGCATTGTGTCAGTTTCCTATGTTTAGCCTCAGCCCTGAGCTTGACTCTGGGCAGTCTGGACTTCCCCCATGTGCTAATAGAGCCAGTGTCTTTTTTTAATCTCTTGAAAGCACTCACAACTTGTGCACATCTTTGTAAAGCTTTCAATATGCATATATTTAAGTACTCTGACTGTGATGCAAAAATGCTGTGGCAGTGTTTGCAAATGTCCTTTGGCAGATGTGTCACGTGACATATCCAAACAAATATATCTGGTTCATCTAACCTCAACTCTTTACTTTGTGCCTGCTCAGTTCGCTTATACTTAATGCAGTAAGCAGAAACATGTAGATGGCTGTATATGGTGTATTTATGACCACCATATTGCTCCTGTGAGATTAGCTGTTTCAATAAGATACAAGCTAATAAGTGATATTAAGCAGAGCTTCAGATGCAGCAGTCTCAAAAGGTCAGTTTGCGTGTGATGTAAAATGATGCACTGTGGTCTTTCCAGTTAATATTCTTCTGTTAGGAATAAAACAAATTTAAAGGCATGAAATGAAAATTCACCCTTTACATTTTCTAAATTGCAGTGGAATGATTCATCCATGCATACATATCATTTGTACTTTTACCAGACCTTACTGTGACAGATTTCTTGCTAGTGACATAATGCTGTAGGCGAACCCACAAGTTAGTGGTTCCCTCGACAAAAACAAAACAAAAAAAACATTAGGATTTTCCATTGGCTTTTGGACTATTGCAGAAAATAAGCTCTGTGATCAACAAAAGTTTATGATTCTTGGACATTTTGTTCAACATGATAATCTTTACGAATAAACACAACTTCTATGAATGTTGAAGCCTAAATACAATCGGCAGAAGTAAATAGCTTAACGTAGGCTACACCACGATTGTGACTTCAACGTCAATGTTTCAGTCTATATTTAAAAAAACATTTTCCCTAAAAGTTTGAATTAAATAAGCAAGAGTGTGATTATAAACACAACAAGGCTGTAAAAAGTGGACTATAGTGACATGAGTTTATCTGTTTGGTGTGATGACATTTAATGTTCCCATTTATGAAACGGTTAGTTCCAGTCCTTGATTGGTCAACAGCTATATCTACGATAAAGATGTCTTAAGTGAAGCGGTCATGGCTATGTGTTCTGTGTATCACTGTGCAACACCCTTAGCAACTACCCAGCAGGCACACAACTTTTGAAAACATAAGATGTTGATATTTGGTTAAATCTCGTTTGCAACATCAGGTGACCAAAATTCAATGTCAATTCAATGTGTAATGTCAGTGTTAACTTGATGTCCAATACCGATGTCAGCTGACGTTGATATTTGTAGTTTTTAGGTTGTGTAGCCAAAATCCAATGTTAAGTCAACTTCAAATTGGCGTCAAATACTGACGTCAACACGATTTTCATTCTCTCAACGTCTATCCGACGTCATGTCGAATGTCAACCTGATGTTATATTGACGTCCTGTGCCTGCTGGGTACTCATGCATTACATATTTAAGCAAAATTATCTATTTATTATTTATGTAATGAATTATGAGTGACCCCCTACTGGCGACATGTTGTGTTGTTCACCATTAATTTTGAGGCCACGCCCTTCCCCTGTCAAAAAAACTCTTCTCATGCGAGAGATACATTAATGTGTGCACGAGTTTGTGTGGAAGTGTGAAGGGGATATTACTGTATTTATTAGTTTTCTGGTTTCGGGTATGGTACTGGACAGTATGTCCATCAGTTTACACGTAATGACGCTTGCAAACTTGCGCTGTACCGAGAATCAGTCTGTTTTAAACTAAAAGACGGGAAACAGGCATTTTCTTATGCTGAGAGGTAAGCAGATGTATGTGTGTGAGAAAATATCATATATGATAAAAAAAAAAATGACACAACGGATGAGGACAGTTCCTATTTTTATTTTTATTTGAGCTCCATAAGATGAGGCATGTTACATCTGAACAATGTCTTGCCGTTTACTGTTGCTGTCAGGAACGTTTTTTTTAGTGGAAAGATATAATTTAATGAATTTAGTTTTAAATAAGTAACATATCAATACATACATTTTAATTTTAATATTTGTATTATGTGGTAACCATTTCGTAAAAGCAATAAAGTACTCGAGGTGTGCTGTACTGTAAACAAGTCACAGCTGAAGGGCATTGTTAGGCACGATGTAAAGCAACATATTCCTTATTGCTTACTTAGCTACTTCTTAGCAACTGCCTTTTTCAAGACAAGTAACAGCTTTAAAAATATCACAAGGCAGTATTACTGATGCAATATATGTCGTAGAATAAAACATGAAAATATACTGAGCATGTGTTAACCACAGACCTTATTTCCCAGACTGAAACAGTGGCTTGTTTGACACATCTTTGCATTGTGTCAGTTCCTATGTTTAGCCCCAGCCCTGAGCTTTTTAAGTTGTGGAATAAAACATAAAAATATCTTGATCTTCTTTCAACCACTGACCTTATCAAGCATTTAACCAAAGACACATTCAAAAATCCTATTGACTTCAGGACGATAGAACTCAAAGTGCTATAATGAAATGCTTGTTTGTTTCCGGGTGTTGGCCTACAAAAATACTTCATCCCTGCAGGTCTTTATTCATCTGTATCCACTTTTGAGTGCAACAGCCACATCTCAAAATCCATCAATAACAATAAAGATGCATAGATCCAAGTCCCCATTCTACATTTTTCTTTTTCCGATAATCTGTTACACTCAGATATATGGAAGCCCGTTTCCGCCACTGAATAAAAAATAAAAAAGGTTATTGCGACTTTTTATCTTATAATTCTGAAATTATTTCACAGAATTGTGAGATATAAACTTGCAATTGCGAGTTATAAAGTCACAATTGTGAGATAAAAACTCGCAATTCTGACTTTTTTTCTCGCATTTCTGACTTTTTTGACTTTATGTCCCACAATTGCGACTTTTTATGTCAAAATTCTGACTTTATTTCTCAGAATTGTGAGTTTATATCTCACAATTATGACTTTTTAACTTGCAATTGCAAGTTTATATCAAGCAATTCTGAGAAAAAAAGTCAGAATTGTGAGATATAAACTCACAATTCTGAGAAAAAAAGTCAGAATTGTGAGATAAAAAGTCGCAATTACCTTTTTAATTTTTTTATTCAGTGGCGGAAACGGGCTTCCATACAGATATACGTCACATAATCAGTTGCTTGTTTCATTGCAACTTTAATATGCACTTTTTTATGCTTCCGAAAATGAGTGCATATGATTTTAAAGATATTTTTCAAAAGTGCAAGTAATTTCTTTAGGGGTATTTGTGTGGTTGGTGCAAGATTCAAAATCAATCTCTGCCTGTGGGCAAACAATAGGCTGATACCGTAAATGACAGCTTTCATTTATCTTCCCGTCACATTGTCTTTTGAAATGTTGTGATGGATGCTGTTAGCAGTTGGCTCCCTGTCTCATACAGGATTGAGTATAAGGTGTCCCTCCTCACCCACCAGTGTATCCATGGTGATGACCCCCCCCCCCACCTCAAGGAACTTCTCTCTCCACAATGCTCTACACGTACCCTCCGCTCTGTTTCAGCACATCTCCTGAAACCCCGTAGGACCAAGCTCCGTACTATGGGAGATCAGGCCTTCTGCTCAGCCGCTCCGAGTCTGTGGAATGCTCTCCCGGACCATCTGAGGACACCACAGTCGGTGGATGCTTTTAAATGTGGCCTTAAAACCCACCTTTTTAGCAGAGCTTTTGCTTGATTTTAGTTTTTTTGATGTTCTTATATTGTAGCACTTTGGGATTTTGTTGAAATATAAAGTGCGTTACAAATAAAATGTATTATTATTGTTATTATTAGCAGTGAGAACAGCCAGATATTTCACTGTGATTTATTTATTTTATCCTTTGAAATTATTGTATTGAATATTCAGCTGTCATGTGTTAATGTTCTATATTCTTTTAAACAATATTTTTTAAACAAATAGATTGTTTTGACTCTCTCTCTCTCTAATATAGTTTACTACTGTAAATTGCGTGAAAGAACATCACTACAGTATAAAATCAATAAAAGAGCTTTGTGCCGCACCCAGAGGAATTAATTTGTGAAAACAGTAAATTCTATTGGTCCACCCTCTTTTTACAGAAACCATTGAAAGTGCAAGTACTATGGTTGTTCTGTTTCCTGTCATACTGATAAAGCAATGCTGAGTCTCTTTTATGTTGGAAATCAAACACAGATTGCTGGAGGATGCCTGCTAGCGCACATGTTCTAGAAACCATTTCACGCTTGAATGATACAGACTGGTTGTTCTGCACTCAGGAATTTGTCATCGTCTATTATGTAAGCTCAACTTGACTCAACAATAACATGATAGACATTTTGTGCCTCATTGTTCAATAATTCATAGTCTTCCTAATAATATGGTTTCATGCTGAGGGATTGGAAGGCGATGGGTGTGACTATCGACAGAGATTTGGCATTAGTGTTGACACTGCTGGCATGTTGAATGTGTCTTGGCATTAAGGTGGCAGTCTATGTGCCCTATCGCTGTGCCACTGGCACTGATGTACGCAGAGAGACCCAGCTATTCACGCAACAGGTTTCAGCAGGTTGGCAGAGACTCTGAGGCAGGCAGAAAGTGGAGGCAGATGGGGGATGTGGCCTGTCCCGTCCTTTCATCATGCTTCCAGAACTAGTAGGCTGGCACATATCTTTGGACTTGGCAATTGAGCGGAGCCAGTGTGAATAGTACACAAGCACACACAGTCATAGTCATTCAAGAGGAAAAATTTGCTTGACTAGAATTAAAAAGTTGTTTTTCTTCTTCTTCTTCTTCTTCTTCTTCTTCTTCACCAATCATTTATATCACCCTGGCTTCTTTAAGCATCAGATTTAGTTGCTGAAAGATGCAAGATGTTCTGAAGTCTGTTTCTCACTATTTTGGTGCCCTTATTAGTGAAGATTTGACTGGATCTACTGAACTAAAAATGTACTACAAACCATTTATCAATTCAACTTTATTATTATTAAACATTTATTATTATTGTCTATTTCAAAAACAGTTGTGCTACTTAATATTTAAGCTAAAGCAGATCATGATACACTACCATTTCCAAAGTTTGTGTGTGTGTGTGTGTGTGTGTGCTTTTTAATAGATATTAATGCTTTTATTCAGCAAGTATACATTAAATTGATCAAAAGTGACACCTAAAATATTTAGAATGTTATAAAAGATTCTATTTCAAATAAATGCTATTCTTTTGAACTTTTTAATCTGAACATTTTTACATTGATAATAATAAGAACCGTTATTAATAACCGAGCACCAATAATAATTGAGCAGCAAATCAGTATGTAATAATCAATTTCTGAAGGATCGTGTGGCATTCAGCTTTGCATCACAGGAATAAATTACATTTTAAATTATATTCAAATTGAAAATATTTATTTAAAATTTAAATTATATTTCAAAATATTATACTGTATTTTTGATCAAAGAAATGTAGCCTTGAGTATAAGATACTTCATTAAAAACATTTAAAAATCATAATGTTTTCAAACTTGACTGTGTATACACACACACACACACACACTGTTTAGTTATTAATATGTGTTAAAGCTTAAATCCTGTTTGTCACTTTACATTATGAGCGCTTAAAATTAATGTTGCTAATGTTGGGATAACTCTGGGATTGAAACATGCAAATTCATTTTAGGCCAGATCTTAAAATAGTTCTGTACTGGCACAATGGAAATATTGGTAAGATATAGTCTGTTATTATTTCATGAATTTTGATGAATTCATGAATTTAGACCCACATACATTAACAAAGACCTTGTATAGTAAAGTCTTCTCTAACCTTCTTGATAGAACAATATTCAAAATGTGAAGAATGATTATGGATGTTGACCAAGTAGCGTTGATATTCAAATTGTGTCGCCAGTATATACTTGAACAGTACTATGTTTCTTGCAGTTTATCTAAGTCATATACCAACAGTTTAACAGTAAGCGATAAGAAGTGTTTTGCATGTTTCATATTACTAACTGAAACACAAGACACCTTTAAGTCAGGCTTCTAACAGACTGCAAATGTGTCACAAACAACAGTTCTGCACAAAATAGAGCAGTTTGCCAGACTGTCCAAGGTACTTTCCAATTAAATTGCACTAGACTAACTACAGAAAATTCAGTTAAAGCAAACCGAGTTATCAGACAGTCATGACAACAATATCACTGCTCTGTTTAAAGCTCACAATAAACTCATTACTCACAACATGTATTTTAATTGTTTAGGAATATCTTCCTCTGCACAGAATTTACAGTACAGATGATTTGATAACAGAAATTGTGCCTTTTACTGCACAATTATATCAATCCACCCATTGAGGTGTGCTATTCAGAAGTTCAGATGACACTAGAATCACCATGATTCACAAAGAGGCCTATAAATAACACTGGATAGAGTGGTAAAGCCATCATCAAATGCATGTACAGGTGATTCTATCCTTTTTGGACACATTTTTATTTATAGACTTGCATTAAAAGCTGAGTTTTTTTTGTTGTTGTAATAATTACTTTTTTATATTAATAATTTCTAAGTAAAATAAATATTTGTCCATGTAATCATATTGTTGCTTAATGCCACGATTGACCAATCAGAATCAAGTATTCCAGAGAACTGTGTATGTAGTCTCACGTAGCCAGACCTTCAGACTGACGGCTGAAGGTCTGGAATAGATGGCAGCTTTTATTTGCCAAGGCCCGCTCATGAGGCCGTTTGACCGACATGTCAAACAACCAATCACAGTTTGTTTCGTTCAGCGTCACGTTTCGGTGCGTGGAAATGTCACCACAATACAGACCGGACGTATTTTAAAGATTCTATGCCGCGAACTTTAAATATTTCACATACTTTTGAAAATCCAGCGTTTAGTTGATCCTGATAAGCGCTCGTCGTCACATTTGTAAACATGATGGCTTTCTTCTTTCGTGAGGGGGTTTGGCATCACGGCATCTTTGTTTCCAGGCGGAACTTTAAAGAACGCGACACACAAGTCTCCCGGAAATCCTGTATAATTCAACCAATCCGACGACGACTTCGACACTCCTGAAGTGTTTCCAGATAAGTGTGCCATGTGCATCAGACGTTTAGCCAACGGTCCGTGGGCATGACGTCTGAGGCTGAGACTACTGTGTATGTAGCTAATCGAGAGAATCCATGCATATTATTTTGTTTATCAAATCAAAATGTCCCAGTCTGTAGGAATCTGTAGTGCAGCATGGAGAGATTTGCAAAGACCACCATGCAGAATTTGAGAGAGGCCTACCCTAGAGAAATAGGATTATAGTAAAGAGCGTGGCCTCAATAACATGCTCTTTTCATATTTGTGTTGCTCCAGCTCAAAGCTGCTTCATTAAAGTCCCGTGATTGCTCATCGAGGCTGCCTGGTGGCATTTTTTCACTTTCACCAGCTATTTTTGTCATAAACATTGATAATGAATGTGTGACAAGTAGCATGTTGATGTTTTCACAGATTGAAAGGATTTGTCAAAATGATTATTTTACTGGGTCATTAGTTCTCTTCTTTGACATGGGTTTATTGTCTTTTATTCCACCCTTGTTAGAATAGATGTGTTTGGTTTGATTGGGGACTTGATTACTTTAATCTGACATGCTCATTTCCATGTTCCGTTACTGTATCTCATTTTCTTATCTTTGGTAAATAGTGAAAATGAAGACAGTTCCTCTATTTGAAATTTGCTGCTGATCTTTACCATCACGTTACTTCTCACCCTAGTAAAAAAGTAATATATTTAAAATACATTTATTTCTTACTAAGTATAGGTAAAATCTACATATCACTCGAGACTGATATAAAAATTGTAATTAAACTTTATTTGGAGTACTACTTGTGCACAATGCACATTTCTTAATATTAAACGTAAAATGTATACTTACTATAGTTCCACTTTATCACAATCAAATGTATTTAAGTATATCTTTAGTTGGAATTTAGCACTACTACTTAAAGGGGTCATCGGAAGTTGATATGATTCTTTTGGGTCTTAATGAAAAGTCTATAATATACTTTGGTTAAAATTTCTCAATGGTAGTGTAAAAAACATTTTTTTTACCCTGTCAAAATCAGCTCTGATTTCATTAGTCCATGTTGCTTTAAATGCTAATGAGCTCTGCTGACCCCGCCCCTCTCTTCCATGGAGTGACGAGCAGACTGTAAACTTCAGCCGCGAAACTTGCTAACTAGCACATTATTAGGAAAGGCGATTTGCAAAGATTCATAAAAAATCCTTATACTCACTTCTTCTGTAGATGAAGCTGGATCACGAATGATTCGCACGAACATAGGTGCATTTATGTAGATCGGGATCAGCGCATTCCCTTCAAAAAGAAAGTAATGTTAATCCTCTGCGTCTTCAGCAGCTCAGATGTCGGGAGTTAACGACGACTGCTATATTCATTATTACATCCAACAACTAAACACTTCAATTGCTTAATCAGAGACATTTTTGTCTTCCCCTGCACCGGAGTCGACACAATGGCGGACAGCTCTCAGCTCACTCAGGGCAGGTCTAAGGTAAGACGGGCTTGTCAATCAACTATCGTGGGAGCTGTCTGTCCAGAACTACGTCATTCTGACAGGAATCTCAGAACAGCCTGATTTGAGAAAGGGGATTTTAAAACAGGGATTTAAAAAAAAAAAAAACACTGGGTGGATTTTTATCATTATATGATGGATGTGTACACACACTTCCAACACACATTTATGTTCAAACATTTTGCATCCGATGACCCCTTTAAGTACAAAATTAGTTGTTCAAATTTAGTAAACTTTAAGTATTCCAGTTTAGTATACCAAGAGTACAATTGCAGGGTCTTTTTATTAAGCGCATAAATATGTAAATGTGTTTGTAATAAATGTATTTCAAATAGATTTTAGTATATCATTTTGTCACTTGGACAGGTCAGATTAGATTTGGTATTTCACTGTTTAGAGTCGAATTTGACTTCTGTATTATGCCAGCCTTGGGCTGTTTAGTATTGTCATGATCCCTGTCTGTGTTCCCTGTGTCTGTGTTCAAGGACTTTTAGTTTGTCCCTATTGTTGCCTTGTTCTCCTCCTGTTTCCCTGCTGCTCTGCTCCCTTGTTTGTTGTCATGGACACTCATTGAACCACACCCATCTCCCTTTAGTTGCCCTGGTTACTGATTAGTTCATTGCCTCAACTCTCTGCATAAATAGGCCTTGTGTTTCCCTTGTGCTTTGTTAGTTGTTGAATGTTAGTGTTGCCGCTCTTCTTGTGCTTCTGTTCTTGTTCCCAATGTTTCCAGTTCTTTGTTTGCTTTGTTCTTTCATTAAACTACCTGCACGTAGATCCGCGCCTCAGCCTGTTTCCTTCTGCTCTTGCATCATGACAAGTATCAATATCAAATAAAACAAATAAAACAGAGAAAAACAAAAAGAAACTGGAGCTATATATAATATTGTTCAAAGGTTTGGGGTCAATAGTTTTTTTATACTTTTATTAAGCAAGGATACATTAAGTAAAGGTCTACAATCATTTAAGTCTACAATGTTACACAAAATATTAAGCACCACAGCTGTTTTCAACATTGATAATAATAATAATAAATGTTTCTTGAGCTTCATATCAGCATATTAGAATGATTTCTGAAAGATAATGTGACATTGAAGTAATGGTAATACATTTAGTTAACAAAGCTTTGCCACCACAGGAATAAATTATTTTTTAAAACATATTAAAAAAACTTATTTTAATATTATTTTAAATTGTAATGATATTTCACAAAATTACCATTTTACAGAATTTTTGATCAAATACATGCAGCCTAAGAGTGACCATAAGAGACGTCTAAAAAATAATGCCACATCACACTTTACGTCACACTGCCTGAACACCAACCTGTGCTGAATAGAATTGTCGTCCAGTTCAGATACTGTAATATGTGAAATGGTGATATTATACAACGATTTTAAATTAGCATTACAGTAATTCCATTACGGAAGATTTTAGCATGGTAATAGATATGACAATGATATGACAAAGCAAGTACAGGAACTTGCTACTGCCAATACATACGCAGATACAATGCTGTGAGTATTTAAGACATACTGCTGCTGCACAAATAGCATATATAATAACCCGTAGAGGATCTATACAGGTGGAGCTGGGGAGGTGGAGGGTTTCATAGAAACTCTGAAAGCGTGCTGTGAACTGCTCTAGTGAACGCTAACCAGCCATTTAAATGTAAAGGAGCAAGCTCATTGGCTGCATATGCTACATGAACCAATCAGCTCATGCCAAGCAGTTTAACGCTGTGAGTTTCATGGCAGAACTTGGCATTTATTCTGCTTTGTTTATCTCTTAGGTGAGTGTGCTGACCACACTGGAGCGGCGCTTCAATCTTCAGAGCGCTGATGTGGGCGTCATCGCCAGCAGCTTTGAGATTGGCAACCTGGCTCTTATTCTCTTCGTTAGTTATTTTGGTGCTAAAGCCCACCGCCCTCGGTTAATTGGCTGCGGTGGCATTGTCATGGCTTTGGGAGCGTTGCTCTCCGCATTACCAGAATTCCTCGTCAGTCAATACAGGATCACAGACACATGGAGCAAGGATGTGGGGCGAGACGTGTGCTCCAACACCTCTAAAACTGATGAACCGTGTGGGAATAGAGCCAACACCAACATGATGTACCTGCTTCTGATTGGAGCACAGGTGCTGCTGGGTATTGGTGCCACACCTGTTCAGCCCCTGGGTGTGTCCTACATAGACGATCATGTACGGAAGAAAGACTCCTCTCTCTATATTGGTAAGTAAGCATAAATTATATTTGCTACATGCTTAGTTTGCATAGCCACAGGCAGCAATTGTTTCGTAAATAAGTGAATTGCACCACAATTATTTAGGGAAAAGCATGTATCTCCCCTACGGCTTAGTAAGTAAAAAGTAGATGATTATCAGGGGGATTTATTGTAGTTTCAGGCATTTCAATGGCAAGCCAAAAACCACTGATGTATTAAAGTGGAACAGCAAATAAGAAGGTTGAGCTGTTATGTGCCAGAAAGCAGCGTGTGCACAAAACCACTGGACCAATAAGAAAAAAAGCATTTGCGTGTGTGGAAACGTGTTATGTTTTATATTGTTTGTGACCACAGCTTTCACAATATAATCAGCAGGTGAGCAGTGCTGGGAGGGTTTTTAAACATAATTACTTTTATTTTGTTTGTGTAGGGAAGAAGGGCATGGAAAAAGAGCGTAAAACAACATAACGCTTCTGTGGGAACAATAGATAGCAGGTTTGAAAGTGTGCAGCATACAGTATGTATTGTGTCAGTGTTACAAAAACAGTCTATTTAAAATAAATGCATTTATAGCCATCAAAGAATCCTGAAAACATGTTCCATGGTTTCCACAAAAATACTAAGCAGCACGACTCTTGTCAACGCAGATAATACGAAACGGTACTATCTGCATATTTTAATGATTTCTGAAGGATCATGGGCCATCAAAGGAATAAATTACATTTTAAAATATATAAAAATAATCTATTTGAATTTTGAATGTTATTTTGAATTTTAAAAATATAATTAACTATATTAATAGTTTAATGTATTTTGGATTAAATAAATGCAGCCTTGGTGGGCATAAAATTATTTAAACCATAAAAATAAAAAAAATTATACACATTATGTTTACATCCATTCCAGGTCAGGACTTTCATTTCCACAGAATTATTCTTAGATATGAAGACAGAACATGACTTTAATATTATCTTCAGTAAAAACATGTGACTATAATTTACTTGGTTGATTTTGCAGTTTTCAGGGTAACAAGAACAAGACAAATTTCATGTTCACAGAAAACAAGAAACACATCTCATACAGGTACAGGCAGCAATTCTTATCAAAGCACACAGATTTCTCTCAAAGTGGGCCATGGTTTGTTTCACATGCATGCTTCTCAGTGATGAGGAAGAGAAGATAAGTTTTGAAAAGAAAGTGCCTTCGGTCCCTGTTTGATGCTGTGATGCTTTACAGGCTCCACATCAAACAGGTGCGAAAGTCATAAATCACAATACAAAATATTAGATTAAGTGACATTTCTACTGATTAACATTTAATATGTACTGTTAATAATAATAATAATTATAAAGTGTTTCATTATGAACAGTGTATTTGTAATAATTTAAATTTCTGTGAGCCTGACCTGTCTTGCTTTAAAAGTAGATTCCACTTGCTTTGATATTTTCTCATATAAGTATTGATTAGTATTTATTCTCAAGTTGTGCAAGATCCCTTCCTTTTCCTGTTTCTTACCTCAGCTCCTGTTCAAAGTTCTTTTATACATGCAGCAGCAACAAACCAGCATTTCAGAAGGCTTTTGGGCAAGCGTTGTGCTTGTTTGACAGTGAGCAGTAGGAAATGGACACACACTGATTTCAGTTTGCAAGCTCAGAGGGAGATTTGGAGCTGTGCTTCTCTGATAAGCCACACAACAGAGTTTGAAGGCAAACAAGCAGCGTTTCGTTTGAGAACAATGTTGTATTGTAGTGGAAGCTGCACTCAGCTGATCGTCTGAATCCCCGTGCTGCAGGCATGGCATGTGCTGCATGAATGGGCCAGATTGTTCAGACATCACCAAGATTTCTTTTTTTACATACTGCTAATATATTCTCAATTTGTAACACAGCAACATAGCTTGTGTAATTGTTTTTCCTCTTGTAGAAACTGTTAAGTGCTGTTTGCAGTGTACAAACATAGGCTAAATGCTTGCTTCAAAAGTTAAACATTATATATGTTTCAAAACACATTAATAGGTGGTACAAAGAGAAAGCAATGCATTTTGAGCTATCATACTGATGCTTGTGGTTTATGCCACATGGTGGTCTATTGTCATGGTTCATACTATTTGGTGAAACTATTTTCAGAGTAGTTTTGTCAGCCTTCGTTCAGTGTTGGGGGAGCTGTGGACTAGAGCTAATGATTTATTGAATATTTGCTTTATATTTGCACTGATTTGCTGCCAATATAAAACTAACATTTTGAATACTGAAGTGATTTTAACGCATGCTTTTGGTTAAGATTCCAAACTTAGATTAATTAATAGACTAGTTCTTTGTCTCATGAGTCATGGCATGAGAGTGTAAAGATATTTTAATAGCATCTCTTATAAACTAATAAAAAATAGTAATAAAATTAGTAATAAATATAGTATCAGGTTTATAAATATGTATTTTAAAAAGTATAAAAATCATCTCTTATGTTCACCAAGGATGCATTTGTTTGATCAAAAATGTCAAAACAGTGAAATATTATTACAATTTTAAATAATTGTTTTATATTTTATTATATTTAAAATTTTATATTTTATTTCTGTGATTGCAAATCTGAATTTTCAGCAGAATTTTCTTCAGTGTCACATGATTTTTCTAAAATCATTCTAATATGCTGATTTGGTGCTCAAGAAACTTATTTTTGTGGAATTGTTAGAAATTGTGTAACATTATAAATGTCCAACTAGTACGTATTTTAAGAGGTGGATAATTCGTATGAATTCGTATGGCCTAACTCGTGCGATTTTGTACGATTTCTATGACCGTTAGGTTTAGGGGCGGAGTTAGGTGTGGTCCTTCTTACAAATTCCTACGAATTGGGCACCTGGTAAAATATATACGATTTTTCACAAATCGTATGAATTCATGAGGTGAGGTCATTTGCATGAGTGAGGTCATGCAAATTCGTACGAATTAGATACCTTGTCAAAAATGTACGAATTGCTGTGAGATTGGGTTGAAATCACTGTCACTTTTGATCAATTTAATGCATCCTTGCTGAATAAAAGTATTTTCTAAATTTTCTTAAAAAAACTGAATGGTAGTTTATATATATATATATATTTACTTTTAAAGTCATACTAATTATTTATAGTCAGTTAGATAAAAAAAAAATATATTTTTTATTCATTATTTCAGTAAAAGGTGAGAATGTTTCTTTAGCTCTATTATAAAGCTCTGTTCTGAACTGATAACAGGCAAACCTTATATAAAAAATCATATATAGGCATTTTAATAGCCTCCGTTACCCTTTACCTTTAATGAGCTCGAACAGCGTGTCTTTTATTGGCTGTCAGCATCACTGAATGTGGCTTCCAGGTCAGCCTGAACCCACATTGTCGTTCTTATCTGCACTCCTGCGGCCTGAATGTCACATTGCACTCATGTGTTTCTGCACGCCTGTGCACTCTCAGCACTCACAGTAAAAAGCCTTTAGTGGAGCACACTGTGGGATCTTATTAAAAACGTTCATTAGATTCAGTGCTTTAATGCAAGAAAGCGGGGAAGAAAAGACTCTTCATGGAAGATGTTGCACACCTTAGCTTTCAGTGTCTCTATTATTATCCATTAAGTACTTTGTTTAAATAAGTGCTAGCCCACTTTTTTTCTGCTGAAATTTGAAAAGAACACTAAATGGAGCTTTTATCCTCAGGAAAGCGGTTTGAGAAATATGCTAATGTCGGATGAGACAATTACCACCTGTTGGCCATGGCAACAGACGACTGACTTACTAAATGATGATGCAAATTGCTTCAATAAACAACTTATTATGAAAATGCATCAAGATGCATGCATGGCATTTAGGTGTTTTCTAATAATGAACTGGGGGCAAATTGTGTCCATAACATGTACATGTAATAAGAAAAGCTATATAAGGGGCTTTTCCTCTGAAGAGGCAATGGAAGCAGCGCCTCCTCAAAAAAATCAGATGAGAAAAAAATTAACTGTATAAAAATAAAGCAACACAAATATTCTGAAATATGAAATATGATCAAAAAACATGTTTACTTGTTTTTTAAAGTCACGTGAAAGAAGGCAGTGCCTCCATTGCGCTATGATTGGCCTATTGCGCTGTTCATGCGATAAAACCTGCCTCTCGTTTTCATGCAGTTCTGTATCCTCAAATGATCTGAATTAATAAATCAAGGAATTAATGGATAAACTAATTAAAAGTAAATAATTAACTCACCTACTTAGAGACCACTGCTTTATATCATGTCACATTAAACTTTGAAAATGACATGAAAACATGATCTGTGAGGGTTTTTTAGTAAGCAATCAGCTTGATGAAATTAACTGACTGATTGACTGAATATTTGAAAATGAATTGTCTATTAAAAAGAGCAGTTAACAAATAAAATATACATTAATTATGAAATGTGTTACCGTGCTCTTATAGTTATTATTTTGGAATAAATGTAAAAATTCCAGAAAAAAAATACTATAAACTATACAGAAATACACTTCGGTTTAATACATTAAAAACATTAATTACATTCATAGAAAAAATACAAAATATAGTTGTATTATAATCATGTTTACATTCATTCTCAAGGTCTAACAAACATGTGAGAAGCATTTCCTTCCCCATTAATGGTAAATTAATATTGTAATAAATATCGATATTGTTTGATATGGAGAAAAATATATATTGTGATAATGTTTTTGGCTATATCGCCCAGCCTTACAATCTATCATCCTGAATAGCATAAGTCAGTATAAAATGCACAAGCACAGTGTTTTACATGTGTGTGTTGTTCAAGTGAGACCAGTACATGACAGACATGAGTGCTTCTAGAGCATGCTTCTGGATGATCTCTGTAGGAGTGGAGACGTAATTACAGAATGAGGCTGGAATGTCAACCAGCCAGCCATGAGGTGGGTCTGAACTGGCCCGGCAGGCAGCACATGCATACCGCACAGCCCTATGAAAAACAACTCCCACGGTGGGAGCTTGGCTTTTCCTGCTTCCTTACAGTAAGCCTCCCACAAATCTAACTGCCGTGCCAAGTGCTTTTCATCAGCAAACGCACAGATTTAAGCTATTAGGTCACTATTAGTCCCGCTTCTCATTTAAGCTGTAGAATACATGAAGCAGTGTGTTAGTAGCCAGCTTTAGTAGAAACAATAGGTCAGAGGTCACCTGTAACAACATTTCTGCAACACTGGTTCAACCAGACTTTACACTTCACAAATGCACCTTTATTTTTTGTAATTGTGACTTTATATCTCAAAATGCGACTTTATATCTCACATTTGCAAGTTTTGTTTCTTGCATTTTTGAATTTAGATCTCACAATTACAATTATTTCTCATAGTTTTGACTTTATATCTCACAATGCCTGTATATCTCGCAGTTGGAACTTTATTTCTCGTAATAAGGACCTTTTTTTGTAATGTGACTATATCTCACAATAGAGTGGTGGAACTATGATGTCACTTTATAGGCAAAAACCCGGAAGCGAGTTAGCATTTTAGCCCTTCCGGTTCCATCGTCCCAGAGTCAATGTTTTTTTTTAAATGGAATTTTGGTTAAATCCCTAAAATAAGGTCCGTGGTTCACACAAGCTCAAGATACTTTCATGTTTTATTCTACGGCATAAAACACACCAGTTAAGATTCAAGATTTTTATTTGTCACATACACGATTATATAGAGAGCATATAACCAGCAGTGAAATGTGAGTCAGGTCCGCTCCATGGACAGTGCAAATATTATAGAATACAACACAGAGGAAATATACATAAAATGAAATAAGTAAAAAATAAGATATAAAGAATAAAATATAAAAGAATGTGCATTACAGTATACTGTAGACTTAAATATTAAGATAAGCAGGAATGTACAAGAGAGGAATGTGCAAACAGGTTGTACATGGTTGTCATGTAGCAGCAATACCAAAAAAATAAAAAATAAAAATACCAAAACACAGAAAGTGTTATGTGCAAATGACACTGTCAGTATGAGGTAGAGAATAATGAGTGTGAATATCTTACTGATTGTTAGTGATTATAAAGTGGAGTCATGATGATGTTAAGAGGCTGAGTTTGAGTTTAGGAGTCTGATGGCCTGGGGGAAGAAACTCCTCCTGAGTCTCTCAGTTTTTGCCATCAGGCTGCGGAAGCGCTTACCAGATGGCATCAGAGTGAAAGACAGTTGCTAGGGTGGTTCGAGTCCTTGATGATTTTGACAGCTCTGCTTCTGCAGCGTTTGAGGTAGATGTCCTGCAGAGAGGGGAGAGCAGACCCAGAGATGCGCTCAGCTAAGCGCACAACTCTCTGCAAGGCTTTGCAGTGATTTTTTTAAACTGTTACGTTTCTTAAAAAGACGGTTGCTAACAAGTTGCTAAATGGGACTACAGGCGCTGTCGGAGACATTAAACGTCATCACGCCGAACAGTTTAACAATTTACAGTATTTTCCAGTATAATTTGTAATACAATGAATTGTAGAATAACCAATTAATAGTTTCCCACATTTTATATTGTTGTTCGACAATGTTTTTTTGTTTTGCCCCGAAATGCAACACAAGTCTTCGGAGGGAAGATGCTTGTTTTATCACTTACTGATGCGGATACTCTGGGTTCATACCGTAATGTAAACTCATATTACGATTATTACATGTAAACACCACATTTACCGGCTTAGTCACGGTGAAAGTGTAACTTTAACAATGCATAGTGCTTAAAGCCAAGTTAAAATGAAATGTTTATGGCCACATGAAGCTGTTAGAAAGTATACAGATTGAGGATTTCCTCAATATTTTTAAAAGGATAAAATAACATTTTGTGTAACCACTGTAACAAAATGAGAGCTGAAATGTGGTCATTTATTCACTAAAATAAGTTTAATCTTACCATATCCAAAAACTCGCTCACTCTGCTGTTATTTAATAGAGTAAATGCACTAGAATTTTATTGAATAGTACGTGGAGACTCGTTTTTAATTAAAATATTCATATTAATCAAGGATTTATTGACTTTTAATGCACCTTATTTCGAAATGTACAGAAATACGTGCTTTCATATTCCTTTAGTTATGATTATTTCATTTATTCACTATACTATTTATTATTAATGTCTCGTTTCAATTTTAGTTTGGCTCTAGTTTTGTGTTTATTCCAGTTTATATGAAACGGTTCATGTAGCATGGATTAAAATTCATATATAGAGTAAATACTTTTCACTGAACGTTAAAAATAAGTTTGAGAAAGTTGTCAGTATCGTGGTGGTCGTGACGTTGAAGGCGAGCGACCGTGGTGCAGTAGTTCGTTTATAGCCTAAGTTTAGCTTTTCAGTTCTGGCGCTTTTATTTAGGCTTCAAAATTCATCAAAGTTATATTATTTTGTGAAGATTATCTTGATGGACAAAACATGTAAGTTTCATGAACTATGGTTGAACACAGAGCTTATTTTTTTGCGATAATCCAAAAGCCTATGGAAAAATCCCATAGGCTTTTTGACGAGGGAACCAGTTTCATGCTAACCGCCAATCCGCCTACAAAGTGACGACATAGTTCCCCCACTCTATTGCAACATATCTCAAAATGTCACTTAATATCTCAGATATGACATTATATGTTGCAATTGAAACTTTATTTCTTGTAATTGTGAATTTATATATTTTTTGTATTGTGTAAGATATAGTCACATTGTGAGATATTAAGATCACAAGTGAAATATAAAATCACAATACAAAAAAAAACAACTTTCAGTTGCAAGATGTCAAGTTACATTGCAAGATATTTACCCTTATATCTCACCATTACTAACTTTTTTCTAATTCTGATTTATATTTTACAAAAAGTGACATAATTGTGCCTTTATATGTCACAATGTGACTATTATTGTTTTTGTACTACTACTTTATCTCACAATAAAATGTATTGGTAATGAAAGTATCTCACAATGCTTAATATGCTAAAAACGTCATATCTGACAATTGTGACATTTTTGTACTGACTTAAAATCTCACATTCTGACTTAATATCTTACAATTGAAACTCTTATTTCTTACAGTTTTGACTTTATATCTCACCATTACAACTATTTCTTATGGTTCACATTTAATATCTTACAAAAAGTGACTGTTAGTCGCAACTGTTTCTCGAAATTGTGACTTTATATCTGATAATGTGACTTTATATTACACAATGTGACTTCACATCCTGCAGTTGTGACATAATATGTATGACACTTCACTTTTAAAGCAGAACTTCAGGTAAACAAAGCTTTTGTATGATGATCTTATTTTTAGTGCCTCAACATTTGGGCATTTGACTAAAGCAAACAAACGCAGACAGGGTCAGGACTGAAAATGGACGCTGTTCCCAGAGCTCTTGTAACCTTTTGCAGTCCACTGCTAATTTTGGGTCTTCCCACAGGGCCTTGACTGTAGAAATTCAGGGTATTGCCATGACAGTCAGGAACGCTTGAGCCCCACCAAACTGGCTCTCAATGCTTTACAAGCTTTTACAGTGTCAGTAACATGATTCCTGTATGTTGACGTAGATGATTGGATTCATGTAGCCCAAAGACAGTGAGGGGACAGCAGTTGTAGACAGAGCTTATTCAAACACATTAGCCTGCTTATACAATATCCTATACTTACAGTACACAGAAATTTCCAGACAAATCTGCAACAAAGAACTATGGATTCTGAAACTCCGATTTGTTGATAAGAATCACCAAAACACTGAGGAAACATTCCTTAGACTAGTGTGTGTGAACACAAAACATTTTGCAGAAAGTAAAACGTCAACAATAAAAAACTGAAATATGCAGTCAAGTACAGACTGTAGCTAACACAGTGACAAACGTGAAGGCTGTTTGTTTTTGTCTCTGGTTAGGCGGTTCTGGGAAGACTTAACCCAGACCTGCTCTGGGCTTCGTCACACCACCAAGGCCAAAGAAGATATGACAGATAAGTGGCTGGTGGAGGCAGGGGAGACGAAGTTCCCGCTTTATTCTGCTGTAGGTTTAGATGCAGGACACTGGCAAATGTCTTTAAATATAAAACACAGGCATCATGCACTAGCATAATGCACTTTGTTGAGGCATGTCTAATGTATGTCAAAGTTGTGTGCCTGCTATTGAACATTTAATGCGTGCATCATATTTAAATAATAATCATTTTGCGTTTAGGTATACACTCAGCAATTTTTCCACTTTAAAAAATATTAAATATTTATATTTATTATATAGTTAGAAATAGGGAATGTATACAACAGCATTAGAAACTGAAAACTATTTTTAATGTCTTTGCAGTCAGCACAACCAACAAAATAATAATATGGTAAGTGCACTTTGACCTTAAAGGAATAGTTCACCCAAAAATGAAAATTTGCTGTAAGTTTTACTCACCCTCAGGCCATCCAACGATGTAGATGAGTTTGTTTCTTCATCAGAACAGATTTGGAGAAGTTTAACATTACATCACTTGCTCACCAATAGGTCCTCTGCAGTGAATGGGTGCCGTCTGAATGAAAGACCAAACAACTGATAAAAACATCACCATAATCCAGAAGATATTGAAACTTATAGTTCTTAATATTTTACACCACTCACCATTACTAACTTTTTATCTAATTCTGATTTATATATTACAAAAAGTGACATAATTGTGCCTTTATATTTCATAATGTGACTATTATTGTTTTTGCACTACTACTTTATCTCACAATGTGACTTTATATCTTATAATTTAAACTTTTTAAAGTATCTCACAATGCTTAATATGCTAAATACGTCATATCTGACAATTGTGACATTTTTGTACTGACTTAAAATCTCACATTCTGACTTAATATCTTACAATTGAAACTCTTATTTCTTACAGTTTTGACTTTATATCTCACCATTACAACTATTTCTTATAGTTTGCATTTAATATCTTACAAAAAGTGACTGTTAGTCGCAACTATTTCTCGGAATTGTGACTTTATATCTGATAATGTGACTTTATATTACACAATGTGACTTCACATCCTGCAGTTGTGACATAATATGTATGACACTTCACTTTTAAAGCAGAACTTCAGGTAAACAAAGCTTTTGTATGATGATCTTATTTTTAGTGAATAATACAATACAATCTTACAATAATACAATCTTATTTCATATCAGTGAATGGGTGCCGTCTGAATGAAAGACCAAACAACTGATAAAAACATCACCATAATCCAGAAGTTTTCCACCGAACAGTCCATCAATTAACATCTTGTGAAGTGAAAATCTGTGTTTATAAGAAACAAATCCATCATTTAGGCATCATGAAGCATTTAAATCATTTTAATCTTAAACTTTCATTTTTAACCAAAACACGAGTCCATAATCCATAATAACATTTTCCCTGTTGTTATCTCACATCAAAGTCCTTCAACATTTGTGTTTGGAACTGTTTTAGACTGTTTACGCTTGTAAATGGTGCTTGATCTGTGATTATTTCTCTCCTGAATCAGATATTATGGATAGAGGACTTGTATTTTAGCTCGAAGCAGTGTTATGAAGTAAAAAAACTTCTTGATGGATTTGTTCATTACAAACATACAGCTTCTCACTTCTCAAGACATTAACTGATGAAGGGAGTTGTGTGGATTACTTGTGGATTTTTGTGATGTTTTTATCGGCTGTTTGGACTTATTCTGACGGCACCCATTCACTGCAGAGGATCCACTGGTTAAAAGTTCATATGCTTCTCTGTGAAGTTATCAAAGATACTTATGATAATGATTAACGATACTGGCAAATGCAATAAGATACAATCTTTTGAACATTGAACTTTTTTCTGCTATGTTGCTGTTTATCTGAGTGATGATGGTTAGAAATCTCAGATGCATCCCTAAGAGACACGTCAGCATGGCTGCAGTGTTTCGACTTCACCCCCTGCCATCAGCCACGCAGGCTCATAAGCTACTGAAACGTTGCACATGTAATGTCATCTTGAAGGATTAGATTCTAAATGGGTTTTTCCATCTCGCCGATAAGCTTCGTGCCAAGACCGCGCCTTACTAACTCCTGTTTGTTTAATTTGAGAACAATGAACGTTCATCATCTCTTGCTCTGCGGGGGTGAGAGAACAGACTCCAGCAGTCCTCTCTCCCAGACAAACCCATTCTTTTCAGTCTCCTGCATTATTTTGCAAGATAAATGTAACCAACCATCTCTTTAAGTTAGTCTCAAGTACTTTAGCACATACTTTTTCAGAATAATTGGCAGTAGCACATAGTCAGGGGTGTCATGCACCAATTTTCTGGAGGTAAGCCATAGTTCACTTACATAAGACATGACCAAATAATTTTTTGTGGTTATTGTACAATCAAAGAAGCAAATTTTGACCTACAAAACATTATTTGTGCAACACGCCAATATTTTGGTGGGAGAGTTGTGTTATAAACTCACTTGGCTCAGAAATCTGAAGGGTTTGGGTTGTTTGAATGCTATTGTGCTTCTGCAGAAAGAGACTAGCAGGTAAAGATGGGATATGCTACTTAGAAAGAAACTAATCACGTGAGCAGAAAGCAGCACTAAGATGATTATGTTGAGGAGAGCTTGTCCAACCTTGGTGAAGCCTAATAGAAGGCACTGCCTTTGAACTTGGATACAACTGATTCATTTAAATGGAACAAAGGCGGACATCAAGATTAGCATTAAGACTGCATTAAAATGAGGTTGAGTAACATCATTGGAGTCATCTGGCGTCACTCGCCTTACTAAATCCTATCACTGGTCAATCCTGCTCGCCAATCAGACTAAACAAATCCTAAGTAATAGAAAAGAGCTACTTTCCCTTCCAAACAATCTGTGCTAACCACAGACTGTCATTCAGCCATGTGGAGGAACAGGATACAGCATTTGAATTGCAAGACCATTTTTATATCATGTTTCATTGCTACTATAACCACTTCGACCATTTAATTTGCTCTTCATTATAATGCTCATTATTATAAAAAGACAAGAAATGGCTTTGCACAATGATTTCCATGCTTCCATCCTACTCCACTAGCCTTAGAGGATGCGATGTCAAGTGTTATTACATGCAGACACAAGCCAGATCTATGCATCCTACTGGCTGCTCGTAATTGTTATTTTCTGTTTACATGCTAATGCTTGTAGCCCTGTCAAAAATGGTTTGTTGGAGATGGCTTGAGATGTGATGACCTAGTCCAAAAAACTGCTTGGGAACTTACAACAAATGTCATTGCATAAGGAAATTTTGCTTTGGCTTTTAATCAAATAGTGCCAAGTTACGTTTTTTTATGGATATATGAAGTTAGTTCATCACATTAACTATAAACGAGTTGCACAAATGTTTGAAATCCACAAAATGTTCAAATGCAATTTGTCCTAATTCTGAGCAGTTTTAGTAGTTGTTTTATCATTAAAAACCTAAAAAGAACAAATATTTTACTTAAAAAATGTATGCCTTTTTTGTTGTTTATTTTGTTTTGTTTTCTTTAAAACAGTGTACTTTGTTTTGTTTATTTTGTTTTGCTTTTTGTGTACTTTGTTTTTGTTTTTTTGTTTTGGTTTGTATGATTCAGTTTTTGCTTAGTTTTGTTTTTATTTGCTTTTTGTTCAGTTTTTGTTTGGTTTTATTTGCTGTTTGTTTTGTTATGTTGTTTGTTTATTTAGTTTTGCTTTGGTGTGGTTTGGTTATATTTGCTGTTTTGTTTTGTTTTTTTGGTTTGGTTTGGTAGTTTATTTTGTTTTGCTTTGCTTTAAAATTTTCTTTTTTATTATTTTTGTTTTGGCTCATTACCACATTATCATTCATTAAAATATTTCTGTTTATCTACAAAAGCATTTATCACACTTCAGCTTCAAGTTTGCGGGTAAATATAAGCCTGTATTTTATTTGTATTTTTTAATAAAGTGCCTAGTGTTATGAGGTTCATAGTTTTTTTTATGCAACTGAAGTGTTCAAATACATTTTGTGGCTGCTCAGACTTTTGGACACATCACAGATTTTTTTTTCTTTTTTTTTGTCCAATGAACCAATATAGAGTGCTTGGTCAGAGTCCAGCTGTGTCACAGGAGATGGCATTTTGGAAAGCTCTAAAATTGGTCATGTTTCAAGCAGGACAGCTCTGAATATCCCATGAGGCCCAGAGAGCCTCTGATGGGACTGATGGTGGTCCTCAAGCTGCATCATCTTCCACTTGTTCACCATTCCCCATGACCTTGATAACTCTTCACTGCTGAAATCTGGGTCACAAGTCTCTGTCTCTGCTGATTAGAAAGCAGATTTTTTTGGTGCTGGTTGAAAACATGGGGGGATGGTGGCATTATAAAATACAACACATCACATCACATCAGTGGCTTGTCTGATCAATCTGGACTTGAAACTATCGGATTGAGATGCTCAATCCCTCCTTAGGCACATCATTTCTCACTGTCTTTTACTGATCCAGAAATGTTGGCACTTCAAATAAGGCATGATTTGATTAGAATAGCCTGTTCTTACAGATTCATGCTGCCCCTGGCATTAGTGTAAATACCTGGACTCATTGATTGAGTGGTTTGTAAGTAGTAGCTCTCTAAACTCCTTCCTGTGTGTTCAGCACTTTGCATCAATGGTAATTTGAGGTGCAGGATAAGGTTGTCTAATTAAATGGGTGTGGATCAATAAGGGTTGGCTAAAATTATTATATTCAGCGTTCACTCGTATTATTGATTGTTAGGAGACATCCTCCATTTTTCTCTGAACATGCCTAGCTGAGTAACACAAGAAGTATTGGTAGTAAATATGCAGAATGGGATTGCACGTTAAATACACCTCTAAGATAATGCACAGCTCAGGTTTCCAACCACAATCCGCTGTTTATCCACAGTGTAAGTTGATGGAAAAGTATTTACAGTGATTTAATAAAATCAATACTGGCCGTGGATAAATTCTTCCCTTTGTCAGGACCAGTCATAGATCGATATGTTGGTCAGGTTAATAAATTGAGAATTTTTTGGCCATTTTGATATTATTAAATCTGAGACTTGTGGATAAATTTGGGGTTGGTAAGATTTAAGCAAGGCTCTCAGGCTGAATTAATAGACAAAGATATAGCAAGATATTGAAATAGTAAGAAAAAATAGCTGTTTTCAATTATAATAGAAACATTCTTTAATGAATAAAAACAAACAGCGCTTATTTGAGTGCTCAATTTCAGACTTTAATGTGTTATATATATACACTGTGTGTGTGTGTGTGTGTGTGTGTGTGTGTGTGTGTGTGTGTGTGATGTATATGTATGGGTATGTGTATGTATGTAGTGATGTATATATAATATATATATATATATATCTCAGGATTTTGTCCCACTCCTCTTTACAGATCCTCTCCAAGTCATTAAGGTTTTGAGGCTGACGTTTGGCAACTCGAACCTTCAGTCTATTTGTATCTGTTTTTCATCCATTATAATGTTGTGATGCCTAATTCAGGTGTAGGATTTAAAACAATTACTTTTAGTCTTTGTAGTTTTAGTTTATTCAGACAAAATAGTATAGAATTTTAATATGGGTCTTATTGGTTATTGTCTGTTTGGTTTTAGAATAATTTTTGATAGTTTTCAGCATACTATTGTGCATTTAAATCAGAAAATTTCATATCTTATGTGTTTTCATTAAAGTATTCTCTTTATATAATTTTATCAGCGACGTGAACACTCCTCTTTAGATATCAGCATTGACATCTGCCATTACAAAACCCATATCAGACCGCATTAGTCAGGACATGGCATAATATATCTACAATTCATCTTTATCTCAGTTCATCACAGTCATGTTTGTTTGAAAGTTCAGTGTTGCAACTTTCTACCAATATTAATGTTCATACATGGCAGATCTGGTCTATTTACCTCTTTCCTTCCGGATGCAGTACAATTAGCGCCTAATTACGAATAGCAGGCATGCTTTGCTCTAAGGGGCTTCTTTATTCTCGTTCCTCTCTGGATACAGCTTGGAAGTATCTGGAGACCCGCTGTTGGCACCGTTATACTGATAATTAGGCCAAGGCACCTGCTGGAGAAGGGTGGACCAGCTGTAGTCAATACTGCGGCCCCCTCCTCCAGTGCAGCTGGAGCTCTTCACCAATAGGCCCATGGAGACTTCAGGCCTGCTGCTTCTTCAAGGCCGCTGCCTGCTTGTCTTCTCTGAGGGCTTTTTGTGTTTCTGGCTCTTAGCCCAAGGGAAACATCTGACACAGCAGCCAAAGTATGCTAGTTGTGCCAGTGGCCAGGACATAGCTGCTGGACTTCTGTCTCTACTGTATATCTGTCGTTCCATCTTTTGGTCTTTGTCTCACTCTTTGCCCTTGTGGTGCAATATAAACAGTCAGGATGGTCTGTTTGCAAACATGCCAGCCCTGGTTTTATAATTTTATCGTATTTGTGGTAATGTGAAACTGCCACAAGCTATTATTATACAGCCAACTGCTACAAAGAAAGTGCAGTTATCCCAAGCAATTTTTTAAAGCAATTTTATTTTATTTTAGTTTAGTTTATTGTTTTTTATTTTATGTTTTATTTAGTTTTGTTTAGTTTTTTTCGTTTGACTTTAGTTTTGTAATGCTTTGCTTTGCTTTGTTTTGTTCATTTTGCTTTGCTTTGCTTCAGTTTGTTTTAGGGCTCTTTTCAACTGACAGCTTTCTCCAGCTATTTTAGACCTTCCTGAATAAGACTAAACAACATTATATGGCTTGTGACCACATCATTATTGACTAAAATAGTTTTCCTCCACAAGAGCATATTTCATTTATTCACACTTTAGCATCTGTTTGTGTGTGAACATATAAGCCTGTATTTCTGTGGGTTTTGCAACCCTGGGATCTTTTGGGATCCTTTGAAGTGAGTCAAAGAAAGTGTACAGGTGCAGATTTCTATCTTTCTTCAAAAGGCAGGTTGGCTTATCTTTTTCCTGCGAACCCGACTTAAGGTTAACATTAGCCTGTGATGCTGCTGGCACGCTGAATTATTTTCCAAGTATGTGCTAAGCTGTTTTGATGAAGACGTTGGAGATTTAGAATACTGAAAAGCCAGGATCAACACACATTTTTTGTTAGATCGACTGAGTAAATATAGCTAATATGAGCAGTAGTAGAAGGCAAATCAGTTGGAAGCAGGGTGTTTGCAATTTTATTGTTTTTCTTCTTTGGACCATTTAGAATTTTATAGAGTAAAAGCCAAAAAAAGCTACATAGTGTTTTTAATAATGCTTTCTTTTTTAAGTGATCCATCTCCACTGTATAATCACATTAAATGTTTATCTGTTGTTCAAATGTTTCCTGCTTATATTTGCATTCAGAGCTCCTCCAATGAAACACTAAGGCTGTAATTTAATAAAAGAATATGTTTTGTTCATTTTAAGCGTTTTCTTGGGATACACAGAGCACTTCTGGTCTAGACCATATCTTCTGTCCTTGAAAGACCCCATTTCTCAAGTATAATTGCTGTTACTATTATATTCTTGCCTGCGGCGATATAGACTGTGTGCTATTTGTTGCGATTTCAGGCTACAGTTCTCAGAACTGAAGCGGCAATGCATTAAAGAGCCATCAGCTTTCTTACTGAAGTCCAATGCGAAGTCTCAACCTTACAAGAGGTTTAAACCCCACCAAAGCGTTAGTCAAGAAGTGTTACACTGCATGAATATTAGATAAAAAAAACAGTAAACCTAAGTGCATGTAAGTGTTATATGTTGTAATGTGTGCATTTTGGTGCATTTGTCTCCTGCTTTCACTCTCTTTGGCTTTGTCATGATTATTTAGGTCAATATGGTGGAGAACTGAAACACTATCGATTTAATGAGAAGAAGTTAATTAACATTTGATCCCTGATAACTCACTCAAACGTTCCAAAAAGATACTTGCTCCAAGCGTCTTATGCTGCCTCATAGTTGAGATTGGTTTTGAGTCATAGTAGAATATCCCTCTGATTTTGTGTTGTCTGTTGCAAACTAATCTGGTCATGTTGCAAATACAACAGAATCAGATATTACTTTCTCATTTAAAGACATCTTTTTAAAAGAGTAATTACTTGTGTCATCATGTCCTATATTTCATTATGATGCACCCATACCGTAATCAACAGCAATAATGAAAAGCAGCATAATCTATAAGCATCCACTGCCATTTTGGTTGATGGGACCCTAAATTCTGTGGCTCAAATAGATTAAAGGATTATCTGTCTTATCAAAGCTTTTTTTTTTTGTCCTCAACTCTTCATGGGTTCTGTATATAACCATATATGGGTGTTTCTTCAGCTATGGGCAATTTTGGCCCTGTGGACTAGTTTATTTAATTTGTCCACTAACCATGTCCAGCTGTGTATATATACTATATATCTATATACAGTACACTACCATTCTACCAAGATATTTTGATATTTTTGAACCACCAAAGCTGCATTTATTTGATCAAGTATAAAATAAAAACAGTAACATTTAAAATAACTGTTTTATATTTGAATATATTTAAAAATGTAATTTATTCCTAATTTCCTATGATGGCAAAGCTGAATTTTCAGCAGTATTTCTCCAGTCGTCATTCAGTCCTGACTTCATTCCAGTCAGAAATCTTTCTAATATGCTGATTAGCTGCTCAAGAGACATTACTTATTATTATTAATGTTAATATTAAGTAATGTTTTTTCTTTGATAAATGGAAAGTTTAAAGTTTATTTGAAATAGAAATCTTTTGTAACATTATAAATGTGTGTGCAGTCAATCAGTTTAATGCATTATTGCACATTATTGCTCAGAATTTCTTTCAATTAAAAAAAAAACTTTTAAAGAATTTATTTTATTTTATTTAATGTTATTAATTTAGTCTTGAACATTTTCACTACAGTGTCATTCTCGAATAACGTATTGTGTTTAATGGCATTCTGTGATTGAGATGACGGTGGTGGAAAATTGCATTTGACTTTTTCACATAATTTGACAAAATTACAGGTTAACTGGAAATGAAATGATGGAACAATCAAGTATTCTGTTTACAAACCTTGTTTTTCCTGTGTTTTTTTCACACATCACACATTCACACATATCATATGATGAAGTTTTACAGTTGTAGGTTGATCTTCATTAAAAAAAGCAAAATCTTAAATTTGTTGATAATTTCTAAAGATTAAATGTTATTATAAAAAACAACCTTTGGGTCATAAAAGTCCCTGAAGTTGAAGAAACACCCATCTAACGCCATAAATAGCAATTACAAGTGTGTTTGCCTTTTCTGACACATTTACATCCATAAAAACACTGAAGCCATAATATCTTGTTGTTCTAAGAAAAGATTATATTACAATGCCCTAGTGAGATATCGTTTGTGAGCAATCTGTAATCGTGTCATTAAGCGCCGGCTCTTCAGATGTTCGGGTGTGTTTGCTTTCCTGCGATGTGTTGCTAGAGATGTGTATCTCTTGGAACAAATCCACAGGAGTCCACAGATGCTGTCACAGTGACTGCTTGTTAAAATGAAATGTGGAAAGTGACCTGAAGGAGGACATTCAGTGACCCTTCACAAGCTCTATGATGGTCCATAAACCAGAGAATACATTTCCTTTCTATTTTGAATGCCAACATTCATTCCTCACTGTCACTTTGATAATATGAGGCATGTCGATCAAATGCTGAAAAGCAGTGGACGGGTTCACTCTGACAAGAGCAAAATAAAAGACCTGTTGTGTTCCAGATCATGTTTTGAGGCAGTTACCTCATGTCACAAGATATAATTGCATAATCATATAATCATAATCATTATTATAATCTGTGTTCATTTGTGTTTTTTATTTATACGTGGCTGACTCGTAAATCTTTAAGCATCAAACAGCCTGGATAGTCTAAAATAGAAATCCATGTTCTGATAAATCCAGAATGTGTGTCGAGCAGGTTGTGAATTATATAATCTGAGAGATTGCTTATGCCCTTTTTTCGCCTCATGTTCCAGATGCCAGACGGAGTAAAGTTCTTAGACGGGGAATTTGAGAAAATTCCTCCCACGCCCTGGGAAAACCAAACAGTCCTAAACTACTTGGACAGAAATCAAAAGCCTCCTGGCTTCTAAACGTCCCTGCATCAGAAAAGATGTGTGCATTTGTGTGTGCATAAAGCACCATAGGGAAAGCACATATTTGCATTGGGTTCGCCTTAAAATTATTTGTTTGCACTGGGTTGCTGGGTTGATTTGACCAGTTTTGCTATGACACGACTGTGGCTCCATTACATAAAAGATTTTCTTTATTTAGACATATGGGATTAGGTTTTTGGCATTTAAAATAATGATTGAGATTAAGGCTACAATATTGCAAAACATATTTCTAGTACAATCTTTGTTTTGTCAAAAACACGACGTCAACATCCGAGCTTAGATTCAGACTGACAGGCCTCTGGTCAGTGGCGTGTAGCATTAGTCTGTGAGCGACAGACAGTTTGATGTATTTGAACAGCAGGGGAGAATTGAAGAGAAGGGACACATATATTTATTTGATCAGGGTTTTATAACATGACATCATATCAAAATTTAAATATATATATATATATATAAAAATATATATATAAAATAAAATGTAAAAAGCTGTTTGAAAGTGAATGGGAATTTGAATAATTTGAATAATAATTTGAATAATTAAATGTGACTAATCAGACCTGATGTGATGCATAAATATATGAAACATAAATATTGATTTATTGAACAAAGCTATAAATCAATAGTTTTTTACAAATAATTTTAAATGTGTAAGTCATACAGCAAAATGTATGATACTTTTTCGTTTTCTTCTTAATTCATTAATTAATTTGGTTTACGCTCAACAGCATCTGTCCCCATTCGCTTTCTTCTTATCGAAATAAGTGGATATTTTTCAGGTATTCTTCTGATATATAGCATACAACAATATTTTTATAATTTTTTTAACTTTCTTCTTTTTTATTCATTTATTCATTCATTTGGCATGCTGCATTCACCCCCATTTATGTTTATGCCTTTATGTTCTGCAAAAGAAAGATTGTCATACAGGTTTGGAACAATATATTTTCTCATTTTTGAGTGAACTGTTCCTTTAAGAATATAGAGTTATCCAGTTGTTGTCTTAGACATGGATACACCAAATTTAGATTTCTATGTAGATTTATGATGCACATGCCCTCGTCAGTCTTACTTAAAGAAAATAGTGTCGTTCTTTGGTAAAAATATCATATTAAGCTTATCAGACACTTGCCATCTGCTGTTGTCCTGCTGTTTGTCTTTGAAACTGCAATTACATACTGTCAGTTTTCTTCCGCCCTGCTGTTATGAGACTGACTGACTCTCCTTCAGTCATTTCATCAGTCAAGTGCTTTAAAAATATTATAATGGTGGTCATGTTTGCTAATAATTTCATCCTTGTATAAAGTGTCTAATTGAACTGATGGTGTTGCAGTTCACCCCGTGGGCCATGTTACAAAACTCTTGATCTCCCCTACGGAAAATGAAAGTAATGCATATTCCCATTCTGAAACAGAAATGGAGGAACAGAAAGTGAAAATTTCAGTCTGACAGCATGAACAAGTCCCTGACCTGACTTTATGTTTGCGTAATTCTTGCGTTTCTTCGCTGCGTAAATGTCTAGTCCAATCGCTTCAGTGTCACTGTGGATGTTTTTCGTTGTCAGTCTGTCAGCAGGATCTAAAGGGCACACGTTACATACAGGAAAGCACTCATTCTCTTGCTCTCGTTTGCTTTCTTTTCATTTTTGACTGTCTAAAACAGCCTGGTTTGTCAGGTCAGACACTGTGACTCCTGAGATTTTGAAACTGTGTGTCATGCCACACAGTTCAGACTATTGTTTGAGTCTTTGATTTGTGATGGAATACAGTGCAGGTTTCTTTGTACCTGTAAGAAAACATATATCATTCACATATATTCACATATATCACTCAGTTTTTGGTTAAATCCAAATTATAGTATATTAATAAACAATATGTTTTTGTTAAGGTTGCAATGACATTAAAATTGTGGGCAACATATAATTATTTTCATGTTATGGCCAGTAATTTTATTGTCTGAATAAAGGTAAGAGCTAAAATCTATCATTTTAAATTGTTAAAAAGTGAATTTAGGCCTCACAACATATGTTTTAGGCATCACAGCACAAATTATTTTAACTTTCATTTTGAGATTTACTAAAGGTTACATATAAAAGTGTTATTACATTTTTTAGTGTCTTTAACAATTAACCTTAAGTGATCATTAGATGATGGCAACGATAATCTAAATGTAGAAATAGGGGAAATGATTATCCAATATCAGGCCATATATATCTAATATCAACCAATATAATAAACAAAAACAATAGGCTATAATATTGGCTAAAAGGTTATGGTATCAGTATATAATGTGCATCCTTAGTTTTTGTGCTGAAATCAAATCAAATTTACTTGAATTCAAAAATATACCACATGCACTAATAATTGAGCACCAAATCAGCATATTTGAATGAGGTTACACTTTATTTTAAGGTGTCCTTGTTACAGTGTTATTATAAGTACTGAGTAACGTGGAAATAAAATGTCACGTAGCATTTCATTTACCTCAGCAAGTCATCAGTGTCCACAGCTCGTTAGTTCACTAGAGAAACCAAGTCTAGAGAGGAGCATTTTGCAAAATATTACACCATATTCTCATTATAGTTAGTCTTAATTATTTAATGTATGTTTAAATTAATCTGTTATGAAACATGCTATGACAGCCAGTGTGTAATTGAATATATGTTAACAAATAGCCTAGAAATTTGTTATGTTCCCACTCTTTCTGTAAGAACGGTGTTAATTCTTTTGCTCTATAGTGCTTTGCTTTCTTTGCACTTAACATATTTATCATTTCTGTCTCACGCTGAAAATGAGATTGAATTGATAACTGCTAAAGACCTGCTGAGATGTGGTCTGTTGTGTGAAGTACAGAAACCAGCTTGTGTTCAAATCTTTATAAAAATGAGCAATTGTTTTGGATATTGAATAAGATTATTGAATATCGTTTGTCTTATTAATTATCCTAAATGTTAGCGATTTATCATAAAATGCGATACTATGTCACACAATACTGTCTCGTATGATAATTTAACACACCATCGTGTTTCTTGCAGTCATTTTACACCTCATTAAAATCATAACACCCACTGCCACATGCTTTTAAAGCATCACTGACAAAAAAAAAAATCAAGTTATCACACATTTTAAATATTTTTGTTGTCAAAATTATGGTTGGAAATATTGAAATGCTATTTTAGTTCTTATACACATGCTAAATTATTTTTTAACAGAACTTTTTTCTGAATTAAATTAGAACACATTGGATTTATTATAAAATATGGAAAGTAGACACAATTTACTTAAGATTTAATCCTTTTATGAAGATTGTTTTTGAAGGGTTGTTCATCTTCATTGTTCATGTGATTCATGTGTAATTCTCAGTAAATGTCATACTTTTCTGTCCACTAAAGGGACATTTTAGGCAATAAAAGGCTGTAGCATTATACCGTTATGTCTAGGCTGTGCTGAAAGTGGATGTTAAAATGTGGCGGTGGAATAGGCCACACATAAATGTGTTTCCTTGGGACCCAAACAAGACTTCCTGGAAGAAAGAGTCATTTCAAAGATATTTAAGTGAATCATGGACCTTACCCCGCTTGCCATTTTAATACCTGCTCTTTTCTTTAATGATGATTTAAGTTGTAAAGTTAAAAATGCTTACCACCGAATTTGTACTGTGCAGTAAATTGGACATAATTACCTGCACGTTGATAATTAGAGGAAAGGATGTAGGAAGTAGCCCATTCCTCCAGTGACTAAAGGCCCAGTTTTGTGTTCATGAAAGTCAGGAGGTTTTTATTAACCCTATATATGTTACACGTCCCCACGAGAAATAAAAATGAAAGGACACTCAGGACCGACACAGTTTTGGAGAAGCAGCAGAAAGACAGATATGGAAAGAAAGAGTGAACACTTTTTGACCTTTAAATCATCAGATTATCTCCAATTATATTAGATTATGAGGCATAATCACCTTAGGACTTCAGTTTTGATTTTCTTATGAAAACCATCTCACCTCAGTATGGTTAAATATGACGTTTGTTTAACAAGAAGTGATGCTTATCGATCACAAGAAACCTGCTATTTTGCTTTAGAAAGAAGCTGCATTCTGAAGAAGTTAGGTGGAATTTTTTTTCTGTTCTCACTGTGGTAGGGTCCTCAGCCCAAACCAGCTGTCACAATACTTTAAAGGTGATTGCAAGATTTCTGCTGCCTTTTTGAGGTTTCCTGTTCGGGTAGTCAGTTCTGAAGCGTTGCTATGAGCAATGACATACATAGATGCAAATATACACATGCAGTCTCTAAGGAAACACACAGTAAAAACACTGCAGTGCTTCCACTGGGCAGCACAACAGTTGGGATGGAAACTCTGCAGCTGTTTCTTGTGAATCCAACACCATGGTTTTACTGATGTTTTCATGCACGTGTTTTTTTTTTTTTAACAGCACATCGCTGTGAAACCTGCAGACTGAATAATGTATAAAATGTAAAAATGTAAAAATATATACTTTTTAGATAAGATGTATAAAACATTTCTATATTATATAACATATATCGTATATTATTTTAAAAAATATTATAATATATATTTTTTACATTTCTGATTTCTATCAACATTTCTTATCAAAATAAAGATTTTTGCAGAAACTTTGATTGATTTCTTTTTTCAGGACTCTTTGATGAATAGAAAGTTCAAAAGAACAGAGTTTATTTAAAATATAAATCTTTTGTAACGTATCTTTACTGTCACTTTTGATCAATTTAATGCATCCTTGCTGAATAGAAGTATTCTTTTTTTATTGACTCCGAATCTCTCCAAAAATCTCTTTACTGTCTCTTCAGATCATTTTTTGTGTCCTTGCCAAAAAGTATTAATTTCAAGTTCAAGTTGGTTTATTGGCATGACATTTGGGTGTATTGCCAAAGCATTTTAAAGGGATAGTTCACCCAAAAATGAAAATTTGATGTTTATCTGCTTACCCCCAGGGCATCCAAGATGTAGGTGAGTTTGTTTCTTCAGTAGAACACAAACAAAGATTTTTAACTCAAACCGTTGCAGTCTGTCAGTCATATAATGGCAGTCAATGGGACCCACGGCTTTGAGAGACAAAAAAACATACACAGACAAAACCAAATTAAACCCTGCAGCTCGTGACGATACATTGAGGTCTTAAGACACGAAATAATCGGTCTGTGCAAGAAACTGAACAGTATTTATATCATTTTTACCTCTGATCCACTGCAATGTCCAACTGTCCTGAGCGCGTTCACAACAGCCGGCACGTGTTTCTTCAGTAGAACACAAACGATCATTTTTAAGATCGCTTCCGAAGCAGGCGTCTACTATGCCAGAGCACGTTGACACGTCACACGCCGGCTGTTGTGAACGTGCTCAGGACAGTTGGACATTGCGGTGGATCAGAGGTAAAAAATTATATAAATACTGTTAAAAATCTTTGTTTGTGTTCTACTGAAGAAACAAAGTCACCTACATCTTGGATGCCCTGGGGGTAAGCAGATAAACATCACATTTTTATTTTTGGGTGAACTATCCTTTTAAGTATGTGTAAAATACAGTCACGATAAATGAGCAGTAAATGAGGGAAAATAAAATAAACAGCAGACGTATCTAATAAATTATAATTAATTTATAATAATTACAATTATATACAATGAAGAATATGTAAAATTATTTCTTTAAATAAAAAAGTTACTGATTCCAAACTTGCTTTCCATATTATGCATTTTCATAAAAAAAATAGATTTTTTTTTGCATTTCAAAAAACATGATCTAAAAAAATAAAACTTTCTCCATAAATAGCGTATGCAGCCCAACCCCTCTAACTGTCAGTAAGTGGTAATTTCTATCAAAACTGAAGGAAAACATTTCACAACAACCTGTTCCTATTTGTTTCATGGAAAACATGAAGATGTTCTGTAAATCGAGAACAGACCTTGTGGTTGCGGTTTCTAACGGGACACGCGGTTTGCACTGTGTACGTGTGAGTACACTCCCTTAGATGGCCAGAAGCTCAGGAAACAGAGCTCACAAACAAGCCTTCATGCACACATTTAAACTGCTGCTTTGATCTGAGGCATAGTAATGTAGGGACTGGTGAAAGTGACTCATTTTTTCCAGACAGACTCATTAATTGGTTGCTGGAGGATCGTGAGCCACATCTGTTGTGCTTCTGCCTTATAAGTGGTTAAAGCGTCAGTCTGGCTTGGTGTGGTGTGAGGTCACTTCCTCTGGGGCGACTGACCTTAGTGTGGCTTCAGCTCCATCCATCTGACGCTGAAATGCAGTGCCAGTACTCAGATATGACGTGTCGCTGTATGTGGGTTGGGTGTGTTTCTATTAATGGATTCATGCCCTTTTGGACTTTAATGTGTGATCTGTGAAGTTGTTCAGTGTAGAGTCTGAGAATTGTCTCGGTATCAGGCACATTAAGCAGTACTTGAGGAATTCCAGCTCACTGATCAAAGGTCGCAGTCTAGCGAGTATCTTAGCAGCTTTTGTTTCAGCATTGACATCAAAGTGATATTTCTCAGAAGTTGATGAGTGTGGTTTTCAGTGGGTTGGGTTTTTAGTCCAATATATATTCTTGTTACAGTTCACATGGTTCCCAGTTACAATATTTATAATTGTTATAGTATTACAATTTATTTGCAATTATTTTTTTATAATTAATTTGAATGTTTGTTTAAAAAAAAAAAGTTAGATTAAGTCAAATTATTAGCTTTTGTTTTAATTAAGGCTGTGAATCAATAAAAATGAATTAGGGTTTTAGCCATATAAATTCATGATACAGTTTGCATAGTTGTAATATTTATAATTGTAATAATTTATGTGTATTTATTTTTTATCATTTATTTTAATTATAATAATTTATATGTATTTATTTTTTATCATTTATTTTAATATATGACTTGGATAATTGGATTTTTATCTTAAATTATTGTCTAGTTTATCTTTTAATTATAGGGCTATGGATCAATAAAAATTAAAGTAGTGAATCACACAGTTTCCTCATGATGAATTACATCTAATATTAAAATTTATAATCAGATACATATTTTTAATCCCCAATTGAATATAGAATAAACATAAAGGAGTATTTTAAATAATATTTTTTATGTCATTATTTTTAATGGCAAATATTATCTATCACTATCGCTATATAAATAAAGATACCTATACCTCTATTTAATATATTTATATATTTACCTATACCTATAATAATTAGAATAATTAACTACAGCCATTCAGTTTTATATTTGAAAGTCAAGTTGAATATTGAAAAAATAAATAAATAAATAATAATAGTAATCAGTCTATAATCTGTTATCAGTTTAAACTGAAAATGATTAGAGTGCTTAATGAGTTTAAATAAATTTATGAAATTCACATTCACTATAGGTCAATGAGTAATTTACAGTTTGATTGAATATTTCATAATGTTGGTTTTCTATTATTTTTGTACTGTCAATTATTGTCATTGCCTCCATGCCAATCTGGTTTATTTTATTTATTATAAAATATTAAATAATTATATTAACTGTATTAAGTTATTAAAAATAATAATAATAATAATAATTTGGGTGAACACACATTTTTTTATACATCTTTTACTCCCAAACTCCCTCTAACATTTGGAGGTCTGTATTGAAGATATAAAAGGCTGACATAAGCAACTCAACACCTGTCAGTAACAGACGGGCCATTTGTGTTTTTTAGCTCTCTGTATTGTCCTTTCAGCCTGCTGTAACCCACTGACTCAGAGCTGTCATAAATTACAACTAAATCTGAGTGTCAGACTTGCTACTGCTGCAGTTCTGTTTTGTCCGTAACACTCAGCGAGACACATTTGGCACAATCACTGGAGCCTTTTATTTTTACTGAATAATCATTGTGGGAACATTTTCAGAAGGGAAGACCACTTGCTGGCATTACTGCTTAATGAAACAATATTGTGTGTGTTTTAATAAGAGCATGGCAGAGGATGAGGAAAGCTGATGAGAGTGCCTGGATAAAGGCTTCATAATCTCAGAAGCTGCATGTGACCCACAGGGCTATTGCTGGGCCGCTGTCACACTTTTTGACAGCATATTAATAGGGATTTGTGCCCCAGATGTCTGCCGCTTCTGATAGGTGCCAGCACAGCATCGTCTGTAAATCCCTTTTTACTTGCTTTGTGTGCAAACCTGTCAAGAACTGGTGAATTACTCTGACTATGTGGAATTTAGTTCTCATTCTTCACTTGGAATATTTGTTCAGGCAGCTTGTGCTCAGAGTTTGGGAAGGTTGTGCGTTTGAATGCTTCTCCTTTATTGTACTGTATCTTTAGTATTACTATACATAGTATTCATTACTTTATTTTTTAATGCATTACTATTGATCTTGAAACATGTAGTGTCAAATAACTGCATATCCAGTACGCAACTGTTTCATATAGCAATGGCATCAAGGAATAATACTGTTTCTGTAGACATCTGATACCCGTTGCTTGTTTGAATTAATCTGTGTTATTTTGGAAAATATGGGAAAAGGATGAAAACATAACACTGCATGCACACTGCAATATTTCTCATATAAAAATGTTCCTTCATGCACTTCTGATGATAAATCTGTCTTCTATAGAAGATACTTTTCCTTGGGTTGACTGTGCCACCTTGTGGCTGGAAAAATTTAATCTTCCCTGCTTTTGTAATATTGTGAAAAATTGATGACTGTTGTTTTACATTATAAACTTGATTAGAAAATAATTACATTTGTTTTACATAATATTGTTATATTATAAAATGTTGTTTTAATAATAATAATAATAATAATACCATACAGCAACAATTTTATTTATATTTCTGTATTTAGAAATTTAGAATTTAGAAAAATTTATTACTGTTGTTTTGTATCATTAACTTGATTAGAAAATATTTACATTTATTTTATATATCCTTATAAAATGTTGCTTTAATAATAATACCATAAAAGGATAATTGTATTTTATATTTATTTTAGATAATATTAATTGTGAAAAACTGATTACTGTTGCTTTATATCATAATATTTACATTTATTTTATATAATATCCTTGTAATATAAAATGTTGTTTTAATAGTAATACCATACAATTTTATTTGATAACACTTTATTTTAAAGCGTCCTTGTTACACATGTACTTAACTTACTATTATAATAATAATAACAATAAATTATGTATAATTACATGCAAGTAACCCTAAGCCAAACCATAATCCTAACCTTAACCATATAGTAAGTACATGTAGTTAATTAATATTACTCAGTGCTTAAATGTATAATTACACTGTAACAAGGACACCTTAAAATAAAGTGTAACCTTTTATATTTATTTTAGAGAATATTAAAAATATATATAAAAAAAACACATATAACAACAAATGTTGGAACGTACTTTGTAACTCATATAATGACCATTTTATAATTTTAATGTTTCCAAAATATGACATCTGATCATTTTTATTGTTGTATTTCAGGTATACTCTTTTCCACACTGGTGTTTGGACCGGCTTGCGGTTTCATCCTGGGATCTGTCTGTACCAACTTTTATGTGGATGCTTTGTTCATCGACACAAGTGAGTTTCAGTTCTTCCTCTGTATCTCCAAATACAACACAAACACTCAGTTTAGAACAACAGAAAACTGCTGCAAGGCATTTTGTTTCCCACCAACACGGCTCTTGCATCTATTGAATAATTGAAAGCACAAGGCCTCATATTCTGTCTCACTGTCACGATCAATAATCAGCGAGAGAATCAACTGAAAAAGAAAAGGACAAAGAATTTTTCACACTTTCACACTTAAGATGCTCATTCCTACTTGCTGATGCAATATGTTGTCAAAAGTAAATGGACATCCATTTCTATTTAAGCGGTTTGGTCATTTCAGCTACAGCTATTCCACCAAATATAGCAATAAAATCATTTTTAGTATTTACTATCATTAGAATAAGGCTTACCGAATAGCTCAATGACTCCAATGACTTTGAACAGCGCAATGGTTTTGATGTCAGATGTCTGTGAGTTGCATCATGTAATTTGATTTTTTTTAAATGTCTTCATATGTGAGAGATTTATCATTCCGCTACACATTATTCATGTATTTGCCATCTTATATTTGCTTTTCTCAGCTAAGCTGAACATCACTCCTGATGACCCCCGCTGGATCGGTGCATGGTGGGGCGGCTTTCTCCTCTGCGGTGTCTTACTCTTCTTCTCGTCCCTCTTCATGTTCGGTTTCCCCCAGTCTCTGCCCTGCAAGGAGGTGGAGGGAGGTCCTGAGAGCGAACAGGCCATGCTGCCCTCGTCTCTACCCCAGGATTATGAGAAATCCAAGCCGAGCAATGGAGTCGTGCAGAACTACCAGCCTAACAGCAACAGTCTGTCCTGCTGCCAGCAGCTCCGAGGTCTCTGTGCCAGTAACTGGCTCCAATCACTATACACAGTTACACAACCGCTAAACGCTTCCCTTTCACTGAATCTATGACTTCCAAATCCACCGTGTGATGTTCAGTGTATTCTTATTGAGATTAGTCTGCTTCAGCTGAATACGGTTACACTGGTCTTTAAAGAATAAGGAGAAATGCTAGACACAAACACCTGATGTGGGTCTTTTTCTTGATTGCGTGTATCTTGGTTGATCTGCTTAAATCTGTTTAAACTGTACCGGACATCTTCCTCTAATCGCAAGTCTAATTATACTTAATGATACACTGAGGAGGCAATTAGACAATTAGAGTTAAGTCGTACTTATTAGCAGGCCCACATTGAATCTGCTCCTGCAGGAGTTTGTAGAAAGCTCAGCAGATCTTCACTGAACGTCTACACATCCACTTATGTTTCAGCATAAAAAAATTACTTGGAAACAAAAATCATTAAATTAATATAGTATATGTCTGTCTTTTTTAGTTTTGGTTTATTTAATTTTTGTTATTTTAGTGCTTAGTTATTTTAGTACTTGAACTTAAACTGAAAGAAAATTAAAAAAAATAATAATTCAGTTTAAGTTCAAATACTAAAATAACTAAAATTAAATAAACTAAAACTAAAAAAAGACAGACATATAATATAGACATATTAGAAAAATAATTACAGAAGTGACTAAATCTAAAATTAAAATAAAATAACTTAAATTACAGCAAAATTAAGTCTAATTAAAAATATTAACAAAATTATAATAGTATCTGCTAATACTATAAAACTATAATCATACTAAAATAACACTGGCTGAAATAAAATATAAATATTAGAAGAAAAACTTAAAAATGTCAAAAGTTACTTTGGCAACTAAGTCAAATTAAAAGTAGTATTAAAATTACTGAAAATAAACTGATAAAAATTAAAGCTAAATAAAAATAAATAAATAAACAATGACAAAAGCTCATAGCCTAATAAAATGACTAAAACTAAAATTAAAATGAAAACTGACTATAAAAAGATAAAAACAGATTGAAAATATTTATAAATGTCATATAAATAATACTAAAATAACACTGTTATGTTTTGTCAGTGAAGTATATTGTGTAATTAATTTTTTTCTTTCACCAGTTAATAGAAGTTAAATGTAGTGCTCTCATGTTTCTTATGAAATAGGATGTTCAATTAGACAAGGTGTAGGGTAAGAATTGATTTATTATATAACAGAATACAGCCTGGTGATTAGAGCAGTGTAAGAAATCATGCTGATAAGAGTATTTATATTGTGTGCCTCATTTTTTATTTAAAGATACATTTGCTCAAGAAGCAACACTGTGCAAGATATTAAGACTTATGCATGAAATTATCAATTGTATACATTGTTTCTGGTCAAGTAAATTATCTGGTTTCATTTTTTTTAATGTTTTTGTTAAAAAAAGCCATTTTGTAGCAGTGAGGCGAGGGGGTCAAAATTTGATTGATTTGATTTAAAAGATTATTAAGAAAAACATATTTAATTTGGAGTAATGTGCAAAAAAAATAAAAGAAATCTGCTTATTAGAGTCAAGGTTTTAAATATGTTTCCAGCCAAACATAAAGAAGCACTAAAGCTTTCATCCTGAAAGACTTTTTGCATGCTGCCGTTCTTGTTTCTCATCTGTTTGTCTGTAAATAGAGTAATTGTTATGCTGGCATTGTACTATACTTGTAAGGCTCTCATTTTGTACAACAGCATCCATCAATCATGTAAGATCTGATTACATGCTAGCTAACGTGATGCATTACCAGCAAAGAAGCCATGGCAGCACAAGCTAAAGGCAAACACACAAGACTCTGTGCAGCAATAATGCAGGCAGCTGTTTTGTCCAACTTGGTCGATGCGTTTTTCAAGGTTTTGCCATCTGGTATAAAAGCAGTCTCTGTCGTGATGTTTCAGACACATCTGTCAAATATATCAATCAAAATGATGGCTCCTCAGAATGTATCCGCAGCTCTGCAGCACTTTACAAAAGAAACAGGAAATTAGGGGGTGAATGTCTGTTGATTGCATCATAAATCATCTGTTTGTTCATTCAAGTCTAACAAGCGTCAGTCTTAACTTTAAATGAATGCTAGTCTGTCATTACTCTGTATTTTGGGCTCAGTCACTGAACTCTCTCTCTCTCTTCCACTCTGTCGCTTCCTTTTTCACTCCAGTTATTCCCAAGGTGACCAAGCACCTGCTGTCAAACCCAGTGTTCACGTGTATTGTCTTAGCTGCCTGTATGGAGATTGCTGTTGTCGCTGGCTTTGCTGCCTTCCTGGGCAAATATCTGGAGCAGCAGTTCAACCTCACCACCTCCTCTGCTAACCAGCTGCTGGGTGTGTATAAAACACATGCTGTAGACACACACTTACACACACAGAACGAGCTCCGATAGTCTGTCAGAATGTATCCTTTTGTCTTGTTCTTTTTTCATTGCCGATTTTTAGCAGAAATTGTATTTGTCTTATTTTTCTTATTTTTGTCATTTAATTTTTTATACAATAATTATTATTTTTTACATTACGATTTAATTGCAATTCAGTTTTAATATTTTTTCTAATGCAATTTTTATTGAAATTCTTTGTCTAATACAAATTTTCATTGCAAATTATTAGCAAAAAAAATTGTTTCCTACTTTTATTATTTTTTTCTAATTTAATTTTAAATGCAATTACTATTAATTTGACTATTTTTTCTAATACAAGTTTTATTGCAAATTTTTAACAGAAAAATGTCAATTTCCCTTATTTTTAGTATTATATACTAATTTAATAGAAAATTAGCAGCAAAACTTATTAGCAGAAAATCTATTTTTAAAATGTGATATTTTTTTAATTCAATAACAGTTAGTTCATTGCAAATTATTAAAGGAAAATGTCTGTTTTGCTGTTATAAGTTTTGTGTATTTTTTTAATTAAATTTTTAATGCAATTAAAATCTTTTCTTTTTTTTTTATTCTAATATCAAAGATTATAGAGATTCTTCATTGCAAATTATAGCAGATTTTCCCCTATTTTTAGTGTTATTTACTAATATTTTACAAATTATAATTTTTCCCAAAAATATTAGCAGTTTGTCTATTCTACTGTATTTTTTATTATTATTATTTTTACTGATTTAAAACAACTCATTTAATTTTTCATTGCAAATTATTATTTTCTAATTTAATGTTAATTGTAATTACAATTCATTAAAAAAAAATCTGATACAATTTTTATTGCAAATTATTAACAGAAGAATGTAAATATCCCTTATTTTTAGTATTATATACTAATTTAATATTTTTTTGTGTCAATTACTAATGTTTACAAATTGTATTTTTTCCAAAAATACATATAAAACTTTTACTGTATTTTTTATTGTTATTTTTTTAATAATTTAATTCAAATAGTTTTTTCCATATCATTCACAGAAAATGTGTCTAATGAGAATGTGTATATTTTGTCTATTTTTTTTTTTTATTTAATAGAGTTTATTCCTTTGCAAATTAAAACAATTTTAGTGAAATAAATTTGGATTCGCAGATTTTCAAGACTTTCTCAGTCTTTTGAAACTCACTTTATCTTAACACGTTTATCTTTGACTCTTACCCAGTAAACCTGCACAAATTATAATTTATAATTATAACATTTGCATGTATTTATTTAGCAAAAGCTTTCATCCAAAGTGACTTACAAATGAGGAATACAACAAAAGCAATTTATCGGCATCTGAAGTGCCGCAATACAAAGAAAAGAACACAGATAAAAGGGTATACAGGTACACAGCAAAGCTTGACTTTATGTAACTTAATTCTGTGGATATTCTCTTCATAAACAGGGATGACGGCCATCCCGTGTGCCTGTCTGGGAATATTCCTGGGAGGTTTGCTGGTGAAGAAGCTGAACCTGTCTGCTCTGGGAGCGATTCGAATGGCCATGCTGGTCAATCTGATCTCCTCTGCCTGTTACGTGTCCTTCCTCTTCCTGGGCTGTGACACAGGACCTGTCGCTGGGGTGACCGTCGCCTATGGCAACGAGTACGGACGGCTCAGCTGCTGTTTTCTCCTCACAGCCTTGTTATTTTTTGTGCCATTTATAATGTCTTTGCAGAGAAGCTAGAGAATGACAAGTCTACATGCTGAAACCTCTCTTTTAGTGTATGAGCCAGCTTCAGTAGATTTCTCTGGTTTTCTTATTGAGTGTTTCAAGGGAATAGAAGAGAACGGATTAGTAATACATCCCCATTTATTTTCCAGGCCCACATGGAATCTTTGCTTATAGATCTGCACACAGTGCTGTGGATTTTGATTGATCTCAGTGACTTGAATGTTTTAAATCTGTTCATTTGTTGATGCTTTCTGCTTGTTTTTGTCATTACACCAGTAGGTGGCAAAAATGAGTGTATTTTTGTGTTATGAGCAAGTCATTGAATCACTCAGATTCTTTAAAACATCCTTCATGATCAAAACAAGCCGTATACTTAATTAAAATACCCATGTTTACAAAATTAGAGATTATCATAAGAATGTTCTACTCAAATGTCATTAAAGCAGGTCTATGTTTTTTCATCCCATTTTCCCCTATTTTTATAATAATTTTTAGTTTAACACATTTTTTTTGTATTATTAGTTATTATTTGTCCTTTTTGATGCAACACTATTTATTTCATTGCAAATTATTAGCAGTAAAAGGTTTTGTGAAAACAGTTTTAGTGAAAATCTGAATCTCAGATTTTCATGATTTTTACACAAATTAATTCAAATGATTTTTTTTGTGTGTGTTTTGCATTGCCAATTATTAGCATAAAATGTCCTATTATCCGATTTTAATTTAGATAATTTAATTTTAAAACAATTAATTTTTTTATATAATATTCTTCTAATTATTCATAGGAAAAAATATATATGTTCCCATATTATAGAACTATAATTAAGTATTAATGTTTTATTATTTTTATATATACATTTATTATTTTTCAGTAATTTAATACAAGTTGTTTTTTCTAAATTATTTGCAGAAGATTTTACCCTCTATTTTTATAGTTTATAGTTTTACTAGTTTAATAAAAAAAATATTAGTTAGCAGAAATTTAGAGAACAAAAAACCATTTCAAATCGATTTTCGTGACACATCACTCGCCCCTCTTGTTCAGTCGGTCAGCAGATGTTTCATTCATTCAGTTTGTTCATGAACAAGCCGTCCCAAATCATTCAGTTCACTCAAGAACAAGATGCCACTGCTGCTCCAATTTGTTCAGAGTCAACACACAGACTCATTCCGTATTTATTAAATATTGCTGTGTACACCATCCCACGCTATTGGTTTTTTCCCCAAAATGGGACCAATTCCATCCCCAAAAGTCAAACAATTCCATCTGGGCCTGCTCATATCTAAGCTGCTAAACAAACAGGGCTGTGTGTGATAAATCAAATGAACTCATTGACACTCAATATATCAAATGTGAGACAAAAGAACTGGCTTCAAACAGGTGAATGTGTGTTTGTGTGTATATAGGACACTGCAAGTAGGCCAGAGGCCGGAAGCCCCCTGCATGAGTCATTGTAACTGCTACACTTCATCCGTTAGCCCCGTTTGTGGCTCCAACGGTGTGACCTACTTGTCCTCCTGTTTCGCTGGCTGCACCAGAACCATCAGCACCGGACTACCACCTCCTCTCTCTCAGGTCATTACCCATCTCATTTACACAACAACGTTTGTCTCTCGCTCTTTCTTTCCTCTTCGCTGTTACTTACTCTCTGTATGTCTGTTTTTCTGGCTCTCCGCTTATTTTCTGGACAGCACATGTCCAGCGTGGGTCATTAGAAGTGAAGCCCACAATGCTCATCAGATATACAGTATGTCAGAAAGGACACAGCGCTCTGCCTGCCAGGCATCTTAATGGCCACTGCAATATGTGCCTCTGCACTCATTACCATACAAAGCGAATGGTCCAAACTGGAATAGATGAATCCAAGACAACAGTCACAACCATTATCTTAATTGAGCACTGGCTCACGACATGAATATACCAACTGTTGGGTTTAATCTGCCAGGGTTCGAGGGTGCATTGGTTCTCTGTAAATAAATTGACTATAGCACATTCAGACAGCTAATAATGACTCATTTACTTTACACTAGTCCACTAAACCCTCATTTAATATTCATATAATGTTTTTTTATTTTTAAATAATCCCTCGTTTTAATTTAATGGTCAATGGTAGCACATATTGAGTGATTTAAAATCACTTTATTATGCTTACTGTCATATTTGCACATATCAGAAGGACAATTTTATGAGGAGAATATAAATGTTATTTGAGGTGACACTTTATTTTAAGGTGTCCTTGTTACACGTTACATATACTTACAATCATAATAACAATAAATTATGCATAATAGTAACCCTAAGCCAAACCCTAATCCTAACCCTAACCCTATAGTAAGTACATGTAGTTAATTAATATTACTCAGTACTTAAATGTATAATTGCACTGTAACAAGGACACCTTAAAATAAAGTGTAACCTTATTTGATTGTGATCATGTTTTTTACTTTCAGAATATGACGGGATGCGCGTGTGTCTCCGCATACAATGACTTGTCCACGGCTGTGCCAGGCAAATGCCCGCGTCCCGGCTGCCAGGAGGCCTTCCTCACCTTCCTGTGTGTGATCTGTGCCTGCAGTATGATCGGAGCCATGGCCCAGACGCCCTCCGTCATCATCCTCATCAGGTGACTCTACCTTCACTTATTACACACTGAAATGAGAGAAAAAACAGAGCTCCAGTGTTATGGCCTGTGCAAACCAAGAACAATAACTATAATGATGACCATGATAGTGTTGTTTATTATAAGCCTGCACTGCAGTTTTGTCATCTGCAGCTATCAATGCTCAAGCTATTTAATGCAAAAAGAGTTCTATTTGACTGTCAATACTTTTGTCCATCAGCTGGAAAGTGAATTCTGAAAGTGATTCCATCAAATCTGAAAGTGATTCCATCAATAGCGTTCCTCTATGTAGTTGTGGTGTAAACATCCTTATTCTCATAGGATTAGAATGATATTAATATTTTTATAGAGCCTTTAGTCTTACCTAATCATTTTTATCTATCTATCTTATCTATCTGTCTGTCAGTCTGTCTGTCTGCCTCTGTCTATCCATCTGTAAGACTTATAATTAATATACTGTGTGCTCACCAAGAATGCATTTATTTGATCAAAAATACAGTAAAACTGTAATATTTTGCAATATTATTACTATTTAAAATAACTGTTTTCTATTTTAATATATTTAAAAATGTAAGTTGTTCATGTGACGGCAACACTGTTTTCCCTCACTCTTTAAATCATTATACAGTTTTTCTCAATTGCTTTGGCACATTTTTCGAAACAGTCTTAACATTCTCTAAACTGTGAGTGCAAATGTCACAACTGTTTGCTGGAACTTCAGAACTTTATTGCATGTCTGCAAAATGTAGTTACTCACCCAAAACATTTCATTCATGCTTCAAAACCTAGTTATCGTGTCAGTAATTTGGCCAAGGCCACCAAAATATAAAGTATTTTTGTCATCGTGTGAGCCACACTGGTCAAAATGTTTAGTTGTTTTTTCACCATGACAGTCAACCATGGAAATTAAGGTTTTATAAATTTGTAAATTTCATTTGTATTTATATAGTACTTTTATTTTTGTATGAATGTATTACATGTATAGTAGTGTGAAGTGTAACAGTGCACTCTGTTAGTGTAACCTGATGTAAACTATGGTAACAGTCTGGATGACAGTTACTGTACTGAAATGCAGAAGGCTGCACTTCTTATGTATGCCATATTTCCTTTCAAAAGTACAAATTTACACATTACTGTATGTGGGATATTGATTGAAAGAGACTGTTTCAAAATGTTTGAATTATTGAGGATAAGGTCGATCTCCCAATTTTTAGCTGCACCCTTCAGCCATTGTAAGCCATGATTGACAACATTATTACATCTGATATGCACCTCTGTCCTTGGCCTCTTCTTCCTCTTCCTCTGTTTTGCCTCTGTACACTTCCATGCATCCTTACTCCTCTTCTTCCTCTCAGCTGTTGACCCTGATCTTTTTCTGGATGTTCATCCATCGTCAGAATTTGTAACTTTTGTGTTGGCCTCTGTCTATATATGCTTTCCAACTGAAGGGTCATGAAATGCACCTTTGAGCTATTTCAGAAAACTGGTTTGTCATTAGTTGATCTATATTCTCTTCATTAGTGAGAGTCAAGATTCACTTGCACAATTCATGGCAAATTTACAAAAAGTCTAATAGAGATGTGTAGAAAATATGCTTGACAGTTTATGACAACTAGATCAACCATTTTAGCATCTAATGACTTATACGATGAACTAATGACTCAATGTTTTGAGGGGTAAGACTATTGCACAGAGAACTATATAATACATTTTAAGCAACATGACAACAGCAACTGATAATGTAGGAAACAGCAGACAAATGTACATAATCAGTTGCATGAATGTACCAAAGCAATCACAACTTGTTCAAAAGAATGAGAAACTGCTTTTATGATGTGCACAAGTGACTAGATGATGTGGAGGTTGAACAAATAGTTTTGAAAATTTCATTTCTGTTCTGAGAAATGCACCAAAGCAACTGAGAAAAACTGTAATATCCTGATTTGCTGCTCAAGAAACATTTCTTGTTATTATTGATGTTGAAAACAGTGTGTTGCTTAATATTTTTGTTGATATATGTTTTCAGTATTCTTTGATGAATTGAAACAACATTTATTTGAAGTAGCAATCTTTTGAAACATAATGTTATTCACTCTTGATCAATTTAATGCGTCATTCTTAAATAAAGTATTAATTTCTGAAAAAGACAAACTGGTAGTATAATAAATAGGTAAAATAAATAAATGATATATCTGATAAATATGTATATCAGATTTTTGTTCTTTTAAATCTGAGGGGAGTCTTTGAAAGTCTCTGTCTCTTTATGTCATGAATGTGTGTATGAATATGGATATGTTTTTGTGCTCATTATGTTGACTTGCTCTCTTGCTCTTTTAGAACTGTGAGCCCAGAGCTGAAGTCATACGCTCTTGGAGTTCTTTTTCTACTACTGCGACTGTTAGGTGAGATATCACAGCACAGAACAACCACATTACAACTCAAACGACATGCTTGCACAGTATATTGTGGAGAGTAATTTGGTTGCCTCACTGAAATAAGCATACTACAGAGTCAATTTCCTCGCAATCCTAAGTGCCATAAAACAAGGACAAGTTCATTTGCCACTTCTGTTCAAAAAAACAATAGTTTTCTACCAGTCAAATTAAAGGGTTATTTCACCCAAAAATTCTGTCATTAATTACTCACCCTCATGTCATTCTAAACCTGTAAGACCTTTATTCATCTTCGAAACACAAATTAAGATATTTTGATGAAATCCACAAGCTTTCTGACCCTGCATAGTCAGCAATGCAACTGACATGTTCAAGGCCCAGGAAGGTAGTAAGTACATTGTTGAATAAGAAAGAAGAAATTGTTGAATAAAGTTGTTATTTTTGTTTTCTTTGCACACAAAAAGTATTCTTGTAGCTTCATAACATTACGGTTGAACCACTGTGTCACATGGACTATTTTAATGATGTCCTTACTACCTTTCTGGGCCTTGAACATGTCAGTTGCATTGCTCTCTATGCAGGGTCAGAAAGCTCTCGGATTTCATCAAAAATATATTAATTTGTGTTCCAAAGATGAACGAAGGTCTTACGGGTTTGGAACGACATGAGGGTAAGTGATTAATGACAGAATTTTCATTTTTGGGTGAACCAACCCTTTAAAGCTGTTTGTCATAAAGTTCTCAACTTGCTTTATTAATCAGAAAATTAAGACTTTCTCACTTAATATACGTTTAAACAGATCAAAATGTCAAATGCAAATCTCAAATGATACATAAACCATCTTTCAGGGTTCATTCCTCCTCCTCTGATATTTGGCACGGGGATCGATTCTACATGCCTTTTCTGGAGCACCGAGTGCGGGGTCAAAGGCGCTTGTCTGCTGTATGACAACGTGAGCTACCGGCACCTGTACATCAGCATGGCCATCGTCCTCAAGATCATGGCGTTCCTCCTCTACACAACCACCTGGCTATGCTTGCGCAGAGACTTCAAGAAATACATTAAAAACAATGAGGGCTACATTACGCCCACGGAAATGTTCTCGTCCAGCGTGAATCTGGACAGTCTCGGAAAGGACAGCAGTCAGAGCCAAGTCAACAGGACTAAATTTATATATAGCCTGGAGGATCACGAGTGGTGTGAAAACATGGAGTCCGTTTTATAGTGGTTTCATGCTAATTCAAGCATCGTTCTACTGAAGAATCATCTCTTATTCCAGGATGTGCGAGACTGTTGTTGTGCTTTATTGTAAACTCCTTCAAACTCTTCTACTGGGTCCATCTTGTTTTTACAAGTACGTTCAAAGGTGTTTCTCCAGTGCCAGTAAAATGTTGTAGTAGTTAGCTGAAGGCACAATTTCCACAATTTTTCAAGTAAAAATATAATATATATAACTAAAAACAACAAGTTTAACTCGTCATCTATCATCCGGCTGGTTGATGCTGGTTATGTTCTCGATCCCGTCCCAATCCGTTATTATTATGGGGATCATTTAGTACATCACAACCAGTTTATTAATACTAATATATAATTCTATTGTATACTACATACTGCAATTTTATACAATATATATATGAAAACAATTTCAATTATTTCTCAAAACATTCAAAGGGGTGTTTGAGAGATGTTTTTTTTCTAAGTGCTTTTTGCAGCATTTGCTTTCTGCTGTTGTTAATTTATATTGTTTATTAAGGCCTATAATGTCTTAATTTGTAAAGGTTATTGATACTGTACATTATTAGCTTCTTTATACATTTGTGCAATAGTGGGAGAGTGTATTTGACAAGCCAGATTTTGTTTTGGATGATGAAGACAGATAGAGAATGAGACTGTTTATTTGTAGTTTTATTAATGAATTTAGGAATGCATCTTTATTCAGATGACAATAATGGCATGTTTGGGACTAGACTTATATTGGGAATATTGTGACCTACAGTATGACTAACATCAGAGGAGAAGTATTGGGAAAAGGTGATTTTATTAAATGGCAGAAGACTATTGTCATTCATGAGTGGTGTTCTCAGCTCGCTGTAGAGCAAATAACGTTCTGATGATCAGGCTGGGCCTTGGTATTTATGAGTTGGATGAAGAATGAAATTTTATACAATTATATTGTAACATGTAAAGTGTGTTTCAGCATTGGATTGATATTAAACTGTTTTATTTCACTTCACTGCAATAAGACATGGCACTGTGGGTTCTTAGCAGTTTAGAAATAGAGCTGTATACAAAAGACACTTTTTGAGACAAATTTCTGATTTTACATTATTTGAATTTCCTCTAAAGCTTCATAGCACATCATTCTTGTTTTACAAGCGTCACTGCAGGTAAAAATTTAAGCAGTGTACTTTTTGTATATTTTTTTTTTAAATGGCAAAATAACTTTTATTTTATTCTGCAAATAAATTATTTTTCAGAAAATCTCAGATTTGACTCTATGGTTCTTTTTTTACCTAAAATGTTAAATAGTTCAAAAAAGGTATAAAAATGTACTCACCCTCAGGCCAACCAAGATATATATGAGTTTGTTTGTTCATCAGAACAAATAAAAAAAACATAAAAAAATTTGCATTACATCACTTGCACACTTGCACTCCTCTATAGTGAATGGGTGCCGTCAGAATGAAAGACAAAACAGCTGATAAAAATAACTACAGTCTATTAATTAATATCTTGTGATGTGTTTTGTAATAAACAAATTCATTATTACGTTTTTAAATTCAAACTGTTACGTTAGGCTAAAATATGAGTCCTGTATCCATAATGTTGATTTTTGTTTTCATGAAAAAGTGATTCAGGAGAGAGGTATGCACAGATAAAGCACCGTTTACAACTGAAAACAGTTCTAAACAAACATGTTAGTGAGCTTTGATGTGAGAGGGATGGACTTTTTACTGGAGGAAGCATCATTATGGATTATGAACTCATATTTTGGCCAAAAGCAACAGCAAAACTATGTTAATGATGGGTTTGTTTTGTAACATGCAGCTTTTCACTTCACAAGATGTTAGCTGATGGACGTGTGGATTACTAAGTGTTTATCAGCTGTTTGAACTGTCATTCTGACGGCACCCATTCACTGCAGAGGATCCATTGGTGAGCAAGTGATATAATGCTACATTTCTCCAAATCTTTTCGTATAAGGGAACAAGCTCATCTATATCTTGGATTGCCTGAGGGTGAGTACATTTTCAGCAAATCTTCATTTTTGGGTGAACTATTCTTTAATGGAATAGAATTTCAGATATTTTATCAGTAGAGTATTATGCAGAATCTACTCGGAATTATGGTTTTTTTATTCACTAGGATTTTTAATTTAATTTTCTATCATACAGTTTTGGGTTCACATCAAAATAAGAATAAGAGGATGTATTATAGTGTAGATGTAAATGGACCCAATTTGGTTATTTATAAAATCTAGGGCAAAATGGAGGGAATGTGACTATAAGCCATTTGACTGCTGGAGTGAGATTTCCACTCTATGGAAAAAGAGATTTGATTCAGAAAGGCCTTATTGCATTTGTGTTTGTCTGCTTCTGATTATATATTCCTTGCTTTACTTTCTCATCTTGAGCTACAACCTGCAGTTCAACCAAGGAGTTATTAAAAGTATGGACATGAAGCTTTTTTCATATAACCTTAAGCTGGTCCTGAAATAAAGAAACTGCTTGATTTATTGAGGATATGAAGGTGAAAAGCACAATACTTCACCATAGGCCTTTGAAATTAAACTGTGGACCATCTCCATCAGAGGCTATGCCGCTATTGGGTAAAAAGGCTTTCTTTTGATATCCTTCACAGACACACACGCTCTTCACAACAAAAGGTCATATATAAACCTGACAACCTTAAAGTTTTTTATTTATTTAACTGAATGGACACCAAATGTCAGGCTGTTTGGAATCACTGTGAAGATTTTTGCAGGAGAATCTGAACTGAAATCCATCTGTTGGATTTATGAGTATTTATCTTCCATCAATTTTTATCAGTGTCTCTTTAAGTGAGGTGACACATATACTGCGTGTTAATCTGCCCTGGTGTGTAAGAAGATTAAAGTCTTTATTTGATGTGGCTTAGATTCCCTTTTGCAGCCTTGACAGATAAACGAAGAACCGATAGAACTGGAAGGAGAGTACGATGAGAGACTTAAAGGAAAGATATCCATTAACTAATAGGGAAGCAAATGCAATGCTATTGTTTTGATTTCGTAGTTTGCAGCAGTGTTGTTTTAGTATAATTTAAATACTAGTATAGTTTTTATTCAGATTTTGAACTAGATTTTTTTTATTTTTTTTTATGTGTGATACATTACATATATATTTTTATATATACTTTTACTCACTCTCTCTATATACAGAATACATATAAGATATAATAGAAAGTGGGATTCACTTATTAAAAATAATGAATAAGTAGCAATAAGACGATGTGAAACCAACAACAACAGAGCAATATTCACTGAATAATGTACTAAATATCCCTGAAATATTCAGGAGGATATTTATAGCATGATGTCCTATTCATCAGCACCTGCAGAAGACACAAAACATCTGCCAACACTACAAAAGGGTTATTCTTGTTAAAAATATGCTTCATGGAACACACTGTTGTCAAGACTGACATCTCAAATATGTCTTTGGTGCAATACTATTCAGTTCCCACTTTCATACATCTCAGAGGATCCAAACTCAGGAGGGATGGGGATATGAAGCATTTATGTTCTGCAGTGCAGGGTTATTTATCAGGGTTATTATTGTCAGAAAATAGAGAGCTATTTAAACTGATGTGTAGCAGTAACACAGTTAAGAGAGAGCTAATTCAATTGCCGACCATTTCACATACTTAAAGGAATAGTTCACCCAAAAAATGATAATTTGCTGAAAATGTACTCACCCTCAGGCCATCCATGTAGATGAGTTTGTTTCTTCATCAGAACAGATTTGGAGAAATTTAGCATTACACCACTTGCTCACCAATGGATCCTCTGCAGTGAATGGGTGCCGTCAGTATATGAGGCCACAAGTAATCCACACAACTTGTTAAGTGAAACGCTGCATGTTTGACTGAGAAACAAATCCATCACTAAGGTGTTATAACTTTAAACCGTTGCTTCTTGCCAAAATATGAGTCCATAACGCTTCCTCCAATGAAAGGTCCCCTGTTGTCCCCTCATATTTATTTGGAACTGTTTTGGACTCTTTTCACTTGTAAATGGTGCTTGATCTGTGCATAATTCTCTCCAGATTCAGACAAGATTGCTTTTTCACTGAAAAAAAAGCAATATTATGTATAGAGGACTCATATTTTAGCCAGCATCAATGGTTAAAAAGTTAAAATAGTCTTGATGGATTTGTTTATTACAAACATGCATCTTTTTGCTTCATAAGATGTTAATTGATGGACTGATATTTTTAGTGATAGTACAACTGATAGTGATATTTTTATCTCTCATTATGAGTTTGAACTCTCATTTGACGGCACCCATTCACTGCAGAGGATCCATTGGTGACCATGTGAAGCAATGCAAAATTTCTCCAAATCTGTTCTGATGGATGGCCTAAAAGTAAGTACATTTTCAGCAAATTTTCATTTTTGGGTGAACTATTCCTTTAATTGCTAGTACAGAAGCCTTTGTTAGTATATTACCCGTGAAACTGGGGAAACCTCTTAAAAATGAAAAGTGTTTTTGTTTGGGAATTCAAAGCTTTTACAATATCTACAATGTTTCCCTAAAGACTTCCTCCCTAACCGTGGAGTGCATTAGTAGAGTTTGGTTTGGCATTTTGTCATGTGTACGTTTCTATGCACATTGCATCTGTTTCGCTTTGTTTCACATAATAATCCATCACTGCTATGGCTATCCCATCAAACTGTGCATAATTAATTTGAGGATTCATTACAAGGCCTAATTTCTCAGGAGACTGATGTGTTTGTGTGAAAATGCACAGAATATTTTATGTAAATAAGTCATTCAAAGGAGAGTCGATGTTCTGCTGCAGTGCTTTAACTGAAAAAGATGCTGAATTTATGGTTTGGAAAATTATCCTTCGGAACCACTGCTCAAGTTGTCCATAATAATCAAACAACTTAATCGTCTTCAGCTGAAGATAAACCCTGCTGTGTCACAAATATAAATCCAAAACACGCATAACACTCTTCAAATGGCACTCATAATATTTGAGAGAGAAGTGGGAAGGGTGGATTGTCAGTTGGCTCTTTGTGTTGTACATTTTTGATGTTCAGTTCAAAGTAGATGTTGAGAGCAGCTCAAATGCTCAAATACAGACTGAGTTTATGGAAAAAACAAGGAGCTTGACGCTTTATGATCAAAACCAAAGGATTTTTTTTTTAAATGCAAGCAAAAGTAAACTACAATCTGGATATTAAATAAATGTTGAATGCTCTTGAATATTCTCTCATTTTAACTTTGTTTGTTTTCCATTAATGTACTAGCAGTTATTTTGTAAACATTACAATATATATTTGCATATTGTGCAATTGCAATTTTTCACGATACAGGAAGAGATTACAGAAAGAGATTTTCAGATGAAGAAAACAGAAAAAGTGTCTGATTTCCTCCAAAGCATTTTTCACTTATTCCTTGGACTGTTTCAAAATACCATCTTACATAAAAATTAAATTGCAAAAGTATTTCCCTTCCCTGTGGCTGAGGGTTGAGCAGTGTGTGTGTGTGTGTGTGTGTGTGTGTGTGTGTGTGGAGGAGATTATTTAAAAGCATTACAAAAAACCATTACTTGCCTTCATGAAATCCTTAGAAGCAGATTGGATATGGAGCATGGTCATTTTCCATTGGATAACTTGATATACACATTGCACATGCAGGGCCAAACTGGGTCCGGTGCAATGGCACACTGAGCCGATGGAAATATGGGCACTATTTTCTACCTTAATGTTGCAGCAGTTGAATTATATTGGGTCAAGGCATTCAAGAACTGCTGTGACTCACTGACATGAAATGTTGCTCATTTATTTGCAGGCAGCTCTGCTGACTCTCCAACAGCTTCAGTAGACTGGTCCAAGTTTGGTAAGATGAAAAAAAGATCTACAAACTATTTGAAATACCTTTTAAGACGGTTATTCTGAATTTGATTTACTTTTTCACTTATTTCACTTTACTACACTAGTATTGACGTTCTAAAGGGGGTTTTCGCAGTGATGCCAAATTTTTGATTCCTCAAGTGAACAGTCAGTTTATACTGGATGCAGCGCAACGCGACAGGACAAATCCCCGACAGTAAACCGATGTCCTGTTCTATTTCTGACCCTACTTCAAATGGCCATGCCACTTCTGACACGAAGAACAAATGAATTTGCAACAGTCGTTCTGTCGCGTCCATCATAGACAATTTTAAAGGGTTAGTGCACCCAAAATTGAAAATTCTGTCATTAATTACTCACCCTCATGTCAGTCCAAACCTGTAAGACCTTCGTTCATCTTTGGAACACAAATTAAGATATTTTTGATCAAATCTGAGATCTCTCTGACCCTCAGTAGACAACAATGCAACTGCAATGTTCCCAGGTCCAGAAACGTAGTAAGGACATCGGTAAAATAGTCCATGTGACATCTTTTTGTGTGCAAAGAAAACAATAAAAACATAATTTATTCAATTCTTGTCCCCGAGTTACCGTCTTTCACCATTTTGGAGAGTACCCCAGAACGTAATCAACGTAATCAGCTTTATTTACGTTCAGCATGTGTACACTTTTAGCGTTGTTTACGTTTAGCATGCACACACTGTCTACTGAACGTAAACAATGCTGATTACGTTGATTTAGTCGGGTTTAGTAATTAATGACAGAATTTTCATTTTTGGGTGAACTAACCCTTTAAGCTGTTACAATGCGAAGCGACAACGTTTTTTGTGAAGAACATTTTTTAAAATCTTTTAAAAATCTTTTTTCACTATAAATAACCTTTTGTGGACTAGAAATGTTCTATGGATGTTAAAGGTTATTCATAGAACCATATCCCTACAAAAAAAAACAAAAAAAAACAATAGAAACCATCACAGCAATTCTAATGGTTTCCATACAAAAACCATTATAAACATTACAAACCATCAACTTTTAACTATTAAAACCACTAAAAATGGATTCCTGAGTTTTGGGACGTGTTCCATTAGGATTTAGTGGTTTTAACAAGCCACCAATAGAAGGCAACCAATTACAAGTAGAGACCAAAAGGCACCATTACTGTTTCCATTAAAACCAGTACAATTCCCATTATAACCAGTAAAACCATTACAAATTCTGTGATAACCTCTATTGTTTTTTTCAGCAGGGATGCCAATAATAAAGAACCTTTAAGATGTCATTTTCACTGACAGATAGTAGGCCTATTAAATGCTCACACATAAACAAAATGTTATTTAGAAGGTTTTCAACAACCCATCATCATACAGACTCCCTATAAAGCAATTGTGAGGACAAATTAAAAATATGGCAGAAAGATGACCCCCTTTTTCCTTTCCTTACTCTTTTCTCCACGGACACCCCCATTTCTAGGCCATCTCTGGCAGCACGAAGCACACAAATGTATCAGAATGATTCAAATAAGAATCCTTCTGCTTCTTTTAGAAATTCACTATTGGTTTGTGGGCACAAAACAATGTTTTGTGGGCTCAGTTGCCAATATATTAAAAACTTTGACATAGAAAGAAAATTACAGATCTTATGCTACCAAAATAGCAAGTTATGGTCCTTGCACACTGAGTCCGAAATTTTCATATGTTTTATTTTTTTGTCATCCTTTCCTATCAAAATGCTTGCTATGGATGCGGAAGCGCAGAAAATCGAACCTGGCCAAAAATTTTTTATGACGGATGAAAGTTTTGGAGGCAGCATGTAAATGTGATTGACACAACGTGAGGTCGTATTTATTTTTTAACATACGAAAATTTCGGATAGAAAATTGTGCAAAGACCTTTAGTTTAATGGCAAGATGAACTTGATGCAGGATTTTATAAATGATCATGAACAATCTGTTAATAGGCTGGATGTACAGTATAGGACACTTTCAGTTTACTATCATTATGTGTATATTCTTCCATTTCTAAAAACAGTATCATCCTAAATATGCATGCGATTATGGGATGACAGTAATATATTATGATATTTGAATCATGAAAATATAATAAATGGACTAAAAATCCCAAAGTGTCCCACTTTATATCAGTATTTTCTAATACAAACTTACATTTGCCTACACAAGCATATTTTGATAAGCAGTGAGGCTGTTAGACCTCACAGGAAACTGTGATATAAACAGTACATCATTCACACAGTGCGAGAATCGTCTTCATTTGTAGGTTTAGAAATGATATGCCAGGACTGTTTCAGTATATTTCTGAGCCTGGAAGACGGTGAAAACTGTCATGCACATTCTTCGTAAGTAACATTTTGTCAGCTTTTTTCCAGTTATGTCTGCTGGGTGCACTCTTAAAAAGACAGCAAATATTAATTCCTGTCATAACATCTGGTGTTGTGAAACACTTGGTGAGTGATCATGATAACCAGTCAATCTTAGCTTAAAAAACAATTACGCTGCCTAATTGTATAGGGCTGTAGATCACTGAAACAATCAGCAAATTAAAGTTTTACTACCTTTCAAATAAATCAAAGACGATCAGAATCAAAGATGAAAGGACTGTTGGCTGAAGCAGCAGGTGCTTTTGTCTGTGTGTGTGTGTGTGTGTGTGTGTGTGTGTAGTTGGGTTTAAATGACCAAATGTCCCTACAATGTAGGCAAAACCCCATTAGCACATTGACATTGTGACCTCCAGCAATTCAATTTGTTTTCTAACCAGCTGTGACTGAAAGGCGATGAGCAAGAGTATACTAGCTAACATACTGCACTTAGCCTACTGTTTCTTCCATATAAATATATGGCAACATCCACAATATTTTTAATGTAAGAGCTGGGGCAGACATTTTTAACTTTAATGTGCAAGGTTTGTCAGCCACTTCCTGTCATTTTAGCTGTACAAAAACAGTCTTGTACAATATTTGTACAAGACAATAGTCACATTTTCAAAATTGCAGTGAAATTTCACCAGCAAAACCCCCCAAAAAACATGTATTGTCAACAGTGTATTAATGTATAAAGCCCAGCTCACACAGAAGTTTATTTCAAACTAAGCAGCTTTCTGTTTTTGCGGCAAATCATTGTGATCAACTGTAACTTGCTGTGAAATCTGAGTGAGACATTTCTCACCCTCAAATTAAACTCAAATTGCAAACTATTATTTGTTATAATATAATTTTAATTTAGTAGGGTATTGCAGTCATAAACAAACTGTGAGAAAACGGTGTACTGTTACTGCACTCTGTTATTCTTCTAGTTATTTATAAAGTGGCTAATGAGTCGGAAGTCTGGTACATTAACAGGAAATAGATAAAATGTTGCATTTACTGCAGCGTTGCGTAGCTCCGCCCACACGAAACTCTCATTGGACAGAATTAACGCTCCTCGTGCATATTAAACATTAAACATGAATGAGGTGACAGGTGAGGCTGATTGTGGAAGTTGAGAAATATTGGATATCATATGACAAATCCCTAAAGTTCCCTAAAGCATGCCGCCCTAAATAACAGCAGGAAAGTCGTGAAAATAAAAGGTGTTTTACGTTGCGCAGCACGAGAAAGCGCGCAGACGGAGGGAACTGTTCTGATTGGCTGTGATTTGTGATTGATTATGTCGCGTCGTGCAGCTGTTTCAGGTTCACTGTGGACAGACAAATGGCTTGTAGCTGTAACCCTGTCGTGTCGCACCTGGTTAGGACAAGGATTTAGGATTATAATTGAGAAAAGACCATTAGCTCAATATAAAAACAATAGAAGTCAATGGAAAGTCCTCACCGTAGAGAACCAAACGTCTGTGTCTTTGTCAAACAGAAACAAAGAGAGCAAGACGGAGAGGGGGAATCATATTTCATATTCAATTTCAAATCCACGCCTTCTGCCTCTATATACCAATTACGCGGCTTAACTGAACGTATAACATTCATATGTGAGTTTATGCACCTTGCAGGCAAAGTTTCAAGGGAACTGCCACCCACCAGATCTCCGAGGAGTAGAAGAGAAGAAAGGACGTTCACGTTTGCCTCATCTCTACACTACTTTAGTGAAGGTGGAAGAAGCTGATGGACGTGATGTTTATTGCAGACAACTGTTCGCTAACCTGCACGGTCAGTTATTAGAATGGTCCGGCTTTGTCGAGGAGACGGAGGAACATTATATGTGTTGCCCTGCGTAAGGAAGCAGGTGTGAAAGAAGAGGAGATTTCTATTGCGCTTATAGTTGAACGAATCTGTAGAATCGCACATATCGGTCCAGTCATGTCTTTTGAATTCCGAATACTGATGTTTGGAATCGGGACAGCCCTGGTTATATTTGTGATTATAGCTGATATATCGGAAGTGGAGGAAGAAATCGCGTAAGTAAATTCGATTAACGTACAATAAACAATACAGATGAATATATCCCATTCTTGTTTGGTCTTTGTTTCAACGCACAGTTGCACTCTTTATGTTTGTGATGTTTGTTTAGGACATTGTCCTCCGTGCTTTGATTGTCTCGAGAGACTTTGTAGGAGCCCAAACAATGGACAGTCCATTTAGGACTAGCCTGAGCTGCGTATTACATTGGCTTGTATTTATACCATTACTATATGGCTATATATACAAGAAAATGACAAAGAGCTGTGCATTTTATTTACTTGATTATTTTGTGTATTTTTTTTATTATATTTTTTTTTTCTATTGGAAAATCAATCTTAAATTGGAGCTGTGTTTTTTTGGAAAATAACTGGTCTCTAGTTGATCCAAGCTGGTCATTAGGTGGTCTAAGCTGTTCAGTAGCTGTCTGACATGCTACAATATTCCAAAAAAGCCGGCCTGACCACCCTACTGAGCTGATTTGTTGCTGTTCCAAGATGATTTACCACCAACTTAATGACCACCTTGGACCAGCAAATGATTGGCTTGGACCAGATAATAACCATTTTGGAACAGCAAATAACCAGCTTGGACCAGCTACAATGTTCTAAAACACAGACTACATCTTAAACTGTGTCTTCCTGCAGGGTTGGTTTGGTCTTTCATCAAACAGGGTAATACTGTGTCTAAGTCAAAAGAGGGAGACAATGTGTTGTCCCGAAGTCTATTGTTTGCAAAGCCACAGCCTGTGTTTGTGGGTACTTCAATTTGAAGGAACAGCTCACATGTTTGATATTACGTTAGTTTGATGTAGTTGATATTTCTGTTGTATCTGGAGGGGATATGTGAGATTTTAAAGCTTTTAAAGTTAATATTTGAGTGACTTACCAGCAGAGTGATAACATTTTGGAACAGATTTTGCTGAATATTGTTAATATGTATATAGTATCTAACTATTAATGCTTGGCGGGTCTCCAAAATGAGTCCTTCAGACTTTGCTGAGTGTGAAACCTTGTATGAGAGTCATCAGATAAATGCAGCTGACCCTGGTGCTCTGTAACGGATGGCTGTTGGTTTGTGGTTTTGTTCTACTCTCGAGTGTGTTCTGTTTGCGCCCATTCACGGCAAGTGAAAAGACGGTCTGATCTGTGGTTTGTGGCAGCTAGGGGATTACTGTTTGATTTGTGACTTTAAAGCTACAGCCATGGAGACAAAAATGAAAAGTTTGCCTTTCCTACGCTATAATTGAACCCTGTAGCAGAAATCCTCAGGCTTACATAATTGCAAAAATCTCACTGTCTCGGGACATGCACTTTAAAACTCTTCAGCGAGAAGAATGTTTGTGTGTAGATGGATTAATTGCAAGAATAATTGCATGAGAAAACAACACTCAAACACAAGTGTGTGCTGCCAAGATGTGCATAGTGCTTAATTTTTAAATGGATCATGCCTAGAGTTGCCACATTTGACATTTTATGCAAAGTATTTGGCTTGTTTGCTGTATACCGTGAGATTGTATTTCATATTTCTGCTGCACTGATTACTATTTATCCATTAAGCGTGGAAAGGGAATTTTCCTCCCTCATATTTGCTAACCCAAAATATCCCAGAGACAAAATATAAATGTAAAATCTCAATTTGGAAATTTCACACCTCATTTACTAGCTGTCAGAAGGCATTAGATGATGCTTATGATCTAATTTTTGCTTAAGTTATTGGCGAGATTTATAATTTATTGCAATTTAGAATATAATTCCATATCAAACAAAGGATCTAAAGGGTATATCTCAGAGCAGTTATAAGCGCTTTGAAGCAACACCACCATTAAATCTGCATTTGAAGCTGCTCCCCAGAATTTTAAGAGATCTGTGCTCTGTCTGCTTAATAATGCACATGGCTTTAGGGGAGACATGGAGAACATTACAGCGAGTGGTAGACAAATAGGACTGATTTGCTCTAGGAGACAATGCTATCCTGTCCTAACTGCTTTGAAGGGGGGGCACCCTGCAGGTAGAGGTGGTTTGAATGGCATGATGTTGGTTACCTATTATCCTTGCTGTTATGTTTGAAAGGAATAGTTCACCCAAAAATGAAAATTTGCTCACCCGCAGGCCATCCAATGTGTAGATGTGTTTGTTTCTTAATAAAAACAGATTTGGAGAAATTTAGCAATGCATCACTCTCTCACCTCTGCAGTGAATGGGTGCCGTCAGAATAAGAGTTAAAACGGCTGATAAAAACATCACAGTAATCCACATGACACCAGTCAATCTTTTAACGTCTTGTGATGTGAAAAGCTGCATGTTTATAATGAACAAATTCAACACATGGTGAGCAAGTGATGCAATGCTAAATGCATCCAAATCTGTTCTGAAGAAGAAACAAACTCATCTACATCTTGAATGGCTTGAGGTTGAGTATACTATTCTTTTAAGGTGATTCATCTAGGATTTAGTATATATTCTAACACTATTTTTATGAAATGATTAGTCAGTAATAACTATATTGTGTTTGAACCATCAACATATTCTAAAGAGTTTAGAAGTGGAACGGCTTATATTAAGTCCTAAATAAACATCATAATTCAATTTCATATATTTTTCCAGTCCAGGGTCTAATTGCCTTTACCTCAATTATATACTCAGAGAGCATTATTAATGGTCATTACTAGATAATGATGATGAATATCTTATGCCTTCTGCTCTTAGGAACATTGAGGATTCACAGAAGTTTCACTTAAAAAGCTTTGTCCTTCAGTCCAACAGGTTTGTAATCTGATTTGTTATATCATTTATGATTTATGGTGTTTTCATGAGAAAATGTCATTGATGCTTACAACCACATATTTAAGTCTGTTTCTCAGTGTAATAGACCTAAAGCAAGACATTTTAAATGTAAATGTATTCTATTTTCAGTTTATTTGCATGTTAATTATTTAAACATACTTAAAATCTTTTTTTTTCATATTACTGATTTATCAGGGTTTCAAGAATTCATTGAACATAGCTGCCAGTATTTTTTTGAGGTGATAGATGTTGTTATTTGTAGCTGTTTCTAACAGTGATGTTTCCAGACATGCACTTAAACATTGTCTTTTTTTCCTCCATCAGAAATTCAGTCCTGAATGCTGTTCCTACTTCACTAGTCACCTATAGAAAGAGCAAAGTCTTTTCTTCTCCAATTCCACTGCCAGGCATAAAGAGCAAAACCAGCAATTCATCCTCACCAGAATGGACTCTCAACAGAACTTTGTCTAACCTCATCAGGTACGGCTTGATTTTATTCAAATGCACAGTATGGCATTTCTAAAGAATGTGGTTCCTTGTTAATACTCTATATTTTTTTTAGCATTCATAAAGTGTGTTATTTTTCATTTTCTTTCCAGGAAAAACATTTTGAGGTTCCTGGATGCTGAGAGGGACATCTCAATTCTTAAGAGCACCTTTAAACCCGGGGATGTAATTCATTATATATTTGACCGCCAGAGCACCACAAACATCTCTGAGAACCTGTACCACCTTTTGCCAATGGTGTCTCCCATGAAGAACCAGCATTACAAACAATGTGCCATCGTAGGGAACTCTGGGATACTACTGAATAGCAGCTGCGGCAGAGAGATTGATTCACATGACTTTGTCATTAGGTAAACAACTTTTCTTCTATTTTGTGTCGTAGCATTCAACAGTTTGTGCTGTTGATGTAACCTCTCATCCTGAATCAAACGACAAATCCACCTAAACTAGCTGTAAATAATAATTATAAAACGATGTCCTAAAACTAGAACTTTTTTTATATATATTTATAAAATACTCTCTAAAATAAATTATTTGAACCTTCCTTTTTTTGGTCCTTAATACCAGATTTAAGTGATAACTGCGTTTTTGCTTCAGTGTAAAAAAAAAGTGTCACGCAATTGCCACTATTTCTCATAAATTGGTCTTTATTTCTTATAACTGTGACTTTATCTCACAGTGACTTTTTTTTTATTGTCACAATTACCTTTTTTCTTTTTTACTCTGAGGCAGAAACTTTTTATGAATAACAGCAGAAAAAAAATCTCAGATACAGAGGTTTTATCATGAGTAGTATTAATACCTCAAAGCAGAAAGGCTAATGTGAATTTATTATGAAGTTAATTGAAACATTTTTAAATTAATTGTCTGTGCTGTTTGTATATTTGCAGCCGTAGATTCACATTCTCTACATTCAACTTGAAACTTGCTTTAAAGAAATGGTTGGATTTCAAACACATTACGATCTGTATGCGACACAATGCACTTTTGAAATGGCTGTCAGTACTACATCCAGGCTTGACTCATACTGTCGGAAGGCTGAAGGGTGATGCATACTGCAATTAGTGACCAGCTGAGCCAATATGACATTTGTATAAGTCATACTAAGCCAAGGCCTGGAAACGTAATTAGGCTGTCTTCTTAAAGTGACTAAAGTTCACTTGCCTGTAAAGTGCTCTGCCTACAGCCGAAAGCTGTTTGCTTGAAAAAACATTTACAGCAGTGTGGTTAATGTGATATACTAGTGTAATACTGTGAGATTCCCAATCCTAAATGAGTCTTCATCAGCCCAGCTGTGCTCTTAAGACATTAATGTCATTCAGCCCCAGTCCAGGGACATACAGAGCCTCGAAGATTAAGTAATGGAGGAACTTAAATCCCTCCTGTGTGTTTGGCATGGCTTTTCTGCTGGGCAAGGACAAGACTGTGTGGGAGTGTGACCGTGACAGCTAAGCCTCGGCAGTCGGCATAGTGCCAGTGTTGAAAGGTTTTCCAGGTATTGTGGCAAGATGATAATGCCAACACTGCACTCAGTATTTGCTTTAAAGTCACCTCTGTGTGTCTTTATGGATTTTTTGAAGTTAAATGATGGGAGGAGCTTTAAAAGGCACTTGCTTAGTCTGTAGGAGTATTCTGCATGTGTAGTATTAATGTTGTAGTTTATACAAAGATAAATTACTTTCTTTTAAGATGAAGCAAGTCTGGAGTGAAGGTCATTTACTCGTTCTTTCTTTTTAGCTGTTTATGTCACTCTTAATGCTCAGTAGTCCGGCAGGGCTTTTCAGTTTTTCACTTGAACCCATCTTTCATACACTAGTACACTCAAGTGTACTACAAGTGGTGACTAAATACATTTTTTAAATACAGAGATAGTATGTTAAAAGCGTATTTTAGCTCATATTCATGGTGTCCCAAAATAACAGAGTTGAGTACACTTAGATGATCTTGGATTTCTTTTAAGTGATCTTAAGTACAAAAAAAAACATTTTTAGTATATTAAGTACAAAATTAGTGCGTGAAAATAGAGCACTTTAAGTACATTATGGAAGTGTACTTTTTTTTTCACCTGGGCAGATTGTACTTCCAATTTGAGGCCTTTTATTTAGTATTTTAATTAGTGATGCACCAAACATAATTTTTCACGGCCAATGCAGATTCCGATTTTTTTTTTTTTCTTGTTTTAAATTTAAACAAGCAAATTGGCCAATTCCGGTTGCAGATTATTTTATTTATTTATTGTTTATTTGCTCTATAACAAGCAAATTGGCCTTAAAGAGAAGTATCTGTTTTTATGTAACCACTGCATTTTAATCAGTGCATTTAAAATATGCTACACATGTTGTTTTTATTTTAATTAGATTGTATAATTTCAATATTTAAAGCAAAAACAGAACGGTCTGACTTTATCTTTGTAAAATGATGCTACATAAAACATCTGCATGAAACAAAAACAACAGAGGGGCTAAATGACAATGCAGATTCACTCTCTAACAGCAGGTGGCGCTTATGGAACAGCAGGGTTTCTTTGGTTACTGCTGTAAACAAAGCAGTGCTGCGCTTATAAACACTGCTTTATAAGGAGGTAAGAGGAGAAGAAAATGCAATTGCCATCGAAACTTTTCTGAAGACCGTTCCCTTCAGTGATGCATTCATATAACCCATCACCCCCAATTCAGTATTCATATTTTATTCCTATATTTCAAGCATCGTGAATAGTGAGCTGCTATGCCTGCTACAGTATTTTCTCCTCTTTTTGTCCATCTTCAGCATCTCTGTCCTCTGTTAACTTCATGTTTACAGACTCAGGCATGATGTATTTTTCATTATCGCTGTTCCAGTAGCTCCCGTACAATAATGCACTCGTGAAAATGTCTGTTCCATTAAATCGGGTGTTATTACTCAAGCAATGTGCTGTGAACAGTACCTTTAAATTACTTGCTAAAAACACTTCAGATTGTTACTTCACTGTGGCTGTAGTTGACTTGAAATGGTTTTTTTTTTTTTTCATAGAGATTTTTAAAAAGTCTTCATTAAAGCAATATAAGCTAAAAGCATTATGAACCAAATCGACCAGGTCTGAGGTGAATCAAAATATCACAAAATTGTATTTGAAGCCAAAAAAGCACTTTTGCTCAAAAAGACAAGGTATACAAGACTGTGTGCTTAACAGTTTTAGTGAGGGAAATAACTACAATCCCATGAATCATTATGAATGAGTCAAATTAAAAATGTTAAATAAAATATAATATAAAATAATTGGATTAAAGATGTTGTGACAAGCAAAATGCAAGGAATATGATTAGTTAAAAAGAATAAAAAGCACCTGCAACAGATTATCAAACTTGCAGACAGTAGGTTTGTCTTGAAAGGTTTTTTTTTTTTTACTTATTTAAAAAAGCCCCCTATGGAGTAGTAAAATGAAAAGTATTTTTACTTCCAGAACCCAGCTGTTACACTCTATAGAAAAATAACTGTGAAAGAAGACCGTTTAGTCTAATGTGCATCTAGATCTGCATTGACATATTCGTGTAGAGTATGAGTGTAATGTAGTCTCTTTGAAGCAGACATGCAGAGTGAAATAAACTTCAGATATATTTATTGTTGATAGCTTGTTAACTAGAAAACTAAGGCTTGATCATGTCACCATGTGAATACACACAGGCATAAGCATTTACATATACAATATGTAAAGGAACTAACTTGAGATAATATTAAGACTTAACCGTATGAATGTGTTTCCAAGGTGTAACCTGGCTCCAGTGGAGGAGTATGCGACTGATGTGGGCCTGCGCACCAGTCTGGTGACTATGAACCCTTCTGTGGTGCAGCGTGCTTTTCAGGACCTGAACAGTGAGGAGTGGGTACAGCGCTTCGTCCACAGGCTGCAGAGCCTCAGCGGGAGTGTGCTGTGGATCCCTGCCTTCATGGCTAAAGGAGGAGAGGAGCGAGTGGAGTGGGCCATCCGCCTAATTCTTCTGCATACCGTGAACGTCCGCACCGCCTTCCCCTCTCTGCGTCTGCTCCATGCTGTCAGAGGGTACGTGTCCATGCATTTAAGCCTACTCAACACTCATGCTCGCTGGAGCAGGTGTATCAAGCCTCTCGCTATTTATAGTTCAGGCATCAATACATTCACATCCTACTCTGCGACCACAGCGTGGGGCTGTTCCTCTAAGTGGATAGAGGCACACACTAAGTGCACACCGGCATTTATATATCTGTATTTTTTACAGAAGGTCTTTGTAAGTTCGCTCAATGAATTCAAGCCCCTCTGGGCTCAATTGTAGTCGGCTGTCTTTAAATAGCGCGCAACCTTTGCCTCTTTCACTGACCTCTGCATATTTTAAGTCTGCTATTCAGCCCTCCCTCAGAGCAGAGTGGCTGGAGCCCACCATCCTTACAATGCACCTAGCCGAGGATGTTTTTTCTTAGATCCATCTGTGTATCATTGGTTGCCGGGGCCAGAATAGAAGGTCAGGCAAGAGACAGCTGTTCAGTGAATGGTGTATTGAGGAAAATATGCCATTACAATATGTTGTAGTTGATTAAATGATTAAAAAGTAGTACATTTGTAAAGGAATGGCTCATTTAAAAATGATATCGTCTGCATACACATTAAAAAAAAGGGAAGATCTACAATGAAAAAATAATTTTCAGAACCTCAGAAATTGCTAGTAAATTTCACAAACCGTTACAAAGAAACCGAATTAAACATGAAATTTTGAAGTAGAAAAACAAATATATTTTTCTTTTACAACTTTGAAAAAAAAAATCCATCTAGTTTAAATGGAAGGAAGATGAGCAAGTTTAACTCATTAAATAGCTGATAGATGGTGCATTCTATTTTTTAAAAAAAAAATAAAAATTATATGAAAATGTATTTGTTCTTGTTGATGAATCATCAATGTTACAGCAAAAGAAACTACATTTTATGTGTTTTCAGTGTAGGTTTTCTGTCTGTATTGAATGTGGTACAATACTTTATATTGAGTTGTCCTTGTAGGATGCACGCCAAAACAATGATTCTTATGAGCCGGTTCTTTTAATAATTCACAAAGATGGCATAAATTGATCAAGTTACCAGTTTAAATAGGTCTGAATCAGTGCCTGCTCTAATTTACAGCATTAGCAGACAATATTTAATTGATACAATACTGTTCTATATATATATATATATATAGAGAGAGAGAGAACAGTTTCCACAAAAATATTGAGCAGCACACCTGTTTTCAACATTGATAATAATGAGAAATCTGTCTTGAGCAAATCAGCATATTAGAAAGATTTCTAAAATATCATGTGACACTGACAGCTGGAGTAATGGTTGCTGGTAATTCAGCTTTGCCATTACAGAAATAAATTACAGGTTAAAATGTTATAAAATAAAAATTTTAGAATGTCTTTTTTTAAATCCCAAATGAATCCGAAAGCAGTACAAAGACAGAGGTAGCTTTAAGATATGGGATCCTCTTTGTTATCTGAAACTCCTTTCCTCCAGGCCCCCCTTTTTCCTCAACCGTTCTGAATGACTGACACCTCACGGATACACAGAGAGTGCCCCATTGTGAGGGTTATTCAGGGGTGAGTGGACTGGAGAGGGTTCAGTGCATCTTAATGGACATTGTTCAATTGTCTGATCTTCTCCTTTTAAACGTGGAAGAGTGGCACAGCCGTCAGGTTTGGATGTGGGCGAGTTTAGCATGAGAATATTTTAAAAAGGGGGATTTAGCCTAATTTCAGCAGCTGAGCTCAGGCTCCCTTTTTGGTAACCTTAGCTGTTAACACACTTAGGATTGTATAATCCCCTGTTACATTTGGATTGGCACTTTTTTAAAACCTTACTGTTCAAGTTTTGGGTGAGTTTTTTTTTTTTTTTTTTTTTTTTTTTTGAGAGGAATCACTTTTTATTCCGTAAAGACACATTCAATTGATAAAGTGACAGGAAAGACATTTATGATGTTAGAAAAGTTTTTAATTTAAAGTTAATGTTGTTCTTTTGAACTTTCATCAAAATAATTTATAGAACAATTCTAAAAAAAAAAATAAGTATCAGTTTGCACAAAACTCTTATGTCGCAAAAATGTTCAATATAAAAAATAGGAATAAAGATTTTTAGAGCCCCAAATTAGCATATATGATTTCTGAGGTACCATGTGACACTGAAGACTGGAGTAATGGCTGCTAAAAATTCAAGTTTGAATCCATCTTTTTGAAGATTTATTAAAGGGATAGTTCACCCAAAAATGACAATTCTTCGTTTGTCTTTGGACCACAAATAAAGATATTTGATGAAATCCAAGAGCTTTCTGACCCTGCATAGACCGCAACACAACTGACCTGTTTAAGGCCCAGAAAGGTGGTAAGGACATCATTAAAATAGTCCATGTGACACCAGTGGTTCAACTGTAATTTTCTGAAGTTAAGAATACTTTTTGTGCACAAAGAAAACAAAAATCATGGTACTCTTCTGAATGCACGTTGAAGACTGACACGGAAGAGAAGAATTGTTGAATGAAGTTTTCTTTTTTTTCTTTTTTTTGGCAAACAAAGTATTCTCGTAGCTTCATAAAATTAAGTTGAACCAGTGATTTCACATGGACTATTTTAACGATGTCCTTACTACCTTTCTGGGCCTTGAACGTGTCAGTTGTGTTGCTGTCTACGCAGGGTTAGATAGCTCTCAGATTTCTTAACTATCCCTTCAATGTAATTGATCTACAAATATAAAACAGTATAGATCATAATTGTAAGAAAGCATGCACTCGGTCTTATGTTTGTAATCATTGATTTTCTTTCAGATACTGGTTGACCAATCATGTCCAGATCAAAAGACCTACCACCGGACTCCTGATGTACACCATGGCTACACGCTTTTGTGATGAGATCCACTTGTACGGCTTCTGGCCTTTCGCTCACGATCCTGACGGCAAACCAGTCAAGTACCACTACTACGACACGCTAACTTACCACTACACATCCAGTGCCAGTCCACACACAATGCCTTTGGAATTTAGAACTTTAAGTGCTCTTCACAGACAGGGGGCGCTGCGGCTGCACACGGGACCGTGTAAACTTCCAACATGAGCGTTCGCAGCCTCATTCCAAACGGTTTCATACACTGGACCTAAGAGATGCTGTGGAAGATATAGATTACCTGAATACTTCAGGTACATTTTTGACCAAATGTGAGAATGCAATATATGAACGGGGGAGTTTCTTTTTCTTTTAAAGTGTTCAACCTTAAGAAGGTTTTTAATTTCTAATTAAGGCTATTTTTATAAAAAGTCCCTTGCCATTGTTTTATTTGTTCATATCCCATGTTTTTTAACATGTTTCATTAAGTGTCTTATTTGGTCACATTTTATGCCATATTTGGCCACAAGGTGGAAGCATATCTGAGAGAATAAAATGAGAGGCTCTTTGTCTTTAGTCTTAGCTTTTTGGGACAGTTTGTGTATAAAAAAAAGAGTCTAAATTAAGTGTCATTTGTTTGTTGCCTTTACGGTCTATATGTCTGTTGAGCCCACAGACAGCCTGACTGAATGTAGGACTATTGTCAGTTTTTACATTTAACATGATACAATTTAGACTTAGAATGAATGTTTTAAAGGGGTTTTACCACTACGTTGCTTCATGAGTTCTTCTAGACAATATTTTGGACAATAATTTAGTGCCTCAAGTAGGAGATGATGTTATGCTGCATCATGTGACACTTGATAAAGTTGCCTTAGAAAGACATAGTGAGTAGTTTTGTGACTATTAGCAGGCGTTAAAACTTTTGAATTAATGTGCAGTAATACTTGTGGAACATGTGAACTGCAACCGTCTGAACACTCTGGTGTAGTTGAACATGTTTGCACAGTGAGGCAGCTATCAGAGCGTGTGCAGCCCCATGCTGAGATACTCCAGTACACACCCAGCTGTTCACACACTCTTGTGTACTCAAGGATGGTCGACCGTGAAGGGATGTTCAGTGTGTAAACTTGGGGATTTGTTAAAGCCACATAGTAGTGGTGTTTCTGTATCTAAGGGTTTTGGGGGGTGGGGGTACTTTTTTTTTTGGATTTCTTTTGTATGTGACGCATATTACATGTTTAAGTGAATGTATTTGTGATAACTTATAAGTAAAGAACATACTGCTGTACTCATCTGCCCAGTGTGATAAAAGGGTCAATGACATAACACAATGTTTTGTTTTTTTTATTTTATTTCTTTATTCATGCATACACTGTAACAAATTTCAAGCTGTTTCAACTAATTTAGTAACTAGTTTCACAGAAATTTTACGTTGTCAATTTCTGACTTCAAAGTGTTATCTGAATTGTTAGTTTTTAGTTTGCTCAACCTTTACTGAACTAGTTTTATAGTCCATTCAGCTCAAATGTTTTAATTGGTCAAACATTTAGAAAACTACAGCAAGTTATGTCAATTAAAATCTAACTCCATGTGTTTTATATTTTACCTTAAGATTTATTATTTGAGCATCATAAGAAATTGCTTGGGAACTTTATAGTTTTGAAAAAAATATATATATTTTTATAGTTTAACAATTATAAAAAATAATTAACTTGTGTTTATCAATCACTAAAAACACGCATTACAACACATAATAGCCTTTATTTAATAGCAATCTCCATTTATTTATAGTCTGTATTTTTCATACAGACTAAACATACTGTTTGGAGTTGTAAGATTTTCAAAAATGTTTCTGAATTTCTCTTAAGCTTACCAATGCTGCATTTAAATAAAAAATACAGTAAAAGTAATACTGTAAAATATTACAATTTCAATTAATTTTTCTAGTTTAATATATGCTAAAATTATGCTAATTTTTCAGGATTTTTTTTTTTTAAACATAAAGCTCAAAAGAACAACATTAATATTTTTGCAACAATGTAAAAGTTTTTACTCTCACTTTTGGGCAAATTCGTGCATTTGTTTTTTTTCACAAAAAAAATTGGAAATGTAGGGTACATTGACTTTGAAATTGATATTTTTGGGGGCCATAAAGGGCAATGCAGAAATAAAATAAAAAATTAATAATAAAAAAGCAACATTTTTTTAGAAAAACTATTTTACTAAATTACTTCATTGCTTATTAATATTTTTAAAACTTCAAATTGATAAAAAGTAATGTGGTGAGACATCCAGAAACAAACAGAAGAAAAAAAACAGGAAATGATATCACAGAAAGAATCCCTACAGACCCTTATGGCTGTATCAAGGTCAATAATTATCAGATAATTTGATATTTTTTATGACAATGCAAGGTTATTTCAGGTTGTAAAATGTTGCGACTCCCCAAAACGGTCAAATGTAATCTCAAAACCCATGATATTTGTAAGAAATACTTTTTAACCTTTTATAAAATATTTTAATATCTTTAATTTCGATGTGAACATGTAATCAAGAAAAAAATATTTTTTTATTTAATGGTTATATCATGTCATGACTCTAGACATTAACAAATGTAGCATTTAACCTCTTGAAAATAGATCTTTAAAAAACATTTTTTAAAGGTTATTTTATTTTGGACAAAACAAACAAAAAAAATTGCTTGGTGACAAATTTAATTACATTTGCTTTGAGGTCTAATAAAAGGACGTTTTCCTGGAAGTTGTTTGCTAGAGGTTTTTCTTGAGGCAGTTAATCAAAATGAGTGAAATGTTTGGAATATTTTTCTGCATAAACAGCAGCCCAGCGAGGAGCTTCTCATATGTTTTGAACCATGTGATCTGTCGTGTTTTAGACATGGAGCATTTGCTGCACTACATGTTGCTCTTATTATGTCTCCAGTTAAGTTAAAAATAGATAATTGTCTCACCGCAGACGTCAGCAGGCTATCCGACATAATGAACGCATTTATCCGTAAAAGCACCCGTGTGTTTTGAAAAAAATAGAAACGGTCTGTAACCAATATGACTAAACTTAATTACACCGCAACTGACTGCAGGTCACAGCTTGGAGGACGCTCGGAAGAGATGTCCACGCTTCCTGCTTTTAGGATGTGTTAATGATTACCACAGTGTCTGGTTTTTGAGGAGAAATGGGGATCCTTTTGTTTCTGTTTTTACTGAATGACCTGTGTGGTTAGGGACCCTATTAACTTTACTCCCAAAATAGCCCAGATGTTTGTGGAGATGAGAGCTTCTTTGTCTTCATTGTATGGTGAAACTGTAACAGGATGTGCAAAATCCTTGTCCTTTAGGTCTGAATGCATATTTTAAGGATCTCTGAGCTAAGGCAACTTAGATAAGTCATGCAGTTAAAAGAATAGATCACCCCAAAAATTAAAATTTTGTAGCAAATGTACTTACCTTCAGGCCGTCCAATATGTAAATAAGTTTGTTTCTTCATCAGAACAGATTTGGAGAAATTTAGCATCACATCACTTGCTCACCAATGTTTCCTCTGCAGTGAATGGGTGCCGTTAGAACGAGAGTCCAAACAGCTGATAAAAACATCACGATGATCCACAAGCAATCCATATTTTGGCCACAAGTGATGGCTTAAAGTTATAACACCTTGATGGATTTGTTTTTTTACAAACAGCTTTTCATTTCACAAGATGTTAATTGATGAACTGAAGTTGTGTGGATTATTCTAATGCTTTTATCAGCTGTTTTAGCTCTTATTCTGACGGCACCCATTCACTGCAGAGGATCCATTGGTGAAAAACTGATGTAAATTACTTCAAATATGTTCTGATTAAGAAACAAACTTATCTACATCTTAGATGGCCTTATTTGCAGCAAATTTTAGTTTGTTGGTGAACTATTCCTTTAATAAAGTGAGTTTAAATAAAAAGAGAAACAGGAACTGAGAAAACAGGAGATGCCACAAAATGAATCCAGTCTGGGAAAAGCTAACTAGTTCATGATCTGTGAGCCACATAACAGCATTTTAGCTATATTTTCTGAGAAGTATGGGGTGGGATGTCTTGTCAGGCAAGTTTCTGGAAATGTGGCGTGTTTTAAAGGCTTGTGGGTGACCGACGTGCGAGGAGCAGCTGTAACCATAGAATGACTCGGCTCAGCCAAAGTTAGTTTTAAAAGACTTTATCACAGGAAAATACTTAAAAAAAAACTTTCATGTCAGGCAAAAAGAGAATTTACAATATTCTATGTGGTGCTTCACAACTTATTTTAGAGGGGAACAGCCACAAAGGATGGAAGGCTCATTTAACACAAAATTCCACATAAAGCTTCAAATGCATTTTTAAAGCCAGAATTGTGTCGTGTGGAACAAAATGTGTCTGCCTTCTGCAAATAATGAAGTGACATGCATCCATGTGATTAAGTGAAACTTACTTGTAAAAACTCTCCACAAAAAACATGATTCTAAGTTATAACTCGAAGTAATAATTAAACTAAGAGGGCTATCAACATGGATACATTCTAGGTGTACACTTAAAAAAAAAAAAGGCGCAAAGCTGTCACTGTGGCATCTTTGTACCTTATTTTACCTCCAAATTGTACATATTAGTACTTTAAACCTTTTGACAGAGTATCACCTCAGTGACAGTTTTGTACCTTTTTCTGAGTGTACACTAATAAAGGACCACCAATTTTGAAACTTGTCTTTTGCATCTATTTGTCATTTTTTGTTGAGTTAGCCGAGATATTCTGTGCAGCTAAAGCTTGACTCATACTGAGCTAAAGGGAAGCCAGACAAATGAAACATTTGACTTGTATGTTATTCCATTCTTGAGCTGTTGCAAGTTATTGATTAACACGTTTGAGGCAGATTTTAAGATATGCCAACTCACATTCAAGCTCAAACCACGTTTTAAACAACGCATTCGACAAACCTTGTTTAAATAATTCTGATGCATTAAGATTTGTATTTATTTCATTTAGAAAGTATTTTTATTAATCAAGAACCCCCAAAAAAGTACATTTATGATTTGGTACTCTTCAGAAACAATATTCTACAATTAGCACAGACAAATACAGGTTTTCTTTGGAAAGAAAGATGGTTGTTAATATAAAACTTTTTTTTTGTCCAGTGTTTAGACTAGCAAGCATGTAAGACAAAACCAGGAAAAAGTTAAAGCATGTATTTTAAGACATGTTCAATTACAGCAGAATGCTAAAGGAAGAAAAAACACCTCAGACAAGACAGTGCAGAAATAACACTTCATCTTATCAGTGCAGTTTTACAGCCATCAGCTGTATTCACATTCCTCTCCATTCAGATTTGTATGAAATGCATTAAGAAGTTGGAAACATTTAGAACAGAATAGAAAGAGAGAGAATCACATACTTCAGTTTCTAGTCAGACAATAACAGCAACATCAAACAATTTAGAATTCAATAAACATTCTTATTGGCTCTTAGATGCTGGACATAAGTCCTTCACATTAACATCTAGTAGGAGCATCAAGATAAAATAAAGTCACACTGAATTTAAGGAAAGTCACAATACAATATATCATCAATATATCGCTGTAGCTTTAAGATATTCTTTCAATGCTGCTCTAAACCTGGGAAATATAATTGAATATATCTGATACGATAGCTATTGATGTGTGTTTAAACCCTTCATGATGTGTGGCACTGCAGTTTTCCACTGTAAAACCAAGTTAATTAAAAAAAGGAGGTGTGCATATGCAACAATAAAAAACAATCCCCAACCTCAGAGAGCAGCAATACGGCAACAATATTCTCTCAACTCCACACATCCTCTGTCACACATACATTCAACACATATACAGTAAATATGCACAATTAGTGGTTAGTAGATTAATAATTCTCAAAATATAGGGAGGTTTGAAACATATTACTCTTATTAAATCAAAATATGTTTTTTTTTCTGTCTAAAAATAAACTATTTCAGAGGAATAATTTGCATACAGTATATACAGACAATAGTGTATAATAAAGACAGTTTCAGTATTGGAACATAAACATCGTCAATGGTCAGATTCAGAAAAAAAAAAAAGTCTGTCCATCACAAATATATCTATATTCTTTTCATTTGAAATTTGAGTTGATTCAAGCACAGCTAAATCACTTAAAGTAAGCTCCATTTGTAGAGTTTTTAAATCAATTTTAATAATTGTCTGAAATTATTAAAAAAATTATATTATGATAAAATTTCTAAAATATTACTTAAAATAACTTCAGTGTGATATACAGTTACAGAAATGTTCAAGCTGCCTGATACATTCAAGGGCAATGTTGAATATATTATATTGAATTACCAACTTTCTACCAAACAACTGGAATGTTTTTGGGCAAAAGGAAAAAAATGAAAAGTTGTGCAATAATTAAAGCAATAATTAATTTGTGGAGGAATAACTTTAGTGTCTCATTTCTTTGGAGCAAATCATTTTTTTATTTTTTTTTATAATTAATCTTTGATTAACTTTATGTGCTTTCAACCGAAAAGCTTTCATGAAACATCAGATTTCATGCTGGTTTGGAATATCAAAACACATTGATACATCAAAAAACATGTAAAACAAACAAACAAAACACTGCTTCCACTGTAGATTCAAGCCGAGCACAATTCCTGTGATGTGTTCACATAGAGGTATCCAGGGGGGGGTTAGAAGAGATCTTCAACAATGACTCTGAGCGCAGAAGGTAATTCACCTATGAAAAAGCAAAGAATTTAAATGAGAGGGTTAAGTAAACTAACAAAAATATCAAGTTTCCAGTTGTCAAACTGGTCTAAAATGGTTTGCCTCACTATCAAACAGCTACATTGCCAATAAAAGCTGATAAACAGGGAGCCATGCCCAGCAAAAAGGAAGCAGTTTCTCAGTCAAAGAACAATTGGACGGAAGGGTGAAGTCAAGTCTTGACGCTCACTAGCCCTCCAAAATAACACAACTATTTCCATTGTGACCTGTGAGGTCACACACCAAGTCTTTTTTAGATTATAATCATGTACCTTGTCAGATATTGCCCAGCAACACAAAAATAGGAAGCATTAACATTTTAAAACATTAAGTCTGTATAAAAACCAAACATTTCCGGCAGAAAGGTAGCACATAAACACTCTTCCTCAGCAAAATGTTCAAACATGCATTAAGTGCTTGGGGAGGCATTTTCCATTAATACTTTATTCTAATGAGACGAAAGTCCTTAGACTTTTCAGTCTTTGTTCTATTTTTTAGCACCACTTCCTTGTCCCATTATGCTGCTACTCTGTTTACTGAAACATTAAAATGTTGTTAACTAGAGAAAAATATGTAGCTGCACTGCACAGACTACATTTATTGCCAACCATCTGGGAAGAAACTGAATTTTGTTTTCCTGTGAAGATTGAAGGTATTTAACAAGCAGACTTGGAAACAAATCAAATATGATCCAGACCCACATGCCACTAGTTTAGGCATTAGCATTGGAACACCCCTATATACAAAAATGACTAAAAGACGACAAAAGTTAATACAGAAGATCTTATGCAATGTTGTAAGCAAATGTTGTGGTAAAGTACTCACCTGTACTTGACATCGAACAGGGTCGAGTCGTCGTCTTCGTCATTTTCTTCATTTAAAGGTGCCATCTCTACACGCTCGGCGGGAGTTGTGATGATGTCATACTTTCGTGTTTTTCTGATCTTCTTTGCCGATCTAATCAAACCAGGGATAGAGAGAACAGGTGAGTAAGGTATGACCTGTATGTTCAATAGTGTATGAGAGCTTTCCAGTTACGCAATGGAAAAAGATTTAGATTCCTTAGCTATAATGATCATTTTAGTAATTTTGAAAAAATAAATGGTCACTCACTTCCCTTCACAGTCTGTTGCCAAATTAGATCATTTTAGAACTAATCTAACAAATCATAAATAATACAATTCTTTAAAAGTTTGTTTATAGTGACAATTTTCAGACTTTCTAGATATGACAAATGCAACCCAATAAATGATCCTGCTTATATATTATCATGCCATTCATTTATTTATATAAAACACCACTTCAACAAAACTCTTAATGTATTTAATTACATGTCCTATTGACATAAGTAACTGTATTGTCTGAGTTTCGTTTTAAGTACCACAAAACACATACTACTTTGTTCATTAAGTGTTTTGAATCACTTAAAAAGAACCGACTCATAAGAGTCACTATTCGTTTGTTAAGAAACTGGACTGTTCGCGCTCTCTATTATTTTTTTTTTTTTTGCTGTAAGTTACACAGTGCTGGAAAAGCTGTCAGATTATTTTAGTTTCGTTTGCATCTGATAACAGAACCGAACGTCAAAAATATTTCGACTAAAGGTTCTTTATAAGAGTCGGTTCTCGGGTTCCTACAAGCGAACCATCTGCTTCCAAAGCCGTCAGAGGATTAAAACAGAACGTGTCAACGTTAACAGAGAATCTAGAATGTTCCGAAATAAACGAATTATGCATATGATATAGCCTATATTAGAAGAACAGTGACACTAACCTACAGAGACATTTACCACTGAGTCGAAAATTACACCATTTTCAATTATGAGCAAGGTGGCATTGTGAACAACAATAACAGGATATTTGCACAAGCACTCAGACCTACAAAATAATGAACCATTTAAATATAGGACAAATTATATGTTACCTGCATATTTTTATGACAAGGCACGTGATTAACAAGACTGTTAATACGCAGATGAAAATCGAAATGCTTTTGATGGTAGGAAGATCCCTTAAAATAGTAGAAATACGAGATCCAACCTCTGAATCTGTTTCATTAACGTTATGTGATGAATGTTCTTCTTGAGGGAGTAATGTTGAATTGAGCGGCGTCGCTGAGGATGGACGCGTATGTGGCTCTCCGTTCACCTCATGCGCAATGACAACAAGAGCAATAGCCAAAGTATATAGCCACATATTGTTTCCCTGTTTAAACTGCTTGCTTAATGTCTTGTATATTTAAAAGAAGAGTCAGTACAGAGAAGGTCTGCGTTCTAGAACTCGAAACGTGAACAACAGCTGGCTGATGAATGGTGTTGGGAAACGATGCTCTGACATCTCAAATATTCCACCGGTTCCACAGTCGGTCGTCAAACATGTCCTGTATCTCGCGAACTATCTGTCTTCCACCTCGCGTGCTGTGTTTCATTCGATGGTTTGCACTCACACGCAGCTCGGCCCGTTATCCAGGATGTTTTCTTGGGAATGAGTGTCGGACTCGGCAGGAGGAAATGTGGTTTATCCACACCCGGAAGAGCTCCGGGAGGGTCCAAACAGACGAGGAACCAATGCGCATCAGCGTTTGGCACAAACAGTGTTATGGAAGAAGGGCGCATGTTGATAGTTGTGGTGTTGAATTATTGCATTGTTCCACGAGAGTAGCCTATCAGACAGTTTTACAGCAGATATTTTAATAATGAATTTGAATCTGTATAAGACTATTTGTCGTCATTTTATTATAAATTATATACATATTGCAAACCTATCTATCTATCTGTCTGTCCGTCCATCCAAAGGAATAACTCATCTTTAAAAAGGAGCCAATGTTAGAAACAGGTGGGTAAAGTTTATTTTTTAATTATTTCAGCCAATTTGAACAGTTTGTAGAAGGAACACAGATTATTTTATAAATCAAAGAGGCTTTTGTTGAAGAATTATTCATTAAGTACTGTAACCTCAACAGAAAACTTGCAACCCTTATCAGAGAAAATCTCTGCTTCTAAAAAATAAGAGAGCATTAAAAGTACCCTGCAGCACAAAAACAGCCAGAGTGGAAAATGGTCATGAAAAAAAAATAATGAGACTGTTTATATTGCAAACAAATGTGTGGACCTCAAAAGAATAAATGCATGATTTGACCCCTTAAGGTTATAAGTAAAGGAAATGGGTTATTCTTGGATTAGGCTTTGGCTTTCCTGTGTTCCATCCTGTTATTTAACAATATTTAACAGAGGAGTCTCAGTTCATATAGTCTACTGAATCAAAATGCACATACTATGATACTATATTAAATACATAATATGCATTCAAATCAAACTCATATAAGTGTTTTTTTAAATAATAATAATAATATTACTTGGATAACCTAAAAAATAAGTTTAACCATAAGCAGACACACCTTGGAGTATCACACTTCTAAACTGTCAACCTTAGTTATGTAACCGAGGTTGTGATATTTTGGGGGAGCTGTTGAATTATTCTCAAAGTTGAATACTTCAAAAGCAAAGAAAAAGGGAAGTAAATTAAGTGCATGGTTTATATTAGCCATATGATGGCGCACTGTACACAAATACAGGCAGTGGACACATTATTATTATTTTTTTCAGTGCACAAATGGAGTTGCACTGTGGACCCCAAACCAAAAATGTACTGGACAATGGACAATTCTATCTTTTGCTGTAGTGTGTCAGTAGGAAATATCAGTTTACAGTTGGAGTACTACTTGTGCACAATGCACATTTCAGAATATTAAGCCTAAAATGTATTTTAATGTCACTATTGATGAGGATTGTATGATCTCTGTATAATATCAGTCTTTAAATGCAAGATATTTAAAGTGTACCTGAAGTATACTTGCAATAGTTCCACTTTAGCACAATCACATATACTTCAGTATGTCTTTAGTTGGACTTCAGCACTACTTCCACACAAAATTAGTTGTTCAAATTTAGCAGACTTTAAGTATACCAGTATAAGTATACCAGTTTAGCAGTATACCAGTATAAGTATACCAGTTTAGCAGTATACCAGTATAAGTATACCAGTTTAGCATACCAAAATTACAAATATATATATATATATGTGTGTGTGTGTGTGTACTAACATAAGCGCAGATTTAATGTTTATAAATCAACTCTCCAGCATACATTATGTTGGAAGAACTGCAACTTTCTTTAGATCCACAGACTAAAAAAAATATCATATAAGGCCACAAGAGGGCTCCTAGATATCTGTGTATTTTTCAGACCAGCCCATATTTTATTTAACATCTTTGTTTTATTCAGTACTACACTAACACGCGCATCCAAATTTGTATGCTGATATTAGGGGCCATAATATCATACATTATCATTTATTTATTATTTATTTCAGAAAAGTACAGACATAATGGCATCTTGGCTTTGACGCCACGTTCTATTTATATTTGGCTAATTTATATATAATTCTAGTCCTGGTTGTACACAAATAATCAATAGAGTTCAGCTCGAGGCCTCTGCCTTCCATGAACAGTCCACCTGGTGCATATGCCAGTGCCTACGTGGCATGACTTTAGAGAAGAAGGGGGAGGGAGTCCAGGAATGATCCAATTACTGTTGCTTAGTAACCAACTGAGGTATGCAGACTAGCTGTTGGAGAAGATAGAAATGAGCCCTTGACAGAGCTGAGATTCTGCTACTGTACACATCAGCTACTTGTTCATAAAATAAAGGTTATAAATATTTAAACAACTCATGCAGATGAGTTTGAGATCAATATGTTGTTCATATTGCAATAGCATTAATCCAATGTGTCTTATTTGGGCTGTTGCAACGTGTACATGAAACCTGTTTTTTCTTGGTGACTGTTGCATTGATAATGTTATTTATATTATATTTATGTAACTATAATATAAATTGATATAAAATTAATATTAAATAAAATAATGTAAAATTCCAAAATAATCAAATCTACTGTTTTGACTATTTAGTTAAATAATTAATTAGATTTTGTTATTATTATTATTATTATTAAAGACGTCATAATAGCAACACAAATTCAAGTTGAATAATTTTTGCTCAATTAGCCTATAGGTTTTAATGAATAGTGAAGATGTCTGAAATGTACAACTTATGGAATTACTGAATAATAACACTGCGTATTAAATAATATAATAATAACAATAGTAACATGGCACTCTGGGCCTTCTGGGCCAATTTCTGTCTTCACAAATCTCTTATTAACAAACAGACTATAAGCAAACAGACAAGATTTTGAAATTCAACATAATACAAGGTCACAGACTATTCTGAAGACACAAAATTAGATCAATTAACCTCAAAACTTGTTTTGACTGTCTTAATTATACAAATGTTGACATTCAGATGGAACTACAAAATTAAGAAGAGCACAGAGAGCGCATTGTTTTTATACAAATCACATTGTGATGAAATTAGGTTGGGAGTTTCATATATATATATATATATATATTCAATTATATATATGTATCTATGTATCTATCTATGCCTATTAGATAGATAGTAGATAGATAGATGGATAGATAGATAGATAGATGGATGGATGGATGGATAGATAGATAGATAGATAGATAGATAGATATAGTGTGTGTGTGTGTGTGTGTGTGTGTGTGTGTGTGTGTGTGTGTGTGTGTGGAAAAGTAATTTTCAATTAATCAAATATGGTCTGTGCTTATTATTATAAGAGACTTTAAAACTTCTACAACATACCACAGTCATATCTCAAACATAAATTTTGAAGCTGCTGTTTTTTTAATGTAAATTAATTCTCACATTCTGGTGGTAGGAAAAAAAAAATAGAATATTTAAAAATATATATTTTAAAATCACTTTTTGAGGTATTACTGTGTAATTTATCTTCTGTTCCCTTCAAGTAGCTAGCCTAATGTAACCACAGACGCATAAATCAAATTTGGATTTGTGTAAATTAAAAACAAAAGAAATTTACAATCAGAACACATGGTTCCAAAAATGCAAATTCTCTTCCTGGTTTTAGATTTACAGACTGAGGAGCTCTTTTGTTTTGCGTTGTTACATAAATGCCAAAGCTTTATATAAGTGTTACTGTAAGGTAAGTGGTTCTTTGGGGACGCTTGGTCATTGTATCGTCAGTATTTATGGTTAAATTTTAGTGTTGTCAATATTCCAGTGTAAAAATGTACTTTTTTTTACGGTCACTGAAATCAAACGTCAGTTTACAGAGACAATCATGGATGCTGCGTTTCTTCTACCCAGAATGCTGCAGTGAGAGGAAGTTGTCTCTGCTTACGCTGAAGCTCAGGGCTGTCCACCAGATCAGTATAACAGCGCAGGCAGAGAGGACGAGGAGCGCAGACGGGAGAGAACAGACGCTGAGGATGGTCTGAGCGACAAGACCTCATTAAAACCAAAAATATTAACGACGAGAATGGCGTCGAACAGTTCAGAAGAAAGAGCAGATCGCAACGATGGGAACATGGTAAGATTTTATCATAGATTCTAACTTATAGACGTGTTTGAGCGAGTGCTACAGACGCACCAATATGGTGGAAAAGGAGAGGGTTCGACGAGGTGTTGTAAAATGGCCATGATGGGGCCATTGCCAAGTACTGAAAAATGGCATTCCGTCGATTTAATCGACGTTTTTATGGCAAAAACATCGCGAAAATGTTAGGAAAACAATGCATGGATATGTTGCAGGAAAACTGCGAAGATTTCAACTGACAGCAGCGAAGAGAACCAAGGATTTAACTGTCTACGCATTTTAAATTCGCTTTGTCCTTGAGAGGACAAAATGTCCTTGTAACATTCGAAAGCGGAAAAAGTATATTTAATTGAAACATTGTTGTAATAATGCAATTTTGGACGTTCCATTTCTAGTATAAACATTTTGAGTGTCTTTTGTTGATTTCAAATGTTTTCTTTGAATAAACAATTTTATTGAACATTTTAATGCATTTATTGTGTGTTAATTACTGAAAAATATTTAATTTTTTCCTGATGTACATTGTTTTGAACTTCTTAAGAGAACATTGTGAATATGTCAACTTACCATAGGATTTAGCACATAATTTTGATGTTTTACTTTATTTTAAGATTCTATTGTTATCTGCATAAAATGTCATTGTTAAACATTTGCTCATTTTATGGTTCTTTTCCACTTGGTAATGAACTTAAATAAAGGTATACACTTGTATTTCTTGTCTTTTGAAAAACATTTATGCTATATTTTTCGACGTTAAATAATAGGGTGTTGGCTTTTAACCCATTGTGGTCCACAAGAAGACTTTATAATAAAAAAAAAATGTAGAAACTTGTTTCTTAATTTCTGTTTTTCCTTTTTGGTCAGAGATTTATGTGAAGTACATTTTTACCTGATTAGTGCTGTTTTAAAGTATTAAATACCTTAAAATTGTGTAAAAATTATTGATCAGTATAAAAAAAGTCAAATTAAACCTGGAATTTCTTTTTCCCTCTGGTTATTGACACAATATCATAGACACACATAACATAGAAAGTAATGCCCTTTAGTATGTCTTTATTTAAAGTGCAAAATGTTGACTTTGAAATATTATGAGGTTTTTGCTAAATATATATATAAGAATCAACTGTTCACTCCACTGTTATTCAAAAAACAAAGGATGCTACAAATGTTGCATGTAAGAATAAATAAAAATAAAACATGAGCCCTCAGTGATGTTTCTATATCAAAGAGGTTTCTGATATATGCATATTCTTTGGTGTATGGTGTATTGTCACGTTATGTACATGAAGTAGATTTTAAACAGTAGTACTTTACATTTACTTTTACGTTAGCTAAAGAAATTGTATTTCATGTAGACAAACCGCATGACTGAAATATATATTTCTTTTGAACATTTTGACACTGAAGTGAGCGTTACTATGTAAAGGAGACAATACAATATTAATCGTCTAACTTTTTTTGTGTACAGGAATCAGAACAACTGGATGAAAGATGATGGCATTTCGGTCAGTCTCATATCATGTAAATGTAAGTGTCGATAATGTAATATTGAATAACGTAATGTAAAAAAAAATGACTGCAATCTTTTGCCTTTTATTTACTTTATCACTGACTACCACTAGGTTGTGCTCTAAATCAAATTGTAAGATGAATTTTCGATTTAACGAAGAATCTTTTTGTTGTTAAAGGTTTCTGATCTGCCAAACGTCAAAGAAAGATGAGGAAAAGGATTTTCGCTGTAAGTATTGCACTTGAAGAAACATTGTAGAAGGCTAAACTATTTCTTATCTTTTCTTGAACGTCATACAGTTTATATTTTAGCTACTTTTTAGTTATGTGGTATATTTATTAATGCTTTGAAAAAGCTTCAAATTTGCTTTAGTTTTACTTAACAGTAATTTTTACATAATTAGAGCAAATCGACAGTAATGCTTTTATTCTAAATGCAGTCAGCTACAATAAATTCTAAACCACATGTGCTTTCAAGATATTTTAAGTTAGTTAAATGTACATCTGGTAATGTAACGGCGACATTCTATATGGTACTAGCTATGAACATTTGAACTTGCATCCATCTTAACGATGAAATGCAGACAGAAAACAAATGCATTTATAAACAGAAAAATACTAAAGGCAACATTATTGCACAATGTTGTTTGGGAATAGTGTGGAAAAATGTTTTGTCACAGTACAAAATATACCTAATAGCTGGAACATAGCGACTTCTACTAATTTAATTAATTTAAATTGTCTAAATTATTCATTCAGTTACAATATTTTATTTACATTTCACCCCTGGAGAACACATCAGCATCCCTAGTGTGAACAGCTTTAATGCAGCAAACAAAAATAAATAATGGACACGTGACCTTGCAACAAATTTTATATTTACAATAAAACTTGAATTAATTTAAAGCAACTGTCACTCCAGTTACATTTGGGTTTGTTGTTGTTTTACTTGAAAACCTATTATTATTATTATTATTATTATTATTTTAAATTTACCAGCATACCTTAAGCTCATTGCATTTATTGAGCACTTTTCAATACCTTTTAGTTCTGACTTCAGTTTATGAAACTTGCAACCAGAAACTTTAATTCACCAGTTGTCAGTTCAAGGATCCATGGGAATCGAACCCACAACCTTACCATTACGAGTGCAAGGATCTGCTGTTTGAGCTTGCAGTAATAGCACTGCCAATTCCTGCTCAAACTGTGGTTTCTAATAGCAAGTTAGTTACTTCATTGCAGCCAGGGTAATGGAGTCTAATTAGTGATAACTTTTATTTATGATTCCCAAAGCAAACATTACATTACATTGTAATTATTGCTCATTTTGAGTATTACAACCCCAAATCAGAAAAAGTTGGGACAGTATGGAAAACGCAAATAAAAAAAGAAAGTAGTGATTTCTAAATTTACTTTGACTTGTATTTCATTGCAGACAATATGAACACAAAATATTTCATGTTTTGTCTGGTCAACTTCATGTCATTTGTAAATATACATCCTTTCCTGTCATTCAGACCTGCAACACATTCCAAAAAAAGTTGGGACAGGAGCAATTTAGGGCTAGTAATGAGGTAAATTGGTTAAATAATGATGTGATTTGAAACAGTTGATGTCAACAGGTGATTGTAATTATGATTTGGTACAAAAGCAGCATCCAAGAAAGGTCTAGTCCTTTAGGAGCAAAGATGGGCCGAGGATCGCCAGTTTGCCAACAAATACGTGAGAAAATTATTGAAATTATTGATTAATTATTTTAAAAACAATGTTCCTCAAAGAAAGATAGGAAGAGATTTGGATATTTCACCTTCAACAGTGCATAACATAATTAAAAGATTCAAGGAATCTGGAGGAATTTCAGTGCGTAAAGGACAAGGGCGCAAGCCTAAGCTGAACAACCGTGATCTCCGATCCCTCAGGCGGCACTGCATCAAGAATCGTCATTCATCTATAAGCGATATCACCACATGGGCTCAGGACTACTTTGGCAAACCTTTGTCAAGTACCACAATACGTAGTTACATCCACAAATGCCAGTTAAAACTGTACTGTGCCAAAAGGAAGCCCTATGTTAACAGTGTCCAGAAGCGCCGTCGACTGGGCTCGGAGGCATCTGGGATGGACCATCACACAGTGGAAACATGTACTGTGGTCAGATGAATCAGTATTTCAGGTATTTTTTGGGAGGAATGGACGCCGTGTGCTCCGGACCAAAGAAAAAAAGGATCATCCAGACTGTTACCAGCAACAAGTCCAAAAGCCAGGGTCTGTCATGGTATGGGGTTGTGTCAGTGCCCTTGGCAAAGGTAACTTGCACTTCTGTGATGGCACCATTAATGCTGAAAAGTACATGGAGATTTTGGAGCACAATATGCTGCCTTCAAGAAGACATCTTTTCCAGGGACGTCCATGCATATTTCAACAAGACAATGCAAACCACATTCTGCACACATTACAAAGTCCTGGCTGCGGAGGAAGAGGGTACGGGTACTTGACTGGCCTGCCTGCAGTCCCGACCTGTCTCCAATAGAGAATGTGTGGCGCATTTTGAAGCGCAAAATGCGACAACAAAGACCCCGTACTGTTGCCCACCTTAAGACTTGTTTGCAGGAAGAATGGGACAAAATTACACCTGAAACACTTCATCACTTGGTGTCTTCAGTCCCTAAACGTCTTTTAAGTGTTGTGAAAAGGAATGGCAACATTACAAAGTGGTAAATGCTTTACTGTCCCAACTTTTTTTGGAATGTGTTGCAGGTCTGAATGACAGGAAAGGATGTATATTTACAAATGACATGAAGTTGACCAGACAAAACATTGAAATATTTTGTGTTCATATTGTCTGCAATGAAATACAAGTCAAAGTAAATTTAGAAATCACTACTTTCTTTTTTTATTTGCGTTTTCCATACTGTCCCAACTTTTTCTGATTTGGGGTTGTACATTTCAGTGAATAATTCACCCTGCACTGTTTGTGCTCCAATTGAGAAAAAGGAGAGCTGCTATTATTTTCTAAATGATCAGACACAAGAATTTCATGGGGCAAATTTTAAACGTCCCTTACATTTTAAAAATTCATAAATGCCATATATAGGGGTCGCAGTATTGTGGGCGTGGAACCTTGTGACTTGTTCACTGGGCACTAGTAATCAAGTCACAACCAACTGCATAGTAATACTCTTAACAACCAATCAGAACATCTGAACATCACGGCAGTGACTTTTGTAGGAAGAAGCATCACTCACATTTTCAACAGAAAATACATTTAGCAGTATTTGGAAGATAAACAGGCTTTAGGCTTTTCCACTACTATACCGATGACATCTTGAATTAATCATTGGGCAATGTGACACTAACTTGACTTGAAAGCAGCTAATGTGTTCTCAACTGCCAGTATTATGTTTTATACTTCTGATCTCACTGATTGTCTTGCTCCCTGCAGATGACGTTTGCCTGAAGAGGAAGCTTCAGCAAAGTTTCAAGGAACAGAAGACTGCTCTGTAAGTCCTCGTAGTGTTATTTGTATTATTAAGGTTTACTCCATATGTCTGTCATTTTAGCTATTAGTCAGTAAACAGCATGATTTCTGCAGTTCTCCACAGTTTTACAAAAGGTAAAGAACAAATTCAAAGCTTAATAAAATGAGGTTAAGAATAGCTTCGGGTTCAGCTTGGAAAAGCGTAATTGTTCAGCTTTTTCGATTTGTATTGATGACCACACTTTTTACATTTACTTGTCTTCAGTACCTGAGCATGCTTGGGTGCTGTCTTCACTTCATCTTGTTTTCAGTGGAAAAATTTCTTGAGAAAAGTGACTCGTTTCTTGTGGAGTCCGTTCTGCTTTTGTGTAACTTGTTTTACACATCTTTCTTGATTCTCTGCCACAAATGGCCTCCTTTTGTTTTCGCTGGCTATTGCATACTTCATTATGCATTGAAGATTTCACTATCACTTGCACTAGTGCCACTTTTATACTGGAATACACCACAACATTTCCATTTTCCTTGTGTGTTGTGTAGAGTGATCGCTGAAACTTTTCTGCTTTTGATTTTGGGATAGGTATCCAGACAGGGACAGACCAGAAAACATGATCTGTTGCTATTGCACATTAAATATTGTGCCTATTCCAGTGAATTATTCACTTTCCTTCATATTAAGACACTGTTTAATTTGAGCTGCCACCTAATTATTGTAATGATATAGTTGATGAAAGGGGATTCAAACAGTTTAGAAGGAAAATGGTCTTAACTTGAGAATAAAGCTACTGACATTTTCAGTAAGCAAATGCTTATTGAGAGTGTGACTTGGAGTCTTTTTAATCACTTTTCTGAAGCCTGATTTTTATTAAACGTACTTCATACCTGACTTTTTTTTTCTTTGGGGATTTTTTTTCATCTTTATAACATTTGGGACGACTTGTTTTCTTTTTGTAAAGTCCCTTTTATATTTGTACTTGAACACATCTGTACGCAAATTTCTCTGTTTTATCAATGGACCCTTTGCAGTGTCACTTCTCATTTTTGGTGGTTAAGCCACTGTGACACTTTTTTTATATATATATAATATACACAAAATGAATGCTTAGCAGCCTAAACGTTCCGAATGTCATAAATGTAACAATTTTACAGTTTATTTTTTTTTTAAATCATTTCATTTAATAAATTGTTTAATATTGGCCAAAGTTACACATTGTAATAACATTATCACAAGGACAGTTTTGTGACACTTTTATGTCGGTGCAACATGAAAAAAAAAGAAATCTACTATGCTCGGTTTCTTTTCATTTATTTTGAACAGACAGTAGTGCAAATTAAAAAAAAAAAATCCATCTAGATGTGAAAATACTACATATTACTACGTTATATATATAAAATCTGTTTTGTTTTCATTGAGTGTACCCAAATAAAAGCAGACCTTTATACAGTGATTATTAATAAGACAATAAGTGTTTAAAGTTGATTCTGCTGGTATAAGGAAACAGTTGAAGTGATCGCTCTGGCACACACGCACACTCGCGCGCACACACACACTCGTGCGCGCACACACATCAGTTCCAGTATTGCTAACTTGACAGCCAGTTGGTACTTTATCAAAATAAAATGCAGTGAGCCAAACATCAGCGCGGCCGCCTCTGTCACCGTTGGCATTCGTTGTTCTTCTGCTGCCGGTTATCAAACAGCGTTGCATTGCTGCGGGGCGCCCCCTTCTGGATTGGGGGTGAATTGCCTGTGTTCGTCATAAGGTCTCATGCACCGAACCGAGATGCCTGTACCGTGACGGTTCGATACGAATACATGTACCGTGCCACCCCTAATAAATATATATATATATATATATATATATATATATATATATATATATATATATATATATATACACACACAAAATGAATGCTCAGCAGCCTAAACATTCCGAATGACATAAATGTAACCGTTTTACAGTGTTTTTTTAATCATTTCCTTTAATACATTTTTAATATTGGCCAAAGTTACACATTGTAATTACGTTATCACAAGGACCGACCAACACATTGAAATAATTGAAGTTCTCACTTGCTTTTCACTTATTTCAATGCTTTTCAACTCTGACTTTTAACTTGGATACCTCTTTGTTCTTGTATCAATAACTATTGGATACATCTTTGTTCTTGTATCAGTGACTGTTATTACAAAGATTGGAATAAAGTTACCTTTTGTGAAGCACATTCAGAGAAATGATAGCTAATGACAGACATATGTTGTAACTACAGAATTTCAAAATGCTTATGTTTTTTGTTTCTTTTTTTACGTTGTGATTATTTAAACTTTGGGTCTATCATAAAGCTACTTTCTGAGTAGCAATGTAAAAAGTAAACTTAGAAGTGAACCAAATCTAGGTATTATAGATTTTTTCTGGTAGTTGAAAGTAAAGGATTTGTAGTGTTGTTTCTTGTGATTTATGCTTCCGAAATATTGTGAATAGTGTTTTTTGCACCTACATCTGTAGGTGAATGTAACAAAATCATGCTAAAGCTGCGGCAACTACGTAGCATTTTTCTGTTAGCATTTTAACATCAATATATGAAAAATAATGCACCTTGCCATTGTCTGTTATTATGCTACTATTATTGAATGGACGAGTTGTGCATGTTAATTTTGAAGTTGTCTTAATTGATCACCTTGGGAGATTGACAATTGTCTTAAACTTGATAATCGTTAGTTAGAGAACTATATAAAATGGGGTACTGATAAAATAATTTGTTTTGTTCGTAGCTACACCATAGCTATATGTAACAGTTTATATGAAAAGCTGTCATCGCATCTTAAAGAATACATTTGGGGTTTACATGTTTTCCCTTCTCCTTTTTGATTTCATTAAGAACCAATTCTGGACAGTCGAGTGGACACTACTACTTAATGAGGAAGATGGCGGCTCATATTTTGCTTTTGGATTTGGAAAGAGACATTTTATTTCTTTGTGATTTTAATTCATTCGCTAATGTGCTCAACAATTGTATTTTTTCATATTTTACTGCATTGTTGTGTTGATGAAATGCCTGTATTTTAAAAAATGCTTATTTGCCTTTTTAAAAGAAAAATAAAAAAAAATCGTGATTTGAACAATATCGAGTTGCTCTTATTGGATGGAGAATATGATGACGTTTCACAAAAGATTTACTTTGCGGTTTACGTCGAAGTTTAACACCGCTTGTCCAGGTTTAAGGTTTTATTTTCTTATTTAAAAAAAAAATATATATAGGTCTGTTGCGTTATTTACTTAAACTATGAATTATTAAATGACAAGCTAGGTGATATTTTCAAACATTACAGGGTTTGTGTCATTTTTAACTGCCCTTAACGGTTTATTTTATTTATGTTATGATTTTATTTATGTTGTATTCCATAATTATGAGGATTTCGCAAATTATTTTAGTTTAATTTACTCCACCCATTAATTTCTTATTGAATTAAGATCACTCATTTGCTCACAGGAGCTATCCTGCAAGCTTTTTCAAATATCACGTTTGCAAAGTACATCACATATACAGAGCAGGTGTAAAAGGGTTTAAATGAAGTGGTTTAAAATGGTGTCCAGTGTCCAGCACTCACTGCAAAATGGCAGTCTGTTGTCTCATTTCCTGTCTATGCAGGAAGTGAAGGCTTAAAGACATAATTGTATTAACATAAAGATCACTACTGCCCTTCATAACCACTGATCAGTTATACAACTACAATCCTTGTAGGGTAAAATTAACTTGAGCATTTGCTTTATCTTTAAAACTAGTTTTTATTTAAAATAAAAGGGGTGGGACTTTCGTGCATCACCTGAGCCCTGGGTAAATGGAGAGAACGTCAATCAAAGGCTAAGCTCTCAGAGCTGGGAAGGAGCTTTAGATGGCGGATGAACCTTGGGAAGGGGAGAGTGTAGAGCCTCGCAGGGCTCTCATAGCACTTGTATCTCAACTTTGGTGAACTTTGAGCGCCTCCCGGGGCACAGTAATCGCGCGAAATCGTTCGTTTTATTACGTTTTGGACTGTAGAGACGTTAATACGCACGTTTTGCGACTTTGTTTCGTCGAAAACGGCTGTGGTGTGTGCGTAGAGCCAGTCGTTGTTTTCCCTGCCTTGCATTGGCAGCCATGGCGGTCCTCCATTTTTAGTGCGCTCTGCTGGGCTCTTCTCTCACTCTCTCTCTCCATTCAAATAGCCATCGGTGGATTACTACTATTATTTTTCTTTCCGAATATTATTCCGATTATTATTTTCGTCTCAATCCTGGAATATTTTTGATTTTTTTCATGTTATGGCCAAAGTAACAAATCGGATATTTTGTCAGATGTGAATGTACTGCTACAATCCTCCTCCTGTCAATGCAATAGGTATGTTTACATAGTTTCTTTTGTATTATCGATTTTATTTGCTATCATCGTTATGTTTTAATCGTCCTTTGTTTGATGACGCAGTAAGAATTTATGCATGTGGCTCTGAATCTATTGCCTTGAAATGCCACAGACATTAAACATCAAATAGAGTCGAGCAGGTGTCATTTCTATTCCGATGCTTTTGAATTTAAGAAATACTGTAAATATTTATTTATTTTAAATTATCCGAGCCCAACTTGTCTTTTCCATATATCGCAACGGCAGGACTTTTTTTTTTTGATGGTTCATCCCACTTTAAACTTTTGACAGTTAATACCTGGACAAAAGATCATCATTAACAAATCCCAAGACTAAATCATGATGAAGAATAAGAGTAAAAAGCAGGAAGATGAAGGCTCGACTCAAAGCAATGCTTCCAGGTACGATCTTTCGTATTTTTCTCTCTTTTTTAACATGTGTCTTGATTGTTTACCTTTACAAGCATGGTTGATCACCTGTGCAGAACTTTAAACCACAATGTCTGTAAAATATATGGGTTTCGGATCATTGACCTTGGGATAGATGTATAGCCACACCCTGATTTTGCTAGTATTAATAAAAGTGAATTCAAGGCCTATGGGCCTTTACCCCAATTTTTTTTTAGACAAGATGCACTGTGTTTATACAGATTTATGCAGTGATTACAGTTCAAATTTTTACACATTAATAGTGATCGTGTGAAATGACCTTGTCTGATTAGTATGTGCTGCATTGCACCACTAAGGTTAATGACATTTTAAACACTTTTACTTTGACATTGCATGAGTTTAGCATTTGATAACTTTGAATTAATATTGCAGTACTTGTATAGAGAACCTGTTCAGTCTGATTTGCCTGAAATATTTTAATGAAATCCCATTTCACATAAATAAAATGTTTAAAGCATGTTAATTGTTTTATACAAAATGAAGAGTATTATTTTACATAGGCATGGTTGTATGTAGTACATATTTTTAATTTTTTTACTTTTTGTAATAGCAACAAAACTATTGCTTGCTTGTTTACTGTGCAACTGTATTTTTAATTGACAAACTGTTGCTTACTACAGGAAATATGAATCACTTTTGTTTTTGTTTTATATAAAAAAAAATCTGATCCTAAAATACTACTTGTTTTAGGGTCACATATGACCCATGTTAATTACAATCGTTGTCATTGGCTATAAGGGTACTAAATGTTTATGGAGTAAATATTTATAATTCCCTAATGACATGGGGTATATTAGCTCATATATTAGTACATTTCTAGCTTAGCACTCAATCACATATTTCATAATTCACCACTTTTGAAACAATTTGTTGTTGCTCTTTGTAAAAAAAATACTTTAGCTTTCACTCTTTATTTTTGTTATAAAAGTGTTTATTATTTTTAAGCGGCGAGGACCAAACTTTTTTCCTGTTTTGTCACAATTGGTTTAGTTTGAATAACTTTCAGCAGCAAAACTAGTTTTTGGGTGAAACATTTAAAAACCTTGGGAAAAAAACACAAAAACAGATATGTTGCTCCTTAAGACTGATAGTACCATCTAAAATGAAAGCAGTTCTTCAATGTCAATATGTATACATGTTCTATCACTTTCCCCTCCAAACCAAATAAAAAACAGGATGTCTTGGTTTCAAAGATGCAAGTGGAAGCAAATTATTTTGGTTACTTTACAGTTACTCTTATTTCCATAAATAAACCGGAACTATTTGAGTTGTAAATCATGTTATTTCATATTAAGAGTAATTTATCTTTTACAGAAATGTTTTATTTACATATGCATTATTAATTTAGGCTATTTTTTTATTACAAAATGACAAGGATTTTGCAGGGGACTTTGAAATAAGACAGCGATGCCATTTTTCAGAGGTTCATGTTTTGTTTATTTAGGAAATATAAAAAGGAAACAACTTTTAAGACAACAGTTTGAATGGAAGATTTTGTTTTAATTACCACTTATTCAGTTTTGAAAGTAGTAATAATGTATTCACATTATACACTTAAACACAGACACACAATTTGTGTAGTTTTAACATAATTTGCTTCAACTTTTAACAACATAAGACCTCATCAATGAAGGTTTTACCCTGTGGGTCATATCAGTCAAAAAAAAAAAAGGAAAAAAAGCACAATGTTTTGATGTTATGTATAGTGCTTATGACTGGATCTGTCATTATTTTTATGGTTGTTTGTCAAGAATTTCCCTCTGAATTGATGACAGCTTTGAAGCTCCTGCATATGTGCCAGATACCAGAGTCTAAACTGAAAAAAACCCTCAAATGTATGTTATCTTTTCACAATTACACACAGTAGTTGTATGTAATGCTGTATATGTGAACATGAATTGTCAAATGAACATGTATGCTCACTTTTATAGGTTGCAAATAATTTGTTCAGTATTAAAGATGCACATTAGAGCCTAAATCAATGCAGTGTCCTCAGAAACATGTCTTCACTGTTTTTTAACTATGGCAGCCATTTTCTAAATATTACTTAAAGAAACAAGAGCTGACAAAGATATTAAATGTGATATTTTTCCTATATTACAGCCAGTGTGCTTTATTTGAGGCGCTTGTATGCTTAGCTCTACAATAAAAAGCACTGCTTTGTTTCATCACTATATGAGACTGGTTTCAGTAAATGGCTGAAAGTCCTCAAAGTCACAAAATGGCTCTTGCTTTGTGCTGCATAGCTTGTATTAGTTGCTGCATTACATAAAAGCTTCTTGGAACTACAGGAAGCGGAAGCAGGAAGTCTTGTAGAGGTCAGATGATTTCATACAGAGTTTTCATTGGTCCTTCCTTTGGCTAGCAATAAGCAGCCAATGAGAATTCAGTTGAGAGGTTAGGTCCGCCCATATGTGATGTCAGCAACCATATAAGGACAGTCTGGCTGGTATGGCTGCTTCGTCAGCAGCTGTTTCGCTCTCAGCACATGCATTCCATTACAGTACTCGGATGTGCTAGCTTTCACATCCAGATCTGCATTATGGTTTCCCATGAATGCATCGTACCAAATTAAAAGAGCACTACTGAGATACTTTTAACTGAGGTTTATGGAAACATTTTTAAGGAAACAAGTAAAATGTTTTTAACCATGTAAGGAAGATAAATGTTCTATTTTGAGATTGTTTCATTTATAGTAAGCGGGGTTGGACTTGTTTAAAAAAGAAGCCGTTACTTTTATTTTTAGACTCAAAGGGCAAAAGGACAGCAGAAGTGGTCAAGCCATATATCTGATAGTTTTACATTTCATAAAGTTTTATTACATTTTTGGATTTGCACACTGAAAGACATCTATAAAATGAAATAAAATCATTTAAAAAATCAGTAAACCAGGTTGTATGTAAATGTCTCATACATTTGCTCATTTGCACATGTAAAACAATTCTTAATTCTGTCAATTAAATTAATTATTCTAATTTTACAGGTGTTGTCAATTTGTCTGTCATTTAAGTAGCTTCTTTTTTTCCCCCCTAAAAAACCAAATTGTTAATTTTAGCTTTTTAATGCAAAACGTTTCCCATCCATTGTATTGTATTTCCCCATTCCTAGTTTCCAAATCCTTGGAATGCTATTATTTACATTGACAAAGACACAGCATGGTTGAAGACATCCCACTTGAGGACTCTGTTGGACTGAGATGATTAAATTTTACTTAAAAGACAGACTTGTCATTTTAAAATCGGTGAAAAGAAAATGTGGCATAATTAAGTGATTTAGAATGAAATAAGTTAAAATATTAAAAGTTATAAACTACAAAGTTACCTATTGACAATTCATAAGAGCTGAATGACATTTTTGGCAATAACTGAGATTTAAAAGTAAACTTGTGAACGTGATTCCTATTTTACTGTTTAGAGCAACTATGTTTTCATTGTTTCTCAACATGCACATCTTTAATGTTATAGCAATTCAGCATCAGAGGAATCTAACCACTCTGGATCGGAGTCTGGGAGTCAGTCGGAGAGCGAGCAAGGAAGTGACCGAGCTCGTTCCCGGCGTTCCGAATCCAACAGCACATCTGATTCTGAGAGCCACTCGGAGTCAGGCAGTGAATCCACTGGGTCCAAATCCCGTCAGACCTCAGCGCAGGTCAAAGACAAACCAGTCAGGAAGAAAGACAGCCTGGCAGATGTGAAGAAGGTACAAAAATAGGCCAGCCTTCAACATTAGGATCAATCAGTTATTCCCAGTGGAAGCTTGAATTTAGCTGAATTAATTGCTTTATGATTTAAAATGAATTATATCCCTAATTATCATAGATGTGGGAGGAACATCCAGATATTTATGGTGTTCGAAGATCCAGTCGCAGCAGACAAGAGCCTGCTCGCCTCAACATTGGAGCTGAGGTAGGCTGGATGTGCAAAAATTAATTCAACACTGACCCCTAGTGGTTTCTTTCACGTACTGTGTTGACATTTGCAGTAAATTGACAACATGTTCTGCTTCTTGGACTAAAGTAATTACAGACATGGTTACTTACTAAAGCGTAAACATTTATGTTTGGCTCTAGACTCGGAACTGATCGGGCTCGGCAGCCCAAGTCGTGTAAACATACTCCCATGTGTTGAAAGCTTTGTTTCCTTGATTAATCTGAAACATGACATTTTCGTGGCTATTAATCCAGTGCCACATATTCAAAATGGATTTTCATGGATTTTTAGGGCAGCAGTGATTCAGAGAGTGAAAGTCCCAAAAGAAAAAGCTCACGGCAGAAAAAGAAAGAGTAAGTGTACTGGAAGTATTTAAGTAGGTCTCTCACTCTCCTTTTTCCTTTTTTAAATCATGAATGTCTCCATTTATAACATTTTGATTCACCCATATTTTTGCATGTAAATGTCTTTTGGGTGGTTGTTTTTCTTTACACTAAATACATTGTTTATATCGTTTATATTAAAAAGTATTTAAGAACTTAACACTTTTCTAAGTCATTTTTTTTTGTAAGTAATTGAAAAAAATATGAAATTTGCTTGTTAAAATGTTAACTGACAAAAAAAAATGGCTCAGAAAAAAAGTTTTGAGAAGATGTTGTTGCAGATGCCACTTAATAGGAAGTTTTGTATATAGTGCAAAGACAGTCATACATTAATTAAAGTGCCCCTATTATGGATTTTTGAAAATGACCTTTCATGCAGTGTGTAATACAGCTGTACACAAAGCAGCACTGCTGACAATCCCCTTGTTAAGTTTGACGTCACGCGTCACCGCTTCCGCGTCCAAACACTCTATCAGATTCTTTTTTATAAAAACTGGTATAATAACGGTATAATTTTGGTGAGACAATTATTCAAGAATAATGGAAATCTTTTTAATTACTGTGAATTCCTTAATTATTATAAAATTCCTATAACTGCTAAAGAGTTTGCAGTAGTATTTGATGCCATTCCTAGTGGCCTTATTCAACTTTTGTCCAGCAATATATCTTCAGAGTCTATCCCCTTATATACTAATCAGTTAAGTATTAATGGTGTGAAAATTATAGATAATAAATTTAATAACTTATATATTAAGAAATTATGTAGGACCACATTATTGCCGAAATGCAAACCTTTTTGGAATTCGTTATATGATCAGATTGAATGGAAAGAGGTTTGGAAACTACCCAGTAAATACTGTCTCACCGATAAAGTTAAAGAAGTTACATATAAAGTTATTAATTTGATTTACCCAGTGAAACAAGTAGTTGCAACATTTTTTAGAGACATGGAGACCACATGTATCTTTTGTAACTTAGAGGAAGAATCCATAAAACACTTATTTTACGATTGTACACTTACACAAATGTTTTGGATTGATATTGAATATCTGATATTTAAATTTATAAAATTAAAGATTTGATTCTCTAGTAAAGATATATTTTTGTTGTATAAGAATAAGAATTTGAATTTGGAGCAAAATTTAATTGTCAAGTTATTAATTTAATACTTATGTATGGGAAATACCATATACACAAACAAAAATGGTCTAACAATAAACCTAACATTACATTATTTAAAATTGAACTAAAGCATTACATTGAAGATTTAAAAGATCTAAGAAATGAAAAAGCAAAAAGGATATATAGAATTATTGAATCCTTTTCCCATGGAAATGTTTTGTAAGTTATCCCCTGTAGTAGTTTTTTGTTTTTTTGTTCCTTTGATGCTATTATGAATGTAAGTGATAATAGTTGAAGAACATTGTGATCCTCTGTATATGTATGTTGTGTTACTGTTCCTGTTATGCAATAATAATAAAAAAACACTATCAGATACCATGAGAAAACAACAAAAGGTGCTAATATACACTCACAATGTTATATAACACTACCAAAAAAATTATAATCCTAACCTTTAACTCCATACCGAAATCCCAGATAGCCAGACAATGAAAATATAAATAAATATAAAAATGATTTGTGTTTGGGACGCTGTGAGCATGGAGACTGTAGTGTACACCGTAAGTTTGAAAACGTTTAGCTTAAATGTTTAATATGAATAAACAGTGCTCATAAACTGCTGCTGAGGTAGTATTCTCAAGTGAAGCGAGTTGAGGCTTGGACCCGGAAACAGCGCTGCTAACATCACCACTTAACAAGCGGCTCGAGTGGGGGAACTATGACGTCACTTTGTAGGCGGATCGGCTGTTAACATGAAACTGGTTCCCTCGACAGTGTTGCCAGATCGGGTTGACGATTTCCAGCCCAAAAGCTCACCAAAACCCGCCCACTTCAACAAAAACCAGCCCAAAATTTTAACTGCCAAAATGATGTGATAGAATTTTATTGCCATGTCAATCAAGGTGGATAAGGACCATTTTTATTTCCTTAAAATAAAATAATAATGACAAAATAACATAAGATAAATCAATTTCACAGGAATATGGATCAAAACAGGGCAAATGCGTTAAAGGGAGACAGAAAATATGCTTAAAATGTCCAGAAATCTTTTAAAGTGGTAATCAAGAAATTAACCGATGACTTAACCTTCGGAAAAACACATGCATCATTTTCAATGTCCACAGTAAGAATAAGCAAATTTTTGTGCAAAAAGTGCACAATAAAGTGATCAGAAAGCAATGTAAATTAGCTGGCATTTACTCTCGTTCATGCACACACCCACGACAGCCAATGATTTGTTATTCATTGATACATACTGTATGATAATCTGACAGCAAAAATAAAATAATAATAATAACAATTAACAACAATGTGCTTACCTTTGTCTTGTGCTTCAGACAGAAACAGCACGTATTTCAAGTACACAAAAGTACACATTTTAGAACATAATGCAGAAGTTTGCACAGTCAAAACTGTTCAAGTCCAGCAGCTGTCAATGCCAAGTATACCAGAGTAGAGTCTGGACGGTTTAAAAGATGTTCTGATGCAGAACAGCATCGTATAGTCCCATACTCAGTTTTGATTTTTATTAAATCATGCAACTGTTCTCTTATTTCAGTTACAATTACATTTAGAAGTCTTCTATTCATCTCTCACCACGTGTAATCCAGGTTGTGAGATTTGAGTCACTCTTTATCGTGTAACTTATATTTAGGCCACTTTGCCATCGCAATCACTTAAATAAAATGAATGAATGAATATATAGCTGCACATATAAATCTTGCCCTTTATAGCTCCAAAACCCCATCACTCACGAGTCATCACATCTCACCGGCATAAAAGATGGTAAATTGATTGAAAAGTCTCTGTTAAACTGAACCAATAAGGGTTGCGATAAGGAAAAATGAGTTGATGACTGCACTACACATTATTATACTGTGATACGTTGAGCTCGAACATATTAAAATAACATGACTAAAGATAAAAGCGAAGAAAAAAAGCAGCTGATTGGGCGGCTTTTAATTTTTTAAAAGCAGCTCAAATTTTGTCCACCCGCCCAATGCGTTATTCTCCGGTCCAAGCCGATCAAAAGAAGCCCAATTGGGTGGCAACCCGCCCAATCTGGCAACACTGTCTCTCGACAAAAAGCCAATAGGATTTTTCCATAGGCTTTTGGATTATCGCCAAAAATAAGCTCTGTGTTCAATCATAGTTCATGAAATTTACACGTTTTTATCGTCAAGATAATCTAACAAAATAACATAACTTTGACGAATTTTGAAGCCTAAATAAAAGCGCCAGAACTGAAAAGCTAAACTTAGGCTATAAACGAACTTACTGCACCACAGTCGCTCGCCTTCAACGTCACGACCACCACGATACTGACAACTTTCTCAAACTTATTTTTAACATGTTCAGTGAAAAGTATTTACTCTATATATGAATTTTAATCCATGCTACATGAACCGTTTCATATAAACTGGAATAAATACAAAACTAGAGTTAAACTAAAACTGAAATGAGACGGTAGTAATAAATAGTATAGTGAATAAATGAAATAATCATAACTGAAGGACATTTAAAGCACGTATTTCTGTACATTTTGAAATAAGGTGCATTAAAAGTCAACAAATCCTTCATTAATATGAATATTTTAATTAAAAACATGTCTCCACGTACTATTCAATAAAATTCTAGTGCATTTAATCTATTAAATAACAGCAGAGTGAGCGAGTTTCTGGATATGGTAAGATTAAACTTATTTTAGTGAATAAAGTACCACATTTCAGCTCTCATTTTGTTAGGGTGGGTACACAATGTTATTTTATCCTTTTAAAAATATTGAGGAAATCCTCAATCTGTATACTTTCTAACAGCTTCATGTGGCCATAAACATTTAATTTTAACGTGGCTTTAAGCACTATGCATTGTTAAATTTCACTTTCACCACGTAAAGCCGGCAAATGTGGTGTTTACATGTAATAATCGTAATATGAGTTTACCTTATGGTACGAACCAGAGTCTCCGCATCAGTGAGTGATAAAAGGAGCATCCCTCCGAAGACGTGTCGCATTTCGGGGCAAAACAAAAAAACATTGTCGAACAACAATATAAAATGCGGGAAACTATTAATTGGTTATTCTACAATTAATCGTATTACAAATTATACTACAACTGGAAAATACTGTAAATTGTTAAACTGTTCGGCTTGATGACGTTTAATGTCTCCGACAGCGCCTGTAGTCCCATTTAGCAACTTGTTAGCAACCGTCTTTTTTAAGAAACGTAACAGTTTAAAAAAATCACGAGTGGGGTGTAACTGGTGTGTTTTATGTCGTAGAATAAAACGTGAAAGTATCTTGAGCTTGTGTGAACCACGGACCTTATTTAAGGGATTTAACCAAAATCCCATTCAAAAAACCCATTGACTCTGGGACGATGGAACCGGAAGTGCTCAAATGCTAACTCGCTTCTGGGTTTTCGCCTACAAAGTGACATCATAGTTTCACCACTCTATAAGGTAAAAATAAATGCATATTATAAGAAAACAAAAGTGTTTTTTGACCTTGCATGCATGTCAACCTGTTGTTGGGGACTCCCAAAACCAAAATATGAACCTTTCATAACCCATAATAGGGGCACTTTAAGTATGGTTTATAAATATATAGAAGAAAATAAAAGTTGTCTAACTGTAAACCATGAATGTAAGCATTTGATTTAAAAAATTAGTTTTATTATAAAATGCAATACATGAGTTCTGAGTACACTACAATTCAGAAGTTGGGGGTCAGTAAGATTTTTTTATTTTTTATTAAATGTATTCAGCAAGGATGCATTCAATTCAATTGTTATAAAATATTTCTATATTAAATAAATGCTGTTTTTGAGCTTTCTGTTCATCAAAGAATCCTATAAAAATGTTCATGGTTTTCACAAAAATACTTAAATGTACAACTGTTTTCAACTTTGATAATAAGTAATATTTCCTGAACACCAAATCATCATATTAGAATGTGAAGGATCACGTCACACTGAAGACTGAAGTAATTGCTGCTGAAAACTTCAGCTTTGCTACCACAGGAATAAATTACAATTTTTTTTACAATTACAATCGGAAATTTAATTTGTAAAAATCTTTCACAATATTACACTTTAGCTGTATTTTTTATCAAATAAGTGCAGCCTTGGTTAGCATGAGACTTAAAACAACAACTACCTTACCAACCCAAACTTTTGAACAGTACTGTATACACACTGCAGTGTCTCTCAGCATGTTTAAGTGCCTGCGCGGTGGGTAATAAGTGAAACGGACCGGCTTGCAGCTTTACGATAGGCTAGAAGTAGAAGCTAACCGAGGTCCAATAGATGAACCTGTGGTATTTCTGTGTTGAAAGAAATACCTGGAAAGATGATGACTCAAATGACGAAGAGGATGTTGAGGAAGAGGCCAGCAGTTCAGAGAGTGAGCAGGAAGAGAAAAAAGTTAGATCCAGACGACTTCCTGCTAGAAGGTAAGAGTGTAGCGAAGCCTGGCCTTCAGACAGCGCATCGTGAATTATTAAATGAGCTGTCTTATTAAATGCAAATGATGATGGCTCATTTTTAATTGCTATGGTTGCGCTAAAAATATTGGTGTGATTTTCTTTGCTCTATCATAAATTATCGCATGTGTCCTAAATTGTTAAAGCATGTACTTATGGCATAATGATCAATATAATCATTAAAATATTGATTAATATGTATAACATATGAAGAATTAGGACTGCTATATAAAGTCTGACAGCTGTCTCAAGGCTATTGGCTTATGAGTCAGGCTGATAGGTGTGAAAACGAGTCGCTACACTAGCAAACACATCAGGGACGCGGAACGAAAGGCAAAAAGCCTACCATGGTAAATGAGTCTATGTATGTGTGCTTTTCTCTTTCCCTTCCCAGGCCACAGACCAAAGGTAAGCAGCAGGAACGGAAACAGAGGAAGCAGGAGTCCTCAGATGAAGAAGATGAGGAGGAGGAGGATGATGAGGATACCCCAAAAAGACAAACAAGGCGGCGAGCAGCAACTAAAGTCAGGTTAGGATTCATCTTATCAAGGAGTTTATGTAGAGCTGATGTATGGGAGATGCCATACTTGTCAGATATATGATCATTTATTCAGATATATATTTATTTAATGCATACAGTAAATGCTACACCTATATATTTCTGAATTTTTATGTTTTCCAGGTTAAAAAATGAGCAAGCAAACTGTCTTTTAGTTTAATTAAATTTAAAACAGGGGTGAAAACTTAGTCGTAGTCGTCGTCGTCGTATCTGCGAGTCATCTGTGTCACGTCACCTGTTGTGGTTTTTTCCCCTGTTGGCAAAGGAATAGACCCGCCCTACTTTGCCTTTGATTGGCTTACCTTAATGTTGTTTCCCTCATCCAACCAATCTCACTCCTGAAGCCTAGCTTTTAGACGCCGCAGGCAACTGTCCATATTTCGGACGGAATGAATTTGTATCGGCTGTAAATGATGGTGTTCCAGTTTAAATGGTGATTACCGCGTGAGGCTGCTGTTTTTGTTTTGTTTTGTTTTGTTTTGCGTGAGGCTGCTGTTGCGATAGCTATGAAGATTGTAAGTTACGTTATCGCTACATTAGTTCGTTACCCTTTGCAAAAATGCCTCGACGTATGAGTCTCGACCTTAACATTTGTCTCGCATGTCAGTTAGCTATTACTCGGACATGAAGTCGATTTGAGAACTGTTCGACCTACAAGTAAAGCATAGCGTTTAAATGTACAGTAATATCAGTATCACTCAGCTGAAGTGGAGGCAGCGCTAAGTGTCAACCTGTAACAGCCTGTTTCAAGACGGGGAAACACCTCGCGTTTAGCCCGTCAGCTGTTTCAAAAATTTGAGTGCTGAAATTAAGATTTACAGTGGTTTATTTGCCCTGACTAAGTTCATGTAACATCTTAACAACAATCCTTGTTGATTTTAGACCGTAGTTGTCGCTCAAACGTCTTTTAATTATATAAAGGTGTTTATCCTTGAATGGTGCACTGCAAAAAATGCTTTCCTACTTAGAGTTTTTGTCTTGTTTCTAGTCCAAATATATCTAAATATTTTTAAGAAAAAAAAAGTAAATTTTTCCAAAAGAGTTTTTTCTTAAAACAAGCAAAATAATCTGCAAATGGGGTAAGCAAAATAATCTTATTTCAAACCGAAAACAAGATTCTTTTGACTTGTTATTTTTTCTGAAAAAAAAAGATTTGATTTAAGAATTAGATATTTGGACTGGAAACAAGACAAAAATGTAAGAAAAGCTTTTTTTTGCAGTGTGTAACATTTTCTCCCTATAAAGCAATTTGACTTGCCATTGTATGTATAATGTGCTATGTGAATTAACTTGCCGGTGGGGGTGGGGTTAGTTTGTCACCTTTTTCACTCCTGACGAGTTTGCACCCCTGTAAAATGTAGCCAATATGATACATGAGAAACGTTCATTTTTACATCGCTCAATCCTTATCGTTTTCTTTTTCCTTTTCTTCATTGACATTCTTATTTGTGATTGACCCATTAAGTATTATGACTTGGCAGAGTAGTAATGAAGCATGTGTTGCAGTTACAAGGAGGACCAGAATGATTTTGAGACGGACTCTGATGACCTTATTGAAATGGCAGAAGGAGCCGAGGAGCAACAGGACGATGACAGTGAGACCATTGAGAAGGTCCTTGAGACCAAAATTGGCAAAAAAGGAGGTAAAGAACTTAGGTTTTTCTTTTTATACTTAATATTCTGTAATACACACCAACTATTGTGCTTGTTTATTAAAGCCCTTAATTTTTCTCCACCTTGTTTACAGCTACTGGAGCTTCCACGACTCTCTATGCTATTGAGGAAAATGGGGACCCTGGAGCAGACTTTGACCCTGAGAAAGATGAAGGGGAAACTCAGTTCCTCATCAAGTGGAAAGGTTGGTCGTACGTCCACAGCACCTGGGAGAGTGTAGATTCCCTCACTCAGCAGAAAGTCAAAGGGATGAAAAAGCTGGAAAACTTCAAGAAGAAAAACGAAGAGCTTAATGCTTGGTCAGTGCTCACAGAGATGCTATATTTTCATTTTTATATGATCTCTGGAAGAAACTGGCATCTTGAAGCCGAACATGAACGCCATTTTTTTTCAGACTAAAAACTTACACCAAACGTTTAAATTACAATTATGTTTTTTAGGTTGAGGAAAGCATCACCTGAAGATATAGAATATTACAACTGCCAGCAAGAACTAACCAATGACCTGAGCAAGCAATTCCAGATAATAGAGAGAGTGATCGGTAAGTGCTGACTCATGTAAGACAATCTTACCACTGATAAGCTACTGTACAGTTCAGATGTTTGGTGTGAGTGAGCTTTTTCAGAATTTTTGAAAGAACTGTCTTCTGCTCATCAAGGCTGCATTGAAATTGTAATATAATTATATTGTAATATATGTGTTAATTTGATTAATGAAGATGACCACAAAAAATATTCGTTAACAAATCTTTTTTCTGTGACTAAGACGAGACGTTGACGAGCTAAAACTAATATCTGATGATAAAAACTATGACGAAATATATGCCGCATCTTCGTTAATAAGACGAGACAGGACTAGAATGTTATTTGAGGACTACCGGACATTCAAAATACATCCTATAGGCTAAATTAACTGTCTTGTCTTTCAAAATGTGCGTCCCTGTCATTAGATTGCAAACAGATGAGGGGCGTTTGCATATCCAGTCTCAGTATGGCAGCCGCAGCAGACAGAAAGGCTAACGTACCAAAACGCGAACTAGCGATCTGAAACAATGGCCTCAGAACCTAAAGGGTTAGGGATAGGGTGACCAGACGTCCCGTTTTTCCCGGGAGTCACAATTCGTTGTCGATTAACTTAAGTTAGTGAAGGCGGGATAGGCGGAATCGCGCTGATAGAAGTGCTCTCTCTCTCGTGCGCGCACTCCACTTCTTCAGTTCTCATTCAGCGCGCGATCAGTTCTCAGCGCTCAAATACACACACAGCAGTCCAAATGTCTATCGTGTAGAGTATCTCACGTAAATACAGTCGGTTATGGCTTAAAGCAGGGGTCATCAAACTTGATCCTGGAGGGCCGGTGTCCTGCAGAGTTTAGCTCCAACTTGCCTCAACACACCTGCCAGTATACCTATTAAGATCTTGATTAGCTGCTTCAGGTGTGTGATTAGGGTTGGAGCTAAACTCTGCAGGACACCGGCCCTCCAGGACCGAACTTCGTGACCCCTGGCTTAAAGGGATAGTTCACCCACAAATGAAAATTCTGTCATCATTTACTCACCCTCAAGTAGTTCCAAACCTGTATGAATGTCTTTGTTCTGCTGAACACAAATGAAGATATTTTGAAGAAAGTTTGTAGCAGGCTGTTTTGGGACACCATTGACTTCCATAGTAGGAAAAAAAATACTATGGAAGTCAATGGTGCCCCAGAACTGCTCTGTTTCCCACATTCTTCAGAATATCTTCCTTTGTGTTCAGTAGAACAAAGACATTCTTACAGGTTTGGAACTACTTGAGGGTGAGTAAATGATTTTAAGTGAACCCTTTAACCCTTTAAGTGAACGTAAACAGGTGGGTGAAAACTGAATGTGTGTCAGTATTACATGGATACCTTCCGTCTTAAATGGACAGCATTCCTAATTATCTGTGTCATCAATGTTCACCAACAAAAGATGTTAAATAAATGTATACTTGTTAAGTAAACCTACTATATCTGAAAAAATTGTTTAATTTGTATCTCTACCAAAAAATTAAAATTCCTCATAAGCTTAATTGATTTGGTCTGAAGAGAGAAGAATTAATGACTATTTTTGTTTGAAGACTACATATAAAATAGCTACCAAAATAAATGTTGGTAACTGCAGTTTGACTAAAAGTTAACAAAAATGCAATGACTTTTCGTCGACTAAAACTATGAAAGACTAAAATGTGACTAAGACTATTAAGCATTTTCGTCTCAAGATAAAGACTAAGGGTGAATCCCATTTCTCTGTCTTACCCCTTCCCCTTACCCCTTCCCCTTAGTTTTGCGCGTTCACGTGAGAGTAAGGGCTGTCCCAATTCTCGTTTTGATCGAGGGGTAGGGCTAAGGGGAAGGGGTAGATACCCCTTAAAACCAAGCATTTTCGCGAGCTTACTTGAAACCAAGGGGTACCCAGAACACACTGCGCAACCGGCAACAATGTCGGCCAGATCATCCAGAGAGTCCCATTTTCGGCTTAAATAATTGATTTAAAAATTACGACAGTCTTGTTTTGTGCTCTACACAGTCCTGTACATATATATTTGCAACCATGTTCTTAATTGAAACGTTTTAAAAAATCGCTAGTTTGCTACGCTTTACATCGCTGATTTGCACAACAATCGCAAAAACATCACTAATAAAACCCACGCGATCGACACACATACACACACTTGCAGACGGCATCTTGGAAGTTTGTGATCAACACTTGTCGCCTCAGGTGACGTAGCAGCCAGCTAGCGATGATGTACGATGACGTAACCGTAACCAAGTGGTGTCTCATTTCATAGGGGTATGTTTTCACCCCTAGCACTTACCACTCGGTTTCAAGGGACAAGGGCTAGGGGTAAGACGAAGGGGTAGGGGAAGGAGAAGGGGTAAGACAGAGAAATGGGATTCACCCTAAAGGTCTCTGCACACTTGAGTCTGAAATTTTCGCACGTTAAAAAAATAAATACGACCTCACGTTGTGTCAATCACGTTTGCACACTGCCTCCGAAACTTTCGTCCGTCAAAAAAAATTCGGATCAGGTTCGATTTTCTGCGTTTTCGCATCCATTACATGCATTTTGATAGGAAAGAATGGAGAATAAGAAAAAAACGGAACAACGCATGCGAAAATTTCGGACTCAGTGTGCAATGGCCTTAAAGGGATAGTTCACCCAAAAATGAAAATTCCGTCTGCATTTACTCACCCTCAAGTAGTTCCAAACCTGTATGAATTTCTTTGTTCTGCAGAACACAAAGGAAGATATTCTGAAGAATGTGGGAAACAGAGCAGTTCTGGGGCACCATTGACATCCACAGTATTTTTTTTTTCCTACTATGGAAGTCAATGGTGCCCCAAAACAGCCTGGTTACAATCTTTCTTCAAAATATCTTCCTTTGTGTTTGGCAGAACAAAGAAAGTCGTACAGGTTTGGAACTACTTGAGGGTGAGTAAAAGATGACAGAATTTTCATTTTTGGGTGAACTATCCCTTTAAAGGGGTGGTTGATTGCGATTTCACTTTTTTAACATTAGTTAGTGTGTAATGTTGCTGTTTGAGCATAAACAATGTCTGCAGAGTTGCGGCGCTGAAAGTTCAATGCAAACGGAGATATCGTCTTTTAAAATTCTGGCAGTTTAATGCCTACAAAAACGACAGGTAAGGGACTACAACGAGTTACTTCCCGGGTTTGATACGTCACAGACCCAGATAAACCCCGCCCCCGGGAACACGCAGCAAAGGGGGCGGAGCCATGCTGCGCTGCTTTAGAGAAGAGGAAGAGAAAACTAGGGATGTACGTAAAAATCTATTCATATGAATCGCGATTCTGTCTTCTAACGATTCTAATGGATTCACAAGTTTCAAAATCATTAAAGCAGCGGTTCTTAATACTGTTACTCGTGTCGCCCTGCTCTGCATCTCTCTCTCTCTCTCTCTCTCTCTCTCTCTCTCTCTCTCTCTCTCTCTCTCTCTCTCTCTCTCATTCAGATCGTCAGATCAGCTCCAACAAACTGTTCCAATTATACACTTATTTTCACACAGCAATGAGAAGCATTATAAATGGACACGCGTGCGGTTGCTGTGCTGTATTGAAGCTTTAATCAGGATAAAACCGTATATTAAAAGCTAACAGAAGCAGTAGCGCTTACAAATAGCAGCGTATTTAAAAGTATGAGACAACAACAACCAAACATACCATTAAGAGCTGTGCTTGCACAGGTTCTGCACGATCCTCTTCACTAATATCCTCTGGGTCTCAATCGGGCTCAAATTGATAAGCATTATAGACAACGCCACTGTTTACAATTCAACCGGAGCACATGCCACTGAGGAGAGGGGCGGGACGTTCAGACGTGCAGTAGAGGCGGTTTAGCCAATCACAACACACTGAGCCAGCTAACCAATCTCAGCCCATCGCGTATTTCTGAAGGAGGAGCTTCATAAAACCAGGAAATAAATCGAGGTGTTTGTCAGAGAAGGGACAGAGAGGTGTGGAATAAAGGTAAATTATGTGAAAATAATGCGTTTTTAAAAAAACCAAGCATGAACACATGCTAGACTGCACCCCATAAACACAATCAAGCCTAGAAAAAAAACAGTCAACCACCCCTTTAATACTAAATCAAAAATGCCTGCCAAAATTAACACTGATATAGTGTATATATATTACTGCTTTTACTGTATTTTGTATCAAATATATGCAGCCTTGGTGAGCATAAGACACTTATAAAAAAAATAAGTTACCAACCCCACAATTTTGATATGTAGTAAGCATCTCTCCTAGCATGTTAAGGCTGCATTTATATGATCAAAAATACAGTAAAAACAGTAATATTATGAAATATTATTACAATTTAAAATGACTGTATTCTATTTTAATATATTTAAGTGCAATTTATTCCTGTGATGGCAAAGCTGAATTTTCAGCTGCCATTATTCCAGTCTTCATGATCCTTCTGAAATCATTCTAACATGCTGATGTTGTGCTCTAGAAACATTTCTTATTATTATCAATGTTTAACGGGGTGTAACGGTACAGAAACATGACGTTTCGGTACATACCTCGGTTTTGACGTCACCGTTCGGTATGGTTTCGGTACAGCTGGAGGAAAAAAAATAATCATAATTTGCCCTTTTTTTATTTTATTTTTATATTTATTAAACAATGGTTTACTGAACAAATTGCTCTTTTTTATGTATATATATATAAATTCAATTCTAATAAAAAATTTCTGAGGGATAAAATTAATTAATAACAAAGCCCAAACTTAAATTAAATTACTATTTGTTTTTAACTATAATCAACACTCAAATAAAAAAATAATTGTATGAAAACATGTAAATTGCACACAATGCAGTTTTTAAATGAACTTCTAAATTATACAATTTCTATTTGTTGTTGAAATATAATCATTTACACAGTGGCTGTCATAAAAATATTTATTTAAACATAAATTAAATAATTCAGACATCACTAACAGGTAAAGTAAAACATAATGAGCATATAGCCAGCCTAGACTTATTTTCTAGTGAACTAACATGCTGTGGACACTGATAACTTGCCTAAATGAAGGTAAATGAAATGCTATTTTGTTTACAAGCTGTTTTAATGACGACTTTCCACGATTGAAACACTGATTGAGTGATTACATGAGGCATAAGATGTTCATTCAGGTTTATTTCGCATTAAAACAAGAAGTAAAGAGGGAAGGGATGATCACGCTGCCATTTAAACTGAAGCATTTATACAGCGATCTGTATATCAAAGAGCACCAAAACGGCATTTATTGTCTGAATTTCCTGAAAAAAAGAAGAAAAAGATTTGTTCGGTGTATATGCGTACCGAACCGAAAGACCTGTACCGAAAATCTTTGGTACGAATATGTGTACCGTTACACCCCCCTAGTGGAAACCATGATATACAGTGGGTACGGAAAGTATATATATATATTGCAGCCAGCTAGTTCATGTATATTGACAGAAAATCACAGAATTGTTGAGCAGATTTATTTTATCACATGGTCCTAAGTATTCAGACCCTTTGCTGTGACACTCATATATTTAACTCAGTATATCATCCTTGAGATGGTTCTAGAGTCCAGCCATTGGACTTGATTAGGAAAGCCACAGACCTTACAGCTCACAGTGCATGTCAGAGCAAATGAGAATCATGAGGTCAAAACTGCCTGAAGAGCTGAGACAGAATTGTGGCTCTGGCCAAGGTGCTCACTCCTAAGAGCACAGTGGCCTCCATAATCCTTAAATGGAAGACGTATGTCAAACTGAGCTATTTGGTGATTCAACTGAAGAATGCAAAAATTGTAGAAAGTCAACCATCACTGTCCACCAATGGCAGAGTGGCTGAAAGCCCGCATGGAGTATTTTTTATGAGACCAAGATAGAACTTTATTTAAGCGGTCCAGGCACTGCTCATCACCTGTCCAATACAGAACAGTGAAGCAAGCATCAAGCTGCATGGTTGCAATTCAAGTACAGGGATATCCCGAAAACCTTCTCAGAGTGCTCAACCTCAGACTTTGACAATGACCCTAAGCACACAGCTATAACGAAGGAGTGGCTTCACAACAACTTTGTTCTTGAATGGCTGACTTGAGCATCTCTGGAGAGACCTCAAACGTTTACCATCCAACCTGACAGAACTGGAGAGGATCTTGGCAGAGGATTAAACTTGTTGCATCTTTCAAAAAGACTCATGGCATTAAATCAAAAGGGTGCTTCTACTAAATACTGAGCAAAGGGTCTGAATACTTAGGACCATGTGATATTTCAGGCAAAAATGTCCAATTCTGTGTTTTTCTGTCAATATGGGGTGCACATTAATGAGGAAAAAAAATGAACTTAAATGATTTTAGCAAATGGCTGCAATCCTGAATACTTTCCGCGTGTATGTATGTATGTATGTATGTATATAAAGTGGGGCAAACAAGTATTTAGTCAGCCACCAATTGTGCAAGTTCTCCCACTTAAAAAGATGAGAGAGGCCTGTAATTTTCATCATAGGTATAACTCAACTATGAGGGACAACCAGAAAATCACATTGTAGGATTTTTAAAGAATTTATTTGCTTATGGTGGAAAATAAGTATTTGGTCCAAAATTTCATCTCAATACTTTGTTATATATCCTTTGTTGGCAATGACAGAGGTGTTTTCTGTAAGTCTTCACAAGGTTTTCACACACTGTTGCTGGTAGGCCCATTCCTCCATTCAGGAGCAGTGATGTTTTGAGGCTGTCGCTGGGCAACACGGACTTTCAACTCCCTCCAAAGGAGATCTGGAGACTGGCTAGGCCACTCCAGGACCTTGAAATGCTTCTTACGAAGCCACTCCTTCGTTGCCCGGGCGGTGTGTTTGGGATCATTGTCATGCTGAAAGACCCAGCCACATTTCATTTTCAATGCCCTTTCTGATGGAAGGAGGTTTTCACTCAAAATCTCACGATACATGGCCCCATTCATTCTTTCCTTTACACGGATCAGTCGTCCTGGTCCCTTTGCAGAAAAACAGCCCCAAAGCATGATGTTTCCACCCCCATGCTTTACAGTAGGTATGGTGTTCTTTGGATGCAACTCAGCATTCTTTCTCCTCCAAACACGACAAGTTGAGTTTTTACCAAAAAGTTCTATTTTGGTTTCATCTGACCATATGACATTCTCCCAATCCTCTTCTGGATCATCCAAATGCTCTCTAGCAAACTTCAGACGGGCCTGGACACGTCTGGCACTGCAGGATTTGAGTCCCTGGCGGCGCAGTGTGTTACTGATGGTAGCCTTTGTTACTTTGGTCCCAGCTCTCTGCAGGTCATTCACTAGGTCCCCCCGTGTGGTTCTGGGATTTTTGCTCACAGTTCTTGTGATCATTTTGATCCCACGGGGTGAGATCTTGCATGGAGCCCCAGATCGAGGGAGATTATCAGTGGTCTTGTATGTCTTCCATTTTCTAATAATTGCTCCCACAGTTGATTTCTTCACACCAAGCTGCTTACCTATTGCAGATTCAGTCTTCCCAGCCTGGTGCAGGTCTACAATTTTGTTTCTGGTGTCCTTTGACAGCTCTTTGGTCTTGGCCATAGTGGAGTTTGGAGTGTGACTGTTTGAGGTTGTGGACAGGTGTCTTTTATACTGATAACGAGTTCAAACAGATGCCATTAATACAGGTAACGAGTGGAGGACAGAGGAGCCTCTTAAAGAAGAAGTTACAGGTCTGTGAGAGCCAGAAATCTTGCTTGTTTGTAGGTGACCAAATACTTATTTTACCGAGGAATTTACCAATTAATTCATTAAAAATCCTACAATGTGATTTTCTGGATTTTTTTTTCTTATTTTGTCTCTCATAGTTGAGGTATACCTATGATGAAAATTACAGGCCTCTCTCATCTTTTTAAGTGGGAGAACTTGCACAATTGGTGGCTGACTAAATACTTTTTTGCCCCACTGTATATATATAGAGAGAGAGAGAGATTTTTTTAGGATTCTTGTGAGTGATAGAAAGTTCAGATAGATATCTTTTTTAACATTGTAAATGTCTTTGTCTCTTTTGATCAGTGTAAATTATTATTTTCAAAAGCAAAAAAACTGTTACGATCTGTTATTCATTTTCTTTTTCTCTCATTTAATCAGCAACAAGAACTGGGAAATCACAACCACCTTCAGACATTCCCTGTAAGTTTGCTGCTTTTGAAATTTCTGATCTACTTGGTCAAGAGAGATTTTTACTACTTTAATCATTTTCTGATATGTCGCAACAGCCCACAAAACCAGTTCCGGCGAGCCAGAGTATCTGTGTAAGTGGATGGGGCTGCCGTATGCGGAGTGCTCCTGGGAGGATGGCGCATTAATCGGAAAGAAATTTCAGGCATGCGTTGATAGTTTCCAAAACAGAAATGCCTGTAAGACAATTCCTTCCAAAGAGTGTAAGGTGAGTATGAGATTGTGTACTGATGGAGCTTTTCTTTCTTCTTTGGGAAAAGGTGTTGAAGTTGTCGTCTTTTTTTTTTTTTGTCCAAATGGAAGGTATTGAAACAGAGGCCAAGATTTTTGGCTTTGAAGAAGCAGCCTTCTTACATTGGAGATGAGGTCCTTCAACTCCGAGATTATCAGTTAGATGGAGTGAACTGGCTCGCTCACTCCTGGTGCAGGTATGTAACATACAGGTGGAGCTTTGTCAGGAATTTAATACTTTCTATTACTGATGAAGTACAGGTGTTCGATTTGTCAAAATATTATTTCCGTGCATAAAGCCTTGAAGTATAAATAAAACTTAATTAATGTGCTGCTTTATTAAAATTTTAATTAAACAACAGTACTAAAAAGAGTACTTTTTTAACTGACTGTTTAATTACTGAAATAATTGCTTGGGAAAACCTTTAAATAATATTAACACATTGTAGAAACACTTCAAGGTTACATGTCATTCTGTTTTAATTTAATAAATTGAAATGTCATTAGCTAATATTAATATAAAAAAAAAAAAATAAGAAATCATTATAAATAAAGAAAATTGTATATAATATCAGTGTTTTAGTATTATTTATATACTATTATTTAATAATATTTTGATAAAGCTTTTCTTTTTTTTTTTTTTTTTTTTTTCTAATATTTATTGTTTTATTTCAGTTTTATTATTTTGATTAACAAAAATTATTTTAATAGTTTTAGTTAATAAAAAAAAAAAGTTAATATCAAGCTTCATATTAGTTCTTGATTTTGAATGAACCATGCTTTCTTCATCTCTGGTTTCTGTTGTTCTGTAGGTGTAACAGTGTTATCTTGGCTGATGAAATGGGCCTGGGAAAGACCATTCAGACGATCTCCTTCCTTTCCTACCTTTTCCATCAGCACCAGCTTTATGGTCCGTTCATCCTGGTGGTACCCCTGTCAACCCTCACTTCCTGGCAGAGGGAGTTTGATACATGGGCCCCAGATATGAATGTAGTGGTGTACCTGGGAGACGTCACAAGTAGAAAGACAGTAAGCTAGTACTCATGCTGAGACAATCCAACCACAAAGAATCCAACCTGTTATATGCTGGTTTGAGGTATAACTCTCTGTTTTTGTCCAGATCCGGGACTATGAATGGATCCACCAGCAGACAAAAAGGATCAAGTTTAATGCACTTTTGACCACATATGAAATTCTACTGAAGGACAAGGTATGATATTCACATATCTTTGATTTAATCTTTGGTACTTGGATTGTGTGTCATAGAAATGAGTTGTTCTTCATTATTCACAAGTGATTGAGTCAAGACTTGTCTGTGTGTGCAGGGAGTGCTGGGGAATATAAATTGGTCTTTCCTCGGAGTTGATGAAGCTCACCGGCTTAAGAATGACGACTCGCTGCTATATAAAACTCTGATCGAGTTTCGATCCAATCACAGGCTGCTCATTACTGGGACCCCACTGCAGAATTCGCTCAAAGAGCTGTGGTCCCTTCTGCACTTTCTTATGCCTGACAAGTAGGTACTCACACTACGAGGTTCATTTTTGCCATTTGGGGTCCACCAGAACAATTGAGAGAAAATAAAAATATGTCACAGTTAAAATGTTAATTTAAGACATTTAGTAAATATATTTTAGATTATGCATATATATTGCGAAAACGCTTTGAATTGAAAATGCTTCTGTATATACGGTTTACATTACCGATCAAAATGGCTGCTAAAAATACAGCTTAACCAACACAAAAATAAATGGCATTTTTTTAATATATTAAAATAGAACTGGTTATTTTATATGGCAATAATTCACAATATTACTGTTTTTACTGTGCTCTTGATCAAATAAATGCTGCCTTGGTGAGCATTATAGACTTAAAACACACACACACATTTAAAAAATCTGTAACACTTTACAATAAGGTTCCATTTGTTAACCACATTTAATGCATTAACTAACAATGAACAATACATTTGTTACAGTATTAATCTTTGTTAACGTTAGTTAATTAAAAATATAACTGTTCATTGTTAGTCCATGTTAGCTCAGGTCCATTAAATAACTTGAATAGATACAACTTTTTGATTTTAATAATGTATTAGCAAATGTTGAAATCAACATTAATTAAGATTAATAAATGCTTTACAATTATTTTTCATTGTTAGTTTATGTTAAGTAATGTGTAACAAATGAAACCTTATCGTAAAGTGTTACAAAAAAATATTTTTCTGGTCTTTGGTTACCAGAAAATATTTAAAATCTTTGAATGGTAGTGTATTTTTAGATAATTATTTAAGGTAAAGTTCACCCAAAAATAAAAATTCTGTAATCATTTACTCACCCTTTACCTGTTCCAAAGCTTTATGAGTTTCTTTCTTCTGTTGAGCACAAAAGAAGATATTTTGAAGAATATTGGTAACCAAACACTTGATGGTAGCTACTGACTTCCATAGTATGGAAAAAAGTACTATGGATGTCAATGGCTGCCGTCAGATGTTTGGTAAATGATGACACAATTTTTTAATTTTTGCTGAGCTATCCCTTTGAATTAAAATCGAATTACTTACTTTAAGAAATAAGCAGCACTCTGTATAGTATTATATTTAGTATGTTCTCACACAGTATAAATGGGTCTTTTAACATGAACTTATGTAGCTGCCTTTATATTTTAGTTAGGGGGTCATCATATTTGGGGGTCCTTGGCATCAAAAAGTTTAAAATCCCTGTTTTTGACTTTGCTTCCCATAAGGTTTGAGTCCTGGGAGGATTTTGAGGATAATCATGGTAAAGGCAGGGATAATGGTTATCAGAGCCTCCACAGAGTTCTGGAGCCATTCCTACTGCGTCGTGTCAAGAAAGATGTGGAGAAATCCCTGCCAGCAAAAGTGGAGCAAATCCTCAGAGTCGACATGTCTGCCCAGCAAAAACAGTTCTACAAGTGAGCGCTGTTTTATCCGATTTCATGCCTCTTTCCAATAGCTCTCTAAATCGTGTAACTCTTTGATTTGATTGATTCCAGATTCTAAGACTGCATGCAATTGGAATGCAAATGTTCAGGGAACATCTGTCCATCTCATCGCTGTTCATTTGTAATGTGACCTTTTCAGATGGATCCTAACAAGAAACTTCAAAGCCTTGTCTAAAGGCACTAGAGGCAGCTCTTCTGGCTTTTTGAACATTGTCATGGAGCTGAAGAAATGTTGTAACCATGGTTTCCTCATCAAACAACCAGAGGAGGTTGAGAATGAAAAAAAACAAGAGCACCTACAGGTATGACACTCCTAGTTTGGAACAGAATGATTTTGTTCTTAGGAGAACATCTTTTTTGAGGTTGTTTGTTAATGTTTGTTCAGAGCTTGGTGCGAGGCAGCGGGAAACTGGTTCTGCTGGACAAGCTTCTCACGCGTCTCAGGGAGAGAGGCAACCGCGTACTCATCTTCTCTCAGATGGTCCGAATGTTGGACATCCTTGCTGAATACCTGGCTTTGAAACGATATCCGTTTCAGGTATGATCTGAGCTGCCAAGTGTTAAATTGTTTGTATGTACAGCATCAAAGCAAACCCGTGGACCCTAATTAGAAAGATGCCTACTAGGCAAGTGTAATTGACTGGCCGACTAGTTAAAGCATTATTTAAGTTGTTCTCTAATTGATTTTCCTGTGTGTCTTTGCCTGGCGTAAACATCAGTGAAAAATAGTTCCCCACCCTGTTGAAAAAACCAGCATATGCTGGTTAGGTAGGTTTTGAAGCATGGATGCTGGTTTAAGCTGGTCCTTAGCTGGTCATGACCTGGTTTAAGCTGGTCATAAGCTGGTTTAAGATGGTCATGTGCTGGTCCTAAGCTGGTCCTGAGCAGGAGCTAGTTGCTTAGGACCAGCATATGACCAGCTAAGGACCAGCTCAAACCAGAATCCATGCTTCAAAACCTACCTAACCAGCATATGCTGGTTTTTTCAACAGGGCACTGAGTCCTGTACCTAAATCTCGCAGTGATCACTGAATGCACTGGGTGGTGCTGTGGATACGTGCCATTAAGGTGATAAGAGATGAAGCCATGTGGAAATATTTCTATATAATGAAAAGTAATAATAACATATGAGGATCTGTGGTAAAGATGAAAAGATACTTGGTCGCTTATCAGTGTTTTTTGCACTTTCACTACTTGCTTTTCTGAATAAGAATATGTTAAACTTTGTATTGAGACAACATTTGTATACTTCTATTATGCTAATAAGGGCAGTCTACTTTTCAAATTAGTTTCTCTGTAAACTTGAGGTGATGTATCAAGCAGTCCCGTCCCCTTTTTTAAATAGCCAATAGCGTTTCGTTAATATCACAGTTTGGACCAGAGCCATTGAGCTTGGTAAAGCCGCATATGACAGCAACAATCTCATCCATATTGCTATAAAATATAGCATTCTGTGTAGAATTCAAATGGGTCCGATACGTTTTGTTGTCTGCGCCGATTCATGCATTTGATCCGCTCCTTGCTATCGTGTCTCTGGACCGGAGCAGAGTGTGTCTGCAGTGCGGTGGTTAGCGTGAAACCAGACTTCTTTTGCCCCAATGGAAAGCATATTTACACTGCTGAATTGTTCCCTATCCTATGTATAGTGCACTACGTGCCATTCACCGTACAGAAAATACTAATTATGTGAACAAGTGACTGATTTCAGCCGCAGCTTCAGAGTTTATTTATAGTGTAGGGGGCGGGATACTTCGGATTCTAGAGAGCATTTGATTGAACAAAGTTTGATGAGAAGCTGAAGTGCAGGGTGATGTCATCAAAATCATTGATCCATATTGGCAGAAGTGAGAGACTTAAGTTTTGAATGCTTAAATCTTGTAAACCGAATTTTGTCATTGTTTTGGAGCACACTAGCTTATAGATAACCGTAAGACTAACACATTCATACTAAAAGCAAAAAAACTTTAGTTTTGATTTTATGGGGACTTTAATCATTTTATTTTTTTAATCATACACAAGGTTTTGAAGTTAACTTGCATGAAAACTAGGGGTGTGAATCGCATGAAAACTAGGGGTGTGAATCGGCACTGGTTTCACGATTCAATTTATGATTATATCAAATTTATTTTGCACATTTTTATTAAATTATATAAGAAGGCTACTTCTAATATATAATTAATTTATTAAGTATTGTTAAGAATTAAACAAAGTAAATATAGCTTCAAAACATACAAGCAAATATAAAGAAATAAAGGGGGAAAAAAGACAGTTAACAGTGATAAACAAAAAGCACTTTCAGTATCTAAGAGTGCTTTTAAGTATCCGCAACTTTACAGACAATCATAGTTATGGGTTTTTCTTTTTTCCTCAGCATTATTGCCAATTGATTAGCCTATTACTGATGAGATCATACACAGTGGCAGCTAATAGGCTGCATTAACACTAATGCACATATCTATTTTGACATATCAGATGTTTTGTCCTGTTCTGAAAACATAACTGATTGTTTACATCAATTTCATAAAAGTATTCGGAGATGCAAGTGCATTTAAACGCAGCCGCGAGCTTCAGGACAAACAAACACAAAGCGCATGTGTCAGTACGTGAGTTTCGTGCATCTAATATGTATCTGCAAGCTCAGATTTAAAAATAGAGAGTGCATTTTTAATACTCGCGTGACAAGCGCCTATGCGAATGCCGTCTGTAGGCTATAATCGATTATGGTCTATTACTGCATCGATGCAGAATCGTCCGCATCACGATGCATCGATGCAATAATTAATTTCCACACCCCTAATGAAAACCATTATCAGTGATGTAACATTTCTGAATAAAACAAAATACATTGCATACTTATGTTCTTTTTAATTTGCATTTGAATTCTTTTAAGAAATGGATGACCATATTTTCCACAACACATTTTTTTTTCTCTCTTCAGTGAAATTTTGACCCGGTGCTGCACTTAAACTCATGTGTTTTCCGGGAAAATGTGGTATTTGTTTTTGTGTGCTACTGAGTATTTGATCACAAAATTATGCGGATGCACTTGCTTAGTGTCCTTGTACAGTTGACAATTTGTAATTTTGTAATGTCTGAGGAGACATTCAGAGGTGCAGCTTGTATGGACTTGGCTCGGGTGATTTAGGGAATCATGTGTCAGGCTTGCAGTATGTCTGCTCAGACAGCAAGTTCCCGAGCCTATTTTTATCACTCGGTTATTTTTTGATCGGTGCAGCTTTGAGCATTAGCACAGCTTGCGTCTTAATGTTGTTTTGGTCTGGCAAAACACCTTCAGTGTCGTCATAATTTTGTGGTGACTTAGGGGGTTTTAGGATTTTATTATTTATTTTATTTTTATTTATTATTATTTTATGGGTGTATATCTAGCTGAGGTGCCCTAGTTTGGTCAAAGTGCCATGCTTGACATTCTTTAACCGCATCTGTGTTTTCTCTCATGTTCAGCGTTTGGACGGCTCCATGAAGGGAGAGCTCAGAAAACAAGCACTGGACCACTTTAATGCAGAAGGCTCTGAGGTAAGATCCTAAACTATGGCATGCGTGTTTGTTTTGTTTGGGCAGAGCTGCACTGTCTGGAGACATTTGCTATGGTTGTGATGTTCCTGTCAGCTCTCTGCGTCAGAGCTCGGTCGACAAGGCACTTTACTGGTTCTTGGAATGCTTGATCCATGGGAAATACAGGCCTTATGTAATTCTTAAAGAATGTAAATGTAATTCATAAAGGGTCAAAACAGTTCTGTCAGATTGAAACAAGAAGGCCCATATGTGTTCAAAAACGCTACAGTAAACTCATTAAATATACAGTATATACAACAAATTAATGTTTCATAAGTTTGTGAAATGATGTTCTACAAGATGTGTATTTAATTGATGCAAATTCTGCACCGATAGCATCACCAAAAATAGGCAAAAAATCACAAAGCAAAATAATGATTTTCTAACAAGTAATATAACTCTTAAATATACAGTATATGCAATATATTGATGTTTGAGGTTGCATAAGGTTGATTTTATATTTTATACAAGGTTGATTAAAAATAAGTAACAATTGCAAGGAATTTTTTTTTCTAACAAGTAATGTAACTCTTAAAATATAATATACAGTATATACAATACATTGATGTTTGAGGTTCCATAAGGTTGATTTTATATTTCATATAGGGTTGATTTGTATTTAAGTAGTGATGCAAATTCTGCACCACTAGTGTCACTAAAAATAATGCAAAAATCATGAAGCAAAATAATTTTCTAACACATAATGTAACTCCTACAATAGAATATAAAGTATACTGTATACAGTACATTTATTTTAAGCACTGCCTTTAGGTTCCATAAGGCTAATTGATCATTCATATAATATTGATTTTTGATAAGTGGTGATATAACTTCTGTGCCACTAATGTCACCAAAAATAATGCAAAATCACAAAGCTAAATAATGGTTTCCTAACAATCACTCCACCTGCCTGCTGTTGGTCAGACAAACTGATTTATACTATTGCATAGGCTATTATCCAGTTTTTATGCATATTAACCTGGAATAGGATAAATAGATTTAAGCATTCATCACAAGACTTGCAGTTGGCTCTTGTTCTAACTGTCTGCGGTCTTTAACAGGACTTCTGTTTCCTGCTGTCCACCCGAGCTGGAGGGCTTGGTATTAACCTGGCCTCTGCCGACACAGTGGTTATCTTTGACTCGGACTGGAACCCACAAAATGATCTTCAAGCCCAGGCCAGAGCCCACAGGATTGGCCAGAAAAAGCAAGTAAGTAGAGCACGAATCTTTGACCTAATGTGTAGCCGCACATACTTCTGGAGGAGTATGAGATAATGTCATATGTAGCATATGTTGACTGCAATTAAATATATTTTGGGGTTCTTTGCTTAGGTGAATATCTATCGTCTGGTTACAAAAGGCACAGTGGAGGAAGACATTATTGAAAGAGCCAAAAAGAAGATGGTACTAGACCATCTTGTGATTCAGAGAATGGACACCACTGGGCGAACCGTACTGGATAACAACTCAGGAAATTCAAAGTGAGAACCTTGTATATCAAGTAGAAAAAAATTACATTTCTCTTATCAGAATGTTTTTTTTAAGCATGTATTGAACATATAACACATAATGTATGCCTGTGGGTTGGCCATCTCCAGTTCAAACCCCTTCAGTAAAGAAGAATTGACAGCAATCTTGAAGTTTGGAGCAGAGGATCTGTTTAAGGAACCTGAGGGGGAGGAATCAGAACCACAGGAAATGGACATTGATGAGATCTTGCGGCTTGCTGAAACCAGAGAGAGCGATCAAGGATCTAGTGCTACAGATGAGCTTCTGTCACAGTTTAAGGTACTCAAGAGTCTATTAAAACTTTTAATGTTAAGTAGCATATTTTCTCCTGAGCCTTGGCCCAGCATGAACTGTGTGTTTTCCTTCTGATAGGTTGCTAACTTCACCATGGATGAAAGCAAACCAGATCTTGAGGAGAAGCCTATACGTGACTGGGATGACATAATTCCAGAGGACCAATGGCGGAAGGTGGAGGAAGAGCAGAAGCAGAAGGAGATGGAAGACATCTACATGCTACCCAGAAGCAGATCTAAAAAGAGGGTAAGGAGGTGCTTCTAGGTTACCTGAGGTGGTTACTGCCTGCATTTTCATTAGTGGTCGACCGATTTTGTTTTTTTGACAGCCAATGCCGATTAGGGCTGTCAAAATGGCTGAAAAACTAAATTTGAACTTTGTACTAAAATATTATCAATATTCGTATTATATTTGAATTTAAAAGGCATAATTTCAGTTGGGGGGGGGGGCATAAGAGGACGCATCGAGGAAAATATTACTAATGCACGTTTCTTCAAAGCAATAAAATAACACGACTGTCTCTGAAAAAAGTGAATTATGTTTAAATTTGTTTATAAACCATATATAATTAAGTTGCTTAAACAATTAGAATCAAAACAGCATCATGTATGCACGTATAGTTTAATACAAAGGACCGAAAACCAATCACAAAGAGTACTTTTTCATTTAAAAACATGAGATGCAGTGGGATGGGGAAAAATCGCCATAAAGTCTCGAGACATGTTTTTTTAAAAGTTGAACTTGCATTAATTTTACATGGCTTTCTATACATGTGGCGGCTCTCTTGTGCGAGACGCGAATGCAACGGTGATAGATGTCCCTCCAGAAAATGCGATAAATATGTGTTCTGTGTGAACGGCTTGGTTTCAGTTTTGACGTAAACAACATCATCTCCGCATTGATGTTCTCTTTTTCCGCAATATTTTGAATGAAAAACATAGCAGCGCCACTTCTAGTGGGTTCATCTGGATAGGCTAAGAAAAACATTAAAATGCAACGACACTTACATCGTCATCACATCTTGTGTGCCACTAATAAGGCTGCCTGAAACACCTAAAATTTGAATGTGGATTTTTATTTTAAATTCGACGAATATTCGAAATTCAAATTTTTTTTTGACAGCCCTAGTACCGATATCTTGGAAAGCAGGATGGCCGATATAATGCTGATGTAATTTTATTTATTTTAATTAATATTTAAGAAATTTTAAATAATTTGAAAATGGGTTAAAAAATAAATGTGTAAAATAAACATACTTATTGTTTAGATGACAAAGTATTTTTCACAAAGAAATGAATATTTAATAATAATTAAAATATAATTAAAAAGGAAGTAAACACTGTAACCAAAAGGGCACTCAGTATTCTTGGAAGTTTGTGTGCATTAGGAATCATATTTTGTCAAATAAAGCCAAGGTAACACTCATTTTACATACAGCACACAGTGAAAATGACATGAATATGGCAGTGGGCAAACGGATAAAGCGCAGCATAGTTTGAAATCACGAGTTTAAAGTTTGTCGATTACGCGTCTCCAGTGAAGCTGAACTCTCCCCCTGTCCATATTCAGTTCACACGGACCGTCCGTCACACAGAGAACATGTGATCAGGCAATTTACAAATGCACACTTCACAAGATCTCATAGCTGGTTTCGACTAAGTTTGCAAGGGCTATGAAATAAAATGTTTGTTAGTCAATCAAAGATTTGTTTAATGATATAAATGCGTATTTGCGGAATGCTGATGGCAAACGAGGAAGTATAATGTTTGCCTTTCTATTACTAATAATATAAAAGCAATCGTTATAATACTTTTTTGTATACATTTTAATTCCTTTGTTTAACAGTTCTATCTGATTATTAGACATACGTCTATCTGTATTAAACAGAACTGTTAAACGACGACAGCGAACAAGAGGGAGAATGTGAGCACTGTGTGCAGGCGCTGCCGTTCTCAGCACCGTCAAAATAAAAGTCCCGCCTTGAACACATCGGCCAAACAGAAAAATGTATCGGCCGATGCCGATATTTGAAAAATGCCAAATATCAGCCGATATATCGGCCTTGGCGATATATTGGTCGACCACTAAATTTCATGTACTGTCAAGGCTTGTGCCAGCGCAAATTGAGTAAATTGGGTATTATTTTACAGAATCCACAGTAGTGGAGTATATGGGTGTTATCTAGGTAAATTAAAAAATATATTTTACCAAAAATCTAAAATGGTACTGACATTTTTGGACTGACATACTTTTCATGACAATTCAGTAAGTGTTTATTAATTCCAGTATCTTACTGTAATGTGCAAAAATAATTATTCTCATCTCAATACTTCTAATTCAAATATACACCGCCTTTCAAAAATTATTTTACAAAATATTTCTATTTTAAATAAATGCCATTCTTTTGAATTTTCTGTTTATAAGTGTCCTGAAGAAAAGGTATAAAAATCACTGTTTCCAGGAAAATATTAAGCAGCTCAACTTTTTAAAAAAATATTGAAATGGAAAACACTTTTTACATTTGAATGCTATTTCACAATATTTTTGTTTTACTATATTTTGGATCTAATCAATGCAGTCTTGTTGAGCCTTGAAAAAAAAAGGCTAAACCTGTATACAACCCTATGTAAGTTTTTTTTTTTTTTTTTTTTTTTTTTTTTTTTTTTTGGGGGTGAAATATGACCTGTACATGTCTTACACGAGGCGTAAAAAGGATTTCAGCTCTGTAAACAGATATGATTCACTTATCAGCATGCATTTATACTATACATGTGTATCAGTAATATAAATATACATAACATACAGTCATGTGAAGTGCTCCCTGTGGCTTTTCAGCACTTTTATCCTCTCCTTGAGCTGGATCCATAATATCTTACACAGGCTGTAATGACTCATTAGATTTTATAGCCACACGCTGCATTCCCATGTGATGGCAGCACATGTTGAAGTATGCAGCATCGTAGCTTTTGGAAATGAGTCATTAAGTTTTACATCGCAGTGGACTCCCCGGCGATAAGGCCGTGTGTGTGTTTGCAGCCACATGCTCATTACGCGTGCTTTACAGCAGAGATGATTTAATCAAGAGCAGAACAGAGACGTCCACAAAATATTCAGTGAAATCACTGTTTTAATATTCCTAAAAATGGATTTGTTAATCTATGCATGGAGAGAATGCAAGAAAAATACATTCTGCAAAGATATGTCCATAGCGCATTTTGTAAAAGCTGTTTTGTGATGATTTTAGGCGCAGGCCAATGACAGCGACAGTGACGTGGGATCCAAACTGAAGCACAGATCCTCGGCTTCAGACAGTGAAACGGATGATAGTGAGGATGACAAACGGCCCAAGCGAAGAGGCAGGCCGAGAGCTCGCAAAAACAATGTGGAGGGATTTAATGACGCAGAGATCCGCAGGTAATATAACTGAACATCCACTTACTAATTTAAGAGGGCTTTGCTGTAAACATTTAATTTACTTAATGGTCTATTTATTGTAGGTTTATAAAAGCATACAAGAAATTTGGAGCTCCGCTTGAGAGGTAAGAAATTACAATTTTTTTGGGTGAATCAAAAATAATACATTTTTAATAAATTAGTTATGTTTTTAGTTCTCTTTTTTAAATGATGTAGTCCAGCGAGAAGCAGTACTGAACAATGTTATTTTAGTATTATTTATATACTATTATAATATTTATTAATATTTTGATTTATATTTCATTGCTATATTTTTTGGATTTTTTTTTGTTTTTTAATATTTTTTTATTTAGCTTTCATTTACTTTTATTTTAGTTTTTAGTACTTCAACTTAAAATTTAAACAAAAATTAGAATTGTTGACCTGTTTATTTTTCATCTAATATTTATATTTTAATTCAGCTTTATTTCAATTAACAGAAACAATTTTAATGTTTTTTTAATTAACAGCAACAACATGTAGTCCAATTAAAAGTAGTACTGAACTAGATATGGTGTTTTCTACAGGTTGGAGGCGATTGCCCGTGACTCTGAGCTGGTGGAGAAGTCCATTGCAGACCTGAAGCGACTGGGGGAACTGTTGCACAACAGCTGTGTTACTGCAGTGCAGGAGCACGAGGAGCACATGAAAGAAAATCCTGTGGAAGGTGTGTGTTAATGTTAATAGCAGTGCTGAGTAAAAAGAGTGATTCATTTCCTTTTATTTTTTTAATCATCTTTTAATTTGTATTGTTTCTTTGTTGCAGCTAAAGGCCCGGGGAAAAGACGAGGCATTAACATAAAGATTTCTGGAGTTCAGGTCAATGCTAAGTCTATTATCCAGCACAAAGAGGAGTTTGAACCACTACATAAAGTTGTGCCTTCAGATCCTGCTGAAAGGAACAAGTGAGTCCTAATTAAAGCTATATTATATATTATTTTTCATAATATAGTACATAGTTGAGTTGCTACAGACAAACCGCAGTGTCTAACCGTTGCAAGCACTCTCTGGGTGGAGATTTAATCAAGTCACTTGAATATGATTTGATGGGTTTATTGGGGAACTTCAATTTCAGTTCAAATAGATATCCATTCCAGGGTGATGCACCATTAAAAATTGATTTGAGAATGTCTTTTAAACCCCACTTTAATTGAGGCTATTGAATTGAGGTAGAAAACAGAATCTAGAATTTAAGGAATCCAATTTAAGGAAGTGGAATTAGGAAAAAAAAAATCAGATAACTGCACTATATGTAGTTTTTAATCATTTAGATTTCAGTATTATAATTATTTGACTTTTTAAATGTTAATTTTAAATGCTTACGACATATAGGATATGTAATCAGTTATCAAAGAATTATCCAATTTACTCAATATTATATAATCAATAGATTTTGTTGCCAGTGTTTATAGACTTAAATTTGTCTGCCAAAATGTATAAAGTTGTCTGAACATAATATGGTAAATTTTGACTGTATTGAAAATATCTAAACAATTGAGAAAAATGGGCACAATCTAATGGACTAAAGGATTTTCTCTGTTGTGTCACTTTAAATTTTCTGTCAAATTCCTGTTTTTATGATACACGGCCAATTTCAATTCTAATTGCATCTAATGCATTTTTAAAGGATTTGATTATGAAGTTTTCCCAACACTGATCCATTTATAAATAAGGAATAAAATAAGACCGTAAAGAGTAAGTCAACTTTTCCATTTGGCTAGATTTCAGCTGACCTGTCGGGTGAAGACTCCTCACTTTGACGTAGACTGGGATATTAATGATGACACACAGCTGTTACTGGGTATCTATGAACACGGCTACGGCAACTGGGACCTGATCAAGACCGATCCTGACCTCAAACTTTCTGAGAAGGTACATTGAGTCAAATTATTGCTTGCTCGCAGTTAAATAAGCAGCATCAACAATGTGCAAGTTTGCCTTAACTGACCTCAAATGTCCTGTTGTCTTTACTTGTAGATTCTCCTAGATGACCCTGATAAGAAACCTCAGGGAAAGCAGTTACAGATGCGAGCAGACTACTTGCTTAAGATGCTGAAGAAGGAGCAAGAAAGCCAAGATGCTGCTAAAACAGGAGAAGAGGTAAGGATTATGGGTTTTTCAGGTTTTTAGACTTGTGACACCTAGTGGTTTGGAGAACAATATGATATTGTAAAACAATAGAAGTTCTTAAAGTGGTGGTAAGGATTAGATAACTTTTTGGTGGCCAGTCACAGTTTTGGGCCAGCAGCTTTAAGCAAGAAATGTGTTAGCAAAGGCATTTATGTACTAAAGATCAGTTTCAGCCAATATATTTAATGACATTTTCATTTTTTGTATCTTCCCACCTCCCAGACCAAACCCAGAAAGAGGAAACCTCGAGTGAAGAACAAGGCCCCTAACAATGATCTGGTCAATGAAATTACCTCTCCTCGTCTCTCCGACAACCTGTCAGAAGAGGGAGAGGTGAAGGTATGTTACTTTTATTGCATCGTATCACCTATATAAAGAAAGAGATTTGTTAATGCAGAGATATAAAGACATGGAATCCACAGCACTAACCAGTTAGACTGCATATTTACAATTCTCTCGTTTTCCAGGACGATGGAGCTGAAAAATCACCCACAAAGAAGAAACAGAAAAAGGATAACAAAGAGAACAAAGAAAAAACAGGAACTCCTAAAAAAGAGAAGGTGGGGGACAAAGACAAAAAGCGTTCCAAGTCCAAAAAAGAGAAGGTATTTTATATGGCATCAGAGTCTGCAGTATCATGTTTCATCATGAGAACATTTCCTTTAGAAACTTGACTTAAAGGGATAGTTCACTTTGAAATTAAAATTTGGTATCTATCAGCTTACCCCAAGGGCATCCAAGATGTAGGTGTCTTTTTTTCTTCAGTAGATCCAATTTTGATGTTTTTAGGTCAAACCGTTCTAGTCTGTCAGTCATATAATGGCAGGTATAGGTCACTGTCTCTATAAGAGGGAAAAAGAACATGCACAGAGAAATCCAAATTAAACAATTCCCCATCGTAACTACACATTGATGGCCTAAGACACGAAACGAGCGGTTTGTGTGAGAAAACGAACAGTATTTATATCGTTTTTTACCTCTTGTACAGAACCATGTCCAAGTGATTTGAGTGCGCACACACATCCGGTGTGTGACGTGTGTGTGCGCGCGCTCTGGCTCACGCTGCATTCACACGGGGCGTCGGCGTCAACGCTTGACGGAGGGCGTGTCTGAAGCGTGGTGCTGACGTAACTTTTCAAGCGCCAACGGAGGCGTCAGCCAATCAGATCGCCTCATGCAAATACCCAATCCCGTTCATGCAACACCAGAGAAGTATGTGATTGGTTGTTGTAACTATGACGGCGCATCAGCACCACGCTTCAGACACGCCCTCCGTCAAGCGTTGACGCCGACGCCCCGTGTGAATGCAGAGTGAGCCAGAGCGCGCACACACACACACGTCACACACCGAATGTGTGTGCGCATTCAGATCACTTGGACATGGTTGTGTACAAGAGGTAAAAAAACGATATAAATACTGTTTGTTTTCTCACACAAACCGCTCGTTTCGTGTCTTAGGCCATCAATGTGTAGTTACGAAGGGGAATTGTTTAATTTGGATTTCTCTGTGCATGTTCTTTTTCCCTCTTATAGAGACAGTGACCTATACCCGCCATTATATGACTGACAGACTAGAACGGTTTGACCTAAAAACATCAAAATTGGATCTACTGAAGAAAAAAAGACACCTACATCTTGGATGCCCTTGGGGTAAGCTGATAGATACCAAATTTTAATTTCAAAGTGAACTATCCCTTTAAGTATTATGTTTCACTGTCATCCTGTGCACAATATGGTTGTTAGTTTCGTAGATCAACGGATTGACTCAAACTCATGATTTAGACCTAAATTATACTGCCATTATAATTAAATTATCTGTGTTATAAATATAAAAGTATTAGTTTGTCTGTTTTTGAGAATTAGATTACTATTTTTTAAATCCAGGTTGGATCAGACTAAGTCTGTACATAATAAAGTTTTATCATGTGTCAATGTGCTTCTCAACTTCTCACATTTTCAGGCCAAACCAGGAGCAAAAGGGAAGAAAGCTCAAGGCCCTGTGCACATCACTGCAGGAAGTGATCCTGTACCAATTGGAGAGGAAGATGATGAGCTGGACCAGGAAACATTCAGCATTGTGAGTGTTAAAATTCTAATTTCTTCATTTCAATCTTTCCTTTACTAGACTGTATTATAATGTACATTATATAATTATAATGTATAATTGTACACAGAAGTATGTTGATAATGTGTGATGTGTATGCAGTGTAAGGAGCGGATGAGGCCGGTGAAGAAGGCTCTGAAGCAGTTGGATAAGCCAGACGAGGAGCTGTCAGTGCAGGAGCAGCTGCAGCACACTCGTACCTGCCTGCTAAAGATCGGAGACCGCATCACAGAGTGCCTTAAATCGTACAGTGACCCTGAGCACGTCAAGACCTGGCGCAGGTATCTCAACTACACATTACACATCCGATTTCAAGAGTTCCCATTATATTTGGACAGTATATTCAACCCTGCTTTTGTTTAATTTGTCAGAAACCTCTGGATTTTTGTGTCTAAATTTACTGAGTTTGGTGCCCGGAAACTGCACAAGCTGTATAAGATGGCTCAAAAGAAGCGCTCCCATGAAGAAGAGGTAAGCTCATCTTAAATCCACTGTTCTCAATGACATTGTTCTCCTCATGTACCACTTACTCACTTGCTCCTCTTACAGAAAGAGCAAAAGAAGAAAGATGATCCTGCCAAGAAAAAAACCTTCAGACCGGAACCGTCTGGATCTAGTTGGGACTCTACAGGTACCCAGCTCGCACCTAAATCCCATCCTTCGGTCAACCATCCGCCTGGACCTCCCCCTCACGGCCACCACAGAGAGTACAACCAGCCCAATAAAAGGCACTTTCCTAATGACGGTGAGAGATGAAACAATCCATCAAGTGTCACTGTTTTGGGGTCCAAAATCGGATCGAGAGAGAGAGGAAAAAAAACAGCTTATTGCACTCACATTGTGTAGTAGAGCCATATGATTTCCACGATGCAGAAAACGCGGACAGAATCATGGAATCCAGTAATAAAAACGGAGTTTACTGTATAACGCAGAATGTCGTGGAATTTGCAAAATTTTGGATGGATAAATTAAAAGTAGGTCAGCACAGTTAAATCAAAATGCGATATGGACTAGTGTCTGTGAATATTAAGCAGCAAAAAGAATATTTAAATATGAATCCTGCATGTTATGCGTGTCTCTGTGTGAATGAATGAATGACACAGACGTGCGGTTTCGTTTACTACACATACTGAAGCGCATGTGATGTTCGCAGAGTTTTCAGCCTCTGTCACCTCAGTATATGAGTACATGAATAGATGCTCTGAGAGTCACTTCATGAGGATTTTACCATTTTCTTTTGAGGAAAAACTAGTCATATACATTCAGAAATTGAAAGGTCTTCACAGCAACCCGTCAAAATAAAAGTTTGGTTAACTTGAAGAAACTGTGACGCATGTATTACTTAATCTAATAATAATTATTATTATAACATTATTTGCATTACAAATGTATTACTACTACTCTATTTAGCAGCATGACAATGTAAATAAACAACACAGTATTTCTGAAAAAAAAAAATATATATATATATATACATTTTATTTATTTTATAAAATGAATTAATTAGAGATGCTTTTGTTTATTACAATTTAATGAAAACATAAAATGGAATCCAGAAATATAATGGAAAACCGTATTTGGTAAAAAAAAAAAAATAATAATAATTTGAGAAAAAAAAAAAAACATTTCATAGGGCCTTAATTTCTTTTTTGTTAAACTTATTAAATTGTGTAGGTTTCATGAATTCAATTAATTAGACTTGCTTTTTGATTAATATTTTAATTTAACCATTAAAACAGAGTCTAGAAAAATTAAGACAGAAAAACACAAGTTGAAAAAATTGAATTTGGGAAAAAATAAAACTGATTTCATAGGGCCCTAACTAAAGGAATAGTGCTCATAAATGACTTCTGGGAAAGTATTCTCACTTAAAATGGAGTAGAGGGTTGGACCCAGAAACTACATCATGACGTAATCATATCACAGTTTGATTGGCTACTATACTTATGGTTTTGATGTCAGAGATTTTTTTTGTACAACCATAAATTGTCATTTACAATTTCAGTTGTCATTTTTAATGATCAGCCATCTCATTTGGTACCTTGTGCATCTTTTAACAGATAGGGGAGACTGGCAAAGGGACCGTAAGTACAGCTACCCAGGTAACAGCAATCAGCCCTGGCAAGGGGATCGGCATCACCCGTATGACACTCACAGGTACAAGGACCATCATTACGGTGACCGTCGTCCTCATGGTGACTACCGCAGCTCAGGAGGTTACCGTAACAGCAGCTCCCCTCGCAAACGACCCTATGATTATGGTAACGATAGAGATCATCGTGGCCATCGAGACTATTATGACAGGTGAGCAAGAGTGGCTTTTTATTAAATGTTAACGTTTACAACCCATCCTCATACCCAAAACCATGTTGTTGTGTGATGAGCTGTAGGACTAAAATTTAGCTTTTTGTTTTCAGACATCCAGACCCTAAGAGAAGGCGTTCGGATGAATACCGCTCCCCGAATTATCACCCAGGTGGAGGAGGGCATCCACAGGACTTCAGAAGGATGCCGGACCACAGGGGACCCCCTGGAAACCATGGCCCCATGGGGCCCGATCACTACCGCCCCTTCCACCCCGACAAACCCCCACCCCTGATTGACCCCCGTTCCCCTCAGTCTCAGAAATCCCCCCTTGAGCCCATCTCACCTGCTATTGAAAGAACTGCAGAGCAGAAACCTGTGACGGACTTTAATTGGAACAACAGGAAGACGTGAGGTGAATACTTGGTTAGTGCAGAGACGGTCTGTACTGCCAAAGGACGTGGCAGAAAAGCCACCTAGGCAATAAATGGAGCCTCCACCAAACTCCTCTTTATCGCCACTGTGTCCTCTGCTCTCTTCTAGGATTCACAACCAGGTTAAGTCTGCCTTTTTGGACTGAGGAGACAGAACAAAGCGTGGTTAGTCCTATGGACTATGATTGAACTTGATAAAGTGTTCAAGTATGCCTAAGTTAGAAAGTGCCTCATGTATTTGGTCTTTGTTGAGAGTCATTAGCAGAAAGGGACTATCCCCAAAGCAAACTTTTCTTTGATGTTCATGTCTTTTTGTATCGTGTTGTTTTGGTTTGTGCAAAAAAGGATTATTTCATGAAAGTAGCCTTTGTGGGAGGAGAAAAAAGGAATCGTTTTAATTGCACCTTCAGATGTTGATTCATATTTTTGTTGAGCTATTCGAAACTATCGCTTTTGCTTTCTGAAATACCCAGACCCCTGTGATCGTATGTCATTTTGAGGAAAGAAAATGTACGTTTTTGTCTTTTGATATTGTTATTATGTAGGAGTCACATATGTGATGAGCAACAACTTCAACAATTACTGGAATTGTTTTTCTCGAATTAACAAATACGCTAAATGTGTCTTCGCTATTGCAGACCCGCCACTTGTTAATATTGCCCTGTTGGAGGACAGTAGCCTTATTTAAAAAACAAAGGAAAAAAAAGGCTAAACAGTATTCAGGGTCCATGTAGACCTTGTCAGAACACTAGATAATCATAACACGTAAGCTATCTTTGTTATTATTTTCTTAGATCTGCAACACTTGGCACCACTTAAGTCCACTTTATGGTCAGTGCTTGTACTGTTGCATCTTTTTATTGCACTAAAATGACAGTACTTGCTTGATTTTGAGTATGTAGTAATGGTAGACATTACCCGAATCTGATTTTCATGTTTCGTTGAGTTGTTTTCTCAGTATATGAGTGTGCTGAAATGCTGATACCGTTGACCTTTAAGTGGAAATGTGAGTACCGTATGAATGGACAGATGCGTGTTTCAGGAGTGTGCGGGTGTCACAAGCTATTTTTGGTGAACCAGATTTTGTGCCAAAACATTGACAGACTGGCATGCTGGTAAATACTGTTCATTGATTGTTTATTTGATGTGTTTTTCCATCTGTGCCTTATTCTTGTGTAGATTCAAACACCGGATTGGTATAAGGATGTTAAGCGGTCGGAAATGATGCAGTATTATGCTGTTGTGTACAATTTCAAAACATTTGCCAGGATGGAATTTTAACAAGGTGCATGTAAAGCCAGCTCTGGTGAGTGGTGAACAATGTGATGTGCTCAATTCCAAAAGATCATGGTGGCAGGACTGGGAGAGCAGGCGAGCTGGTGAAATGTGGACACGTCTGCAATGGAATACTGAAGATGTGTTATCTTTCCCACCCAAGCTCCTGCTCACACTCCACAGACATGTTAAGCTTTGAAACAAGCCAATTTAAAGTAATTTATATTTGTGAAAAGCCACTGCTCAGATTAATTGTACTGTACATATGTTTATAGATCTATATGTATTAAACTTTCCTACATCATGGACAATCTGTTTTTGTTCTTCAGTGATAATTAAAACTAATTGCGGTTTTTATAACTAGTTTTATACGACCTATGTCAACTGCAGTCTTCATGCAGCTTCAACAAGTTGACCGAATTTAATTTATTTTCATTCATTTAATGTGATATTTAGGAAAAATCACATACAATCTCTCTCTCTCTCTCTCTCTCTGTTCATCGAGCAGCAGAGAGGAGCAGCACTTTTAGTTAAAATAGATGATTTTCTCTAATTTTACATGCAAATATAGCCGAAAACACGGCACAGGAATTGTTTTTGTCTTTGCTTATGTTATGTGTATTTGATTTCATCAGAGGACGGCTCGATTATAAATCAGGATTTTTTTTGCAGATTAACATCTTGGAAGGGAGAGATGGTTATGTAGTCTTAAAGGGCCACATTTCAGTCACTATTTCATATTGATCCCGTTGACTGACAACAGAAACAATAAATTATATAAATGAAAAGAGTTTTATTGAGAATTTGGCTAAATTAAAATAGAGTATGTGAGCACAGAGAGGCAAACAAATGTAAAAGGCAATACACGCGATGACGTCATGAATATGCTAATTAGCGTATGACGTCATCTGGCGACATTTAGCGGCTTTTCAAACTGGCTTTAGCTACTTTCCATTGAAAAAAGTTGGCAACACTGAATGGCGCGAATTGCTAAGGTGAGGCACTTTTTTTAATGCTGTTTTCAACAGGCCTTAACATTAACAACAGATTTAAGTGATTAAAGAGAATAAGGGAATATTGTTATTGCGCTGGTAACGTTCGTCAGCTATAACCTACATGCGTGTTTTATAATCATAATGATGAATTAATAAGAAACGTTATAAAAACCTTGTTGCTGTCTTTTTGTTTATAATTGTCGATTCCTAATAATAAATGGGGAAAGCACCTTTGACTACAAAGAATATTTCCGGTTTATAGAGCAACATTTACAATAGGGCTCAAACACGGTAATATACATTAGTCCTCTTTAGATAAAATCATGACTGTGGTCTAAAATGGTTCAGGAATTATTGTACCATTAGGTGGCAGTCTTAGCTCGACGTACTTGCATTAAGTCTGTGGTGAAGTCTCTTCCATTGTCAAACATGAATTCAAACAAAAAGGAACAGCTGAATACAAAAACCAAACATCAAAAATATATCAACATGACACTTTATTTTTTCTTCAATAAATAATTTACAGTATTTACAGGTGGTGTGTGGCACCGCTTTAGTCCTACACACAAAAACAGACTAAGCTGTCTGGTATCTCCCATTCAATGTTAATACATTTGAAAATGTTATCATTCACTTTTATTTTTTTAGCATTACAAGTTTGATAACCTCTTTCACCATCAAGTTAAAACCAAGTAAGAGCTAGTTTAAAGAGAATAAAAACATAAAGTGCTTTTTGTAATAAACAACACATAAACACCGCAAGTCACACGTTTTCTACTTAGTATTTAGTTGAAGGACATGTCTTTGTATTACTCTTGTTCCAAATTAGATTGTAAGTCCCTTATCTTCTGTTTTTGTGGTGCTTGTGTACACAATATCCCTTTACATTTAAAGGTAAATTTGACCACACCCTCTGAAAATCAGCACAAAATATTATTTGCCAAATCACACAAACTTATATACATGTCACATTACACATAAATCCAAAAAGCACTGACAACACAAGCACACTTAAACACAAGTCATTACAATCATTTTGTATGCTTTCAAAAGTCTCTTTAAAGCCATGAACTGCACCAACAACTAGCTTTCTTAGCAGTAGTAAGGCTCGCAAAACTTTACAGTGTAAGAATAAATTACTGTGAAGTCTCTCAGAGGATTCTTTATGTATAATTAACATCTAAACCATATTTTCATTGTTCAAACTTTTTACGAAGAGAAAACAAACACTGATAAGAGACAGCTAGCTGTGATAGATGTTCTCAGAAGAAATGGGACACGATGAAGATGAAGTTATGTGGGCTTCATCTTCCATAAAGACCTTTCCAACAGTCTCTAGACATGGCCTATAAAACTATTAGGCTACCAAAGGTGCAGTTTCACTCTTCAAAATAGTGGTGCTATGTATCGTCTGACTTTAGCTCGCCAATATTACTACTGCTATTTACAATACTGCCAGTGCCAGTAATCCTGAGCCTGCTAATGGCTGAAGAGCAAATGCCCCCATTTCAAATGTCACAAGAAATGCATGGCAGATGTTCTCATTAGCTCCTGCACTGGTCCATCCACCACACTGTAGTTAGCAGCACCTTCCAATATTATACACAATCAGGACATCTGGTTTGAGCCCAAATACTTAAGTGAACCACAAAAGGTCCCATGAGAAAGCGAGAGAGAGAAAATTCAGCTGTTTGGGAAATTGTTGGCACCATGGTTTGTTCTTTGGCAAAATGCCTCTGCCATAAATTCACAGATCTGCAGAGTCGTGAGTTAAACGGGGCCTACAGCACAGCCACGTCGACACCCTTTTGAAATGGAGAGCAAGGCGTTGCTCTTTAAGAAGCAGTAAGGATGATTGATGGACCTGCCTTGTGGGTCCCATCTCAAACTGCAAACATTGTATGGAGGAACTTGGCTCTATCCTGGATATATACGTTGATGGTTATGCTACCTACTGCAAACTGACATGATTATTTTTTTCCACGAACATGTTTATCTGAAGATGGCTCAGAGACAACTCTGTCTTGGGCTATACCATTGTATGACGTGGATTTTTTACTCAATGGCTTTTACTTTGTGAACAAAGTAAAGAAACTTATTCTCTATGTGCCTAACAATTGTTCAGGCTGATTTTGAACACCCAATTTGACAATGGATTGAATTCAATAAATATTTTCCGAAATTATAACACCTAAGCAGTATGGGTGTAGTTTAAAGTCTGTTTGACACAATGGTTGACACCCTTTTTTATATGAAATGTAGGAAAGAGCTCTTGGCAGGCAGTAACACTTCTTACTGACCCATGAACCACCACACCAGAGCTACATTAGGACCCTGGGTGCAATATACAGATATTATGAAACACTTCACACATACACACACACACACACACAAAATAACACATCTTTCTTTTGCACACACACATAGACAAACTATACAAAAGGCCTGATGTTATGGCCTGTTAATCTCCTCTGTAGACAACATGACTTACTAGTCTGACATGGCCTTGGCCAGGGGGTTTTCTCTAGAAAGCTAACATTTTTCCGAAGCTGGAGCTTCTTCAAAGAGAGAACTCCTGCCGGCCCTCTATCGTTTGGAGACATTAATAAAAGCTCCTGTCATGTCCTCCAGCCTGGCTCTGGGAGACATACTTCACCTCTCACTTGGCATCAAGTGAACTGAAGAACATCTCCAAGCTCTTCTTTCTGCAAAGGATCATCCCCCTCTCACTCCTGTCAGTGGCACATCACCCTGGTGGGAACAAGGGTGGTTTAATCTGACTTGGGTCTCAGGACCTCTCAGCGCTGCATTCTCTGTCATGAAGCAGTTATGAGATTAGCTGGATGACCACAGAGATGGGTGGATCTCCAGGAACGCTTCTGCTCTGGCCTGATGAATGAACATACGTGATGATGATGAGAGATGAGTCCATGGTGTGACACAAGACACACAAGTGTGAAAGCCCTCAGCAGAAGCTCAGGCTCTAGCTGAGAAGCCCAGCCTCTGGTAGATGGAACACAACACGGTGAGAGCAGCATTTCACATGCATACAGCATCTTACAACCATCTAACAAGGATGTCCAATGGGGACTACAGACGAATGGAAAACGAGTCAGTCCACAACTGTACGACAACAAGGCTGATGAGGATTAGGACACTAAAACCCCATTTTTCTGAGGCAGAGTTGAATATTGGATCCTTTTCAAAGAGGTGATACTTGTCTTTGTTGGAGTGGAGCATTTTAACATCCTCAAAGGCGTAGTAGGCCGTCAGGGTGAAGTTGATGTCCCCAGAAGATAGCAGGTCAAAAACACAGGACTGGAAATACAAATCCTCAATTGGTAGACGTTCTTTGCACTTGGCCATGGCTGACTGGTATGTGAAGCCATTAATAGGAGCACCTGGCCGTCCCCTGCCTAAGCCTTGGCTCTCCGCCGCCCGCGCTCTGAAGGTCCTGAAGTCTATTCGCTGGTTTGCAGGGCAACCATGCAGGCAGAGGTAAAGATCCTGGTTGTCCTGGTCCTCCACCGAATTCACAACCTCCTCTGGCATCCGCACTGCAAAGGTGAGGTAGCGGCCAACCTGCCGAACTACAATAGTTGTGCCGATATAGCGTGCCTGGATCTCCACGTGTTGTCCAGGCACCTTCTCTACAATGCGTAGGGTGTTGGCGCCATGGCGGTCACCTCCGTTCTTTGAACCATCAGCAAATGCAGCAGGAAGCTCGTCAGTCTCCGCATGGTACATCTTCTGGTCTACACATTCTTGAAAGTTCTTGAAGATGATTGTTAGCTGTGGTAAAAGTGAGAGTGAGAACAAGTGAGAACAGTATTAAGATCAATTATGGTTTTGGACATAAATACTTTAAAACAAAACAATTCTAGGGGGAAAAAATATGGCTAGAAAACATTTAAAGTGCACAAAGTTTTGATGTTGAAAATGCTATATTTGTTCAATCAAAACCAGCCAAGAAACAGCAACCACAGACATAAAGTTTTTTATGCACCACTGCATATGGCAAAAGATGGTGACTAAGTACTCCATTCTGCATAACCGAGTCTTGTCTTTATAAAACCAGAGGACTGTGTAGTGCAGACCCTCCAAGCCCAGAAGCTTTCGTAATGTCACATTTCAGCAGCAGCTCAAGATACAGGGGGCCAATGTAAAGGCACTCTGGAGAAACACAGGTCCAGTCTATGTTACAGCAGGCCTCAGTATGCAGACACAAAGACAATCCATTCATGCTGCTCAGAGCCTGCCTGTGAACCCCGGATTCAGCTCCAGGGAGTGGACTCGAGCCAGCTAGAGAGCACAGACTGCACAGGGGCTAATTAGAGAAGGCTGCTCCTACCTCTGACTCCTCCAGCAAGCTGCCATTAGGAGGCCAGTGGACTGCTGACACATATGTGACCTCGGGATGTCCAGGCTGCTCTGATCTTGCAAATGATGCATATGAGTGTGTGTATGTGTGTCTATGTCTGGAGACTCAGTTAAGCCAAACCACCCTATAATCACTAATGGTGCAGTGATCTACTTCCTGTTAGCGCCACCCTAGTTTTTCGCAGGACAGCGAGAGCTTGTTTAAAGCAAAGGGTCTATCAATAAACAAGGGACGTCTTGTTTGCACAGGTGCCATCTGCCTGCAGACCTGTTTGCGCTTTTGTCCGAGCTGAATGACCTCTGAGCCGCTGTCATTTATTCAAAAAACAGTCAGCTTAACAAAAATATCACAATCCCTTTCCCTCCTACAAGAAAGAACTGTGGGTCCATCTACTTAATGGGGAATCATTAGAGGTTTTTGATGGCGGAAAATTGCTCTGTTTCCTAATGTGACTGAGTACAAAATTCTTGTGTTTTTCTGCCACAAGGAAAAACTCTGAAAAACATTCAACCCTGGTCACACAATTACAGCAGTCAAAAGGACATCAGGCATAGTGAAATTAGCATTCGGCAATCGGACACATAAACTTGAAGTCCTGTGTTTTCACCTTAGGCTCCACAGCTGGCCAATTCTAAGGCAGCTCCCCAGTTTGTCCAATGGGCCGTAAAGCAAAACAATGATAATTTATGAGGTATGAGGGCCAACTAATGCAGCGAAAATATCAGCAGTTTCCTGTATGGACTGGGCACTTAGTTAAAACAACAAGACTCCTAAATCACACAAACAATGGCAAGGACTGCCACAGATATAGTAGCATTAGTTCTGACTGTCAGAAAAAATGAAGGCAAATGAGCCTGCTAACATTCTAATTTATTACCTCTCTTTTGTTGCTGGCATTTCTTTAAAAAAAACTTATCAGACTTTCGCCAATTGTCTTATCTCGTCTTCATCTGTCTTGGAACAGATCCAAATGCTAACTACAGTCTGCACTTACAAAGTCTGCTTTCTCTTCCCACTGGTAAAACCACACTTTCACCATTAATTAGTTCCATGTTGAAATCGTTCCTTAAAGTTGGGCTATGGTTGAAAATCAGCTGGTGAAATGAGACCAAGACTGATGCTGAAATTACTTTTAGCCTACTTGTTTTTTATGTGAGGTACAAAATATCCTTACCTTGCTAGTAGCTGTAGCAGAAGATCCAGGCACAACAGGAGTGTTTGTAACCTGCACAGACAGGTAATTATTGTGAATCAGTGGCCAGGCTCCCTCAACTTTGCAGGTCTGAAAGTCATCGTTGAATGTGCGGAGATGTGGGTCCCCAAAAAAGCCGCAGTGAGTGTAATTGGGAGGTGCAGCATTACGTGGTAGACTCCGCTCGTAATGGCACACCTCTGGCCTGTCGGAGGGAAAGTTGACTTCCGGTGGTGGCTGGACCGGGGGCGGGGGTGTGCGGGCACGAGGCTGTGTAGTGGGACCTTCTTTGGAGCAATTGTGTTGGCTCATAAGATCCTCTATACCATGTTGGGCTGAATGGTAGGCCAGGTCACCACGGCACGTACGGGCAGTGCGACGGACACAGTTGTTATACGCTCGCAGCGCAGTGCAGAACTCCTCTTCTGGGCCAGAGCTGGAGGTGGAGGCCCAGAACTCAGAGTTACACTTGAGGATCTTACACTGCAGAGTTGCTGTAAAGTCAAAAGAGAGATAGCATAAACACACTGTCATGGTCAAACCAAGTTTACAGAAACCTTAAATGAAATAAGCTGACAAAACTGATTAAGCTTTTAAATTGAAAAGTAACAGTTAAAATATAAACAAAGGCTTTTAAGAAAAAGTGTCGTAAAATAACAACAACCTTTGCATTCATATTTAAGAATAGCCCATTTTCATTTCTTACAGTTAATTTTACACCCTCTTTGCACTTTTTATACACATTTCATTTAGGAATACTTTTTATTCTGATTATGTCAACTTCAAATGAAGTTCAGTTTATTGTGTTATGTTTATGAATGCAGTTGCTCAAGGCTCTCATAACAACACATGAATTCTCTCTACATCTGGACAAAGTGAGGCTTTAATTCCATCAGTAATAAAAAACAACATTCCAACCATGTTCCAAGTTTCTGTGTTTTGCCAACTTCCATCAAGTCTAAGTGCTCTAAATGTAGTATAAAGCAAGGCTATTGTCATCTTGTTGCCTTTTCAAAAATAAATTAAACAAAAAAACATTAAAGTAGGCCAATCAACGTTTGTTGATTTTATGTGAAATTCAAAATGTTAATGGAATATTCTGATTATGTCTGTCACAGGGGAGAAAAGCTCAACACTTAAGAGCTATTGTAATTCAAAACGTAAAGCAATAAGCATCTAAATAGGCATCATTACAAAGTAATGAACTCTCGGCAGGCTTATCTAACTTCATTACCTCACCATGAATGACATCACTTTATATTAGTAAATGGGCTGTATGCTTTATCGAAAAATGCTTGACTGTTTCCAAGATCCCAGTTGGATATCTAGCAATTTCACACTGTTTAAGGTGCAACACAAATTAATAGCAATTAAAGACAAATGGGAAGGAAGCCTTCAAACTGACAATCACACCAGCAAAAGTCTATTATTTAGAAGTGCTAATCATCTCATATCAAATTCACACTCATTCACACCTTGTGCTGTCTCTTTGCATTGCTAAGCAGATTGTGGGGGTGCTTTTGAGTAAAGCACCGTGGGTGTCAGTGACCGAGGGCAAATTCACATCTGAAAAAAATCACTTAGGGCTTTAACAGAAGGGGGTAGCTGTTTGTGTGTGTGCGTATGTGTGTCTGTGGGAGGGTGTAGTCCTAGGACTCTGAATGAAGACAATGCAATTTGCCATTGAGAAGAAACCAGCAGAGTCATAAATTAGCCCTGTGTAAAGGGATTAGATAGAGTTTCATCAGCCATGCAGGGCAGGAGGGAAGGGGGGCTAAGGACTGCCTTAAAGAAACAGGATCTCTGGAGAGAAACTGGCTCCAGGACCAATGGGCGGAACACAGAGTAGGTCTCACCATTCCACAGGTCAAACTGGATATGAGATAGCCACCTGTCCAGAGCAAAAGGCCGTAATCAAAGGCAAAAGCAATTTCAAGCACATTCCCCTTTCTCGGATTACAAGAGCTGAATTGAAATCTGAAGGCTTTTCAATCATGTGGTTTTTCATCACTTTCGTTTGATAAAATGCAAGGTCATGCCAAAACTACACACAACTTTGTTTCCAAATGTTTCCACTATACCAGCTACAAAGGACATTTATCATCCATCTGATAAGAGACAATAGGCTAATTTAAGATGTCAACGGCTAGTGCTTGCATGATTGCCTTTTGTTTGGCGTTAAATAACTTGAAAGAAGATGGGACACAGGGTGTGAAATCAAACTGCACACTACTTACAACTGACCAGAGCCTTGACAGAACAAAATAACACATGTAAATTCCATTGAAGTGAGATACAGGAATTAGGACTTGCACTCTTTTTCACACACATTAGACTTTTCTTTTTGCAATATATATACTACATTGTAAAAAGAAAAAAAATAAGAAGCCAGGACTTTAACAGTAATTTTCCACAATAAAAAGGGTCATTTTTCATTTAATACCATATTAGTATAGACACTCGGCATAGTAAAATATAAATAATGGTGACAATCAATTTTCAATTTTAGATAAAAAACAAAACAAAAAACTGAACACTACAAAACAAGTCACTTCAAGTTCAGCAACAGCAAAATTCATTCAGTGTATGCTGGGAACATAAGTGTTAATTTAATACTGTGGATATCAAAATATTAGGCTACAGTTAATCTATAAACACAAGACTATAGTGTAGTGCAGACAGGAATAATGTCTGTGATCCTACAACACTACACTTTAACGTTTTCTACTACTGTTCACTGTAAAGTCAAGGCATAGCCTACTGTATTTACAGTACTGTAATTTCAGACTATTTTTGTGTGAATTTAACCATACACACATCTATTTAAAATATCCTATCTATACAGACAACTTCTGACATTTTTAGATTTTAAGTAATATTTTTCGTTCCATTTAAGAACCTTGTTTTACTAGTGAAGACGGTCTTCACGCGTTTTAAAAGGCCTTACTGTGTTTGTGAAATGGTTTTTGGAAATTTTGCCCCCACAAGCCCAGCGAAGGCATGTTATAGATGTGGAGGGTTCGCTTCCCCTCCCCCAAACACAACAGCACGTCTCCGCCAGAGCTGTGGGAAACACTGCGGTAGTGCAGCAGAATCGAACCGAACCTTCGGGTCGCCACGCTTATATCGCACGGTTTTAACAATGGCTCTAAAACAACAAATCATCACGCTAGCTATGCAAACATACTTGTTTTTTCGCATCTTTTTAATGCGAAAAAGTTTAGATGGAAATGTAACACCTTTAACTTAACTGTATTATATGTAGCGTAAACTTGAATGTTATAAACAACATTATTCAAGCGTGCATAATGAAGGAATGCACACTGGCAAGTTTTAGAAGATAAATAGCCTAACTTTTACCAGACATAACTGGGTCATGACTAAACAAAATACACCCAACTGCGTTTAATTTGCTGCTAAGTAACAAAGCATGCGTTTGTCTGCGTTATTTCAACTTATTTAACTGCTTTGAGTGTTTGCTGTTTTGTAGCGATTAGGTTAGGCTACATCGGTGCTTCGACAAATAAACATCCTTATTTCCAGTCCTAAAACTCGAATTCGATTCGTCATGATAAATGTTTTTCTTACCTGCTGGAAACAGACAGAGAAACACAACAACGACCTGGCAGACTTGTAGCGCCGATGGTGCTGCTCCTTTCCCCATAACCATCCATCCAGCACGGGACAGCGCTCCTCTCCTCTCCCTATTTACACCAGCAATGTGAGGAAAGGCGAATTAGAGCAATGCTGCGACTTTCCGTTTGATCATAAGTTGCTGAAGAACCGCAACACAATGAAATCATGCCGCCCGCCCTTCCGTCGTACAAATATCGCTGCTTTTTGTCAGGTATTCTCCGTGTTCACACATTCCCAACCCTCACTAGAAACGTGCCATCGATCTTCCAGTTCTCTAGTGTCAAGAGGGTGCAGCCTACACTGCGAAGTGCACCAATAAGAAGTCACTGTTTCGCCACCAACCCCTCTCTAGTTTCAAATTACTCCTGGGTTTTGAAAAGTACTTCACCCGTTTGCAATGTGGCTGCGAACTCATGAAAGTGAACACATTACTTGTTTCTTTTTAATAAATAGCTAAAGTGCATTTTCAGTTGTATGTATTTTCAGACTGAAAATGTATTTAATCAAGTTCTACAATTATCATGGCAATCAAATAGCATTTACTTGTGTCTTATACACAAATGCACCAATTAGCCTGACCATTTAATCCCATTTGTGCACAAAAAGAGTTGATGTATTGCACACAAAGTTGATCACTACAAATGAAAGACTGTCTTGTTTTGATTTTTGCATGGCTAGTGTAAATAGTCACATGTCCAGATTTAGTATACATAATAATTAAGCGTCCATTATTAATGTATCCAAGAAAGATTGCTCTGTCTGTCTCATTTAAATCATAATCACAATAAATGTTAGTTAGCCCCATTTTGAAGAAATAGTTGACTGAGTCATATTATTTAGGCTAATTGAAAATTTGCAAATACATATGAATTATATTTAATTGAATTATATGCTATATTAATAAAATGTTACTATATTGTTGTTACTACTTGTAATCTAAAATAAAATGTATGTTCAATAACCTTTTTTATTTTTTATACATGATGAAAATGTTACAGTTTGTTTCATTAGACTGTCCAAGTAGTTAAATATACATGCTTAGCTGGTAAATGGGTTATAGCAGGTCCAATCGTGGTCCTGAAGGGCCAAAGTCCTGCAGAGTTTAGCTCTAATTTGTCCCAATAGAAGATTCTAGTAATTCTGAAGACCTTGATTTCTTTGGTTCAGGTGTTTAATTGGGGATGGAGCTAAACTCTGCAGGACAGTATAGCCCCCCATCAGGAGCAGACTGGATGGACACCCTGTGTTACATAGAGAGAATCAGTTTCTGATTAAAACAGAATTTGGAATTTATGCTTTATTTATACAGTAGACTGATTTTAGGAAGAAATCAGAAAGGACGGATACCTCTGTCCAAACCTTCAAATTAGAAACGGAAGAGAATCCCATACCACCCCCAAATAAATTGGAACGGTATAATGTATGATCACCTGTTACATAGTGTTCTGTCTCTGTCAACATAAATGCATCCACCTAAGCATCAGCATACATAATCAATGTCTATAGGGTTTTTAAAACATCTAGCCAACATGTGATGCGACACCAGTTGAGAGATTGTCAGCATTGTCAATGCATTTGCTTCATTAAATCCCCTAATAAAGATTACCAAGATGCACTGCTATAAAATGTGAAATATTTATATAATACATAATCATAGGACTACTTTTTTATTTGTGTGAACATATGAGATGAAGAATGAAAAATACTCGCTCATCTATAAAGTTAAAAAAAGCTGTTAATTAAAGTAATAAACAATCTGATCATAAAAGTCTTGTTGAGATTTTGCAGGTCAAGCTAATCGAAAGGTCCTAAAGAAGAGGAGGGAATGTGGATTTGTTATAGGGCAGGCTATATGGTTTTGTTTTTAGTGGTCAGCTGTTGCAGTCCAACAGATGGCGCTTGCACAGTGGTGGAGAATGAATGATATCTCAGAGATGCGTCCTCCTGTATAAGGTTTTGTAAGAACCACTATTTACAGTTCAACTGTGATGTCTTCATTTTCTTTTGAGATTAGTGAAAATTAATTGGAGGTTTTACATAAAGCCAAAACATAACATTATCATACCTTATCTTTAATGAGAAGATGATGTTGTGAACCCAACACAGATGTTCTCTAACCATTTGTGAGTTTAATTGATCATTAACAGCATGTCTATGATTTTTAGCGCGACAGAGGCTAAAATATAACAATTTTGAAACAGAGCAAAATAACACTCATTAGTGACAGCAGCTATGCATAACATCTAAAAATGTTCTATATCTTCTATCCTAATTACAATGCAAACATTTAAAATATTCCTGATATTAAAAACATATTTAGATCAGCATTGAAGACAAAGAACTGGACTAGCTACAATGTGATGCAGACTCAGTCAAAAACTATAAGAGACAATATAATGTTCTCTGTACCATTTAAGAGAAGGTATTCACTGTTTAAGTACCTAACCACTGCATACTGTTTTAAAAGAATCAAAGTTATTTGTCATGAAATCAACCAGAACCCACCTTTTTGAATGCATGGAGCTCTTCAACACTTTTGGGTTGAGTTTCTTTGCAGAACCGGGATGAAGCTTGCGGCTTGAATCCGGACTGAAGCGCTGTACAGGCGTGCTTTGTATCAGTAATCCGAAATTCTTATTTAAGTCTATACATCGTTGTAAAACTAAAGGTTAAGCACTCCTGTCGTCCCTGCATGATGTCCCTTTATTAGCTATTTATTATTTTAAAAGGCGAGATAGGTTTTTATCTAAACGCTGCTGATCTACTTGCGGTGTCTGATGTTATTTTCATCGGTGTCGTGATCTGGAAATGAAGGTACGAACCGTCAACCAGTTTACCGAGACACAAACGATAAAAAAGAAAACCTCGGACATGTTTTCGAATCAATAGTGTTCTTCATTTTGCCGTGGTATTCCCAAGATTCCTCTGTGGCTCTCAGGACTTGAGTAGGAAGAGCCCTCGGGGCAGCAGTGTTGATAGCGCTGGCTCGTTTCCTCGCCTCAGTGTTGTGAAATGACGAGTTTGAAAGTGTGAGGCACAATGATCAGCGCTGCAGTCTCGAGCTCCCCACACTGTCACAGTCAATACAGGCTTATGTCTGTTAAACCAAGCTTTAAGATTAACGTTAAGATTATAATAGAACACATTTTGTTATTTTAACATTTTCTGTCTGTAATTCAGTGTGTGTGTCAAACATCTAGATATAATTACCATGCCTATCTGCTACAACGTGAAGCAGTTAACCAATCCACTATTTATCCATACACTGTGTAAATTAGCCTAATGGTGTGCTGTTGTTACAATCCATCCAACTAGCCTACTGGATGGTCTTTAACACTAATACAAAACATGGACATTTTAATTTTTGTGTATTAATTTAATGTGGTCATCAAATTACATGTGCAAAATCACATGTAATAACGTCTCGGTTACGTACGTAACCCTCGTTCCCTGATGGAGGGAACGGAGACGTTATGTCGTGACGACATAGGGGATTTACTTGGAAGCCCCAATCATCTCTGACTAAGAGAAAACGCCAATGAATATTGGCTATTGGAATTTGCATACCTGAGCCACTCCCCGTGCACACGGGTATAAATAGGCGACAGGTGCATCCACTCATCAGGTTTTACGCTGAGGAGCCGAGAATGTGTCCCTGGCACCCAGCGATGGTTCAAGATTGTGGCATGGGGACATAACGTCTCCGTTCCCTCCATCAGGGAATGAGGGTTACGTACGTAACCGAGACGTTCCCTATCTGTTGGTCACTACGAGTTATGTCGTGACGACATAGGGGTCCTATGGAAAGCGCCACAACCTGAACCCCGTCACGACCTTGTGGCATGCAGATGTTGACAAGCGAGCGCGTGACAGACAAATGCCATGCGAAAGGTCGCAACCTTCCCGTCGCCCCAGCGCAAATTCGCTAACCTTGGTGCCCGCAGGGACCACTGAGTACATCGCTGCTGGAGATAGCCAAGCCGCTGTTCCTCTCCCCAGAAGTCGGAAGGGATTTCGACCTTCAATGAAAGATGCTTCACGTCTTTCCTGTTTGTTGTTACAGCTTGGCAGTAACGACGGGGAAGCGAGCCTTCCGGAGAAGGGCGCTACGGAGGCCACATCCTGCCCGAAGGGAGGTACCATGTGGAGACACTGATATGGACTGACCCAGGCCTGGGGCAGTACTACATACGACTGGACCCTGGGGCAGATCCTACCTAGGAGTAGGGAGGAGGGCTGCCAGCAGGGCCTGACAGAGAGCTCTGTCAAAGGGAAGACACGGGTTTACCGTGAGGGAAACCTTACCGTGGACGAATACACGTATGGGATTACCCGAAGGGAATCAAAGCCATACGGACTCCTAGCCGAGTACAGGGGCTGACCGGAGACCCGGGCGAGCTAGCACAAGTACTGGGCCTGGCGTCAGACTGCTCCGCCCAGTCTGACTGCCGGGGGTGCTGGAGGAACTCCACCAGGGTTCGCCGTCCGGGGAACTGAACTGGAGGAGAAAACAGGCGCTCGTATCCCCGGGTGAGGGGGAATGGCGCAGCAAGCGTGACACCGGCCAGTTCTTCCCGCCACTTACCTGTTACCCAACACACGGGAAGAAACTGGCTCAACGCAGAGACTGTAGAATCTCGCGAAGGTGTTCGGTGTCGCCCAGCCCGCAGCTCTACAGATGTCTGCCAGAGAGGCGCCGTGCGCCAACGCATAGGAGGAGGCAACACTCCGTGTGGAGTGAGCCCTCACCCCCATGGGGCACGGCTCGCCTTGGGATTGGTACGCCAAGGCGATGGCATCTACTATCCAGTGGGCCAACCTCTGCTTGGAGACAGCCTTCCCTTTCTGCTGACCACCGTAACAGACAAGGAGCTGCTCAGAGCTTCTGAAGCTCCGGGTGCGGTCCACGTATATGCGCAATGCTCTTACGGGACACAGCAACGCCAAGGCTGGGTCTGCCTCCTCCGAAGGCAGTGCTTGCAGGTTCACCACCTGATCGCGGAAGGGCGTGGTGGGAACCTTGGGCACGTATCCAGGCCGGGGTCTCAGGACAACGTGAGAGTAGTCCGGCCCGAACACAAGGCACTCTTCGCTCACCGAAAATGCTTGGAGGTCCCCGACCCTTTTGATGGAAGTGAGCGCGGTCAGGAGCGCTGTCTTAGCCGACAGGTATTTCAGCTCGACTGAGTCCAGCGGCTCAAAGGGACCCCTCTGAAGTCCAACCAGGACGATAGAGAGGTCCCAGGAGGGCATCAGGGGTGGCCTAGAGGGGTTCAATCTCCTGGCACCCCTCAGGAACCTCACGATGAGATCATGCTTTCCCAGGGACCGGCCGTCCACTGCATCGTGATGGGCCGCGATAGCGGCCACATACACTTTCAAGGTGGAGGGTGACAGCCTACGCTCCAACCTTTCTTGCAGGAAGGAAAGCACTACTCCAATCGTGCATCTTCGGGGGTCTTCTCGGCGAGAAGAACACCAGTTCGCGAACAGACTCCACTTCAGTGCATAGGCTTGCCTTGTAGAAGGAGCTCTAGCCTGAGTGATGGTCTCTACCACCGCCTGTGGGAGACCACTCAAGTCTGCCGCGTCCCGTCCAGGAGCCACACATGGAGGCAGGGACACCGCTGCAGACAGGGACACCGCTGTTCAAACCGTAACGCCAACCAGAACAGCTTCCAGACAGATGATGAATGGCTTTGTGGAGATCAACACGTTCATCCACTCGGCTCCGAAGCAAAAATCTGATGAGTGGATGCACCTGTCGCCTATTTATACCCGTGTGCACGGGGAGTGGCTCAGGTATGCAAATTCCACTAGCCAATATTCATTGGCGTTTTCTCTTAGTCAGAGATGATTGGGGCTTCCAAGTAAATCCCCTATGTCGTCACGACATAACTCGTAGTGACCGACAGATAGGGAACTGATATTATGAGTGTGATATTGCTTTTATACAACAGTATAGCATATTTATACAACTGCTTACTTGATACAAAGAAATTATATCAAAATACAATATGTTTTAGACAAAAAAAAAAGAAAAGAAAAATGACTAGTAGGTTCTTATTTGATCAACTACAGCAAACAATAATAGTCTGAAAATTGCAGAAGCATCAGGCTTTGAGCAGTAGTCTACCAAGCAACACACAGACTGAAAGCTGGTCTGGAACAGAGTATTCCTCTCACAGCATTCAGTACTCACTCGACTCAAGGCTTTTTCACTTATAACTTTCCACACAGAGAAGGAGTGAAAGAGATAACACTGACACTTGGGCTGCGTCCAAAATCGCATACTCTCTGAGTAAGTATTTCTTCTGAATAAGTACTTACATAGAGCCCATGAGTAGCATAAATGTAATCTGGACATACTGTATTCATCACGTTGTCATGTGACCTATCAGTGTCAGTTGTGTCACCTCACTGCCATTCACAAATCCTCTCCCATGGCCTCATGGGATAGTAAAATATCACACGCACACGTCAGAACTTTTTTGCCTATATGAATACTGTGAATTTGGGCATACTACTCTGTTCACATATTGTTATGTATGTATGTATTTATTTATTTGTTTGTTTTCCTACTATATAGGAAGTATTCCATTTCAGATGCAGCTTTGAAAAACTAGTTCTAATCAGAGCTGTGCACATGCCCAGCAGATGCTGGCTCACAGGGACCCAGGTTTGAGTATATCCTGGCTCCCAAACACTCTAACCCCTACATGTCTTCAACATGTCAAATTAAACAAGAGAACCTGCTGAATCAGATAAAACTCAACTTTAACATCCATTAACATGATCGCAAATCAGAAGTTCAGGCTACAGTGTATTTATATAAGAAAATCCTTAAAAGTAGGCGTACATGGTTACAAACATGTCATACAAACAAACTGTATCAGACTTGGTTTATTGTTGGGTGTAATTACATGCAACCTCTTACTAAAAGCAGTCAAGGTACAAATAATGTAATTAGACAGTCTAAATGTAAATGGCACAGATCCAGAAAGTAACTCAAGTGTTAGAAACAAAACTGGCTGCTCTGAGTCATGTCCTGGTAACTGCAGAGCTTGGGAGTGACTAGACTCTGCAATGTCAGGGGCTGAGCCCATTATCCATTTTAGGCTCAAGAAATAAAATACTATGACCTGTCTACATTATCCCAATCCCATATGCATGTAACATTTTCAAGTCCTGTTAAATTTAGCAATTAGGGAATATTAATATTTCAGCCATGACAACTCTTGGGATAGTTTCTAAAATATTTTATTAATGTAAATGGCGTGTACATAGGTTTGGTGTGGGTGGAGTAGATCTGCTACGCTGCTGCTGCTGGAGCTATAGTTTCTGCTGCTGCAGAGCAAGTATGACTTGCTTCTGCCAAATGCTCTTATCATAAACTTAACGGAACATGCAAGAGGGAGACCCCTTTAGCAGATCTAGACAGGTGGTGCTGGGGAGGCGGAGGGCTAGATTAAGAATTTTCATAGCGTAGTTAGTGTATTCATTTAAGAATGTGAATAGAGATTTGTAACTCTACTCATTAATACAAAAAAGTACTTATTTTACTTTATCACTTCATTTGACAGTTTGGCATTGCAAATTGCATTAGTGGTGGGGATTTGTCAAGTTTCTCATTCATTCTGGAAAAAGAGAGCACTTGCTTGAAAACGTGGAGGCATTGGCTTTTTTGGAACTTTTTCATTGATTAAACAAAAATGGACAAATTAGCTGGCATTATTTTTAAAAGTTGAACTTCTTTTAACTTCTAAAAATGCAACTGTCATGCACAAGACACAAGCACAATGGTCAAAGACATCCGTTGAGCATATTTATTTAGAAAAACAATAGAAACGTGAAGTGGAATGCAAAAATGCATTTTGTGTGAACAGCCCCTGCAGCAACAAGCTCAGTACAAACTATTATAATGAACGGTCTTTGTAATAATAAAAAAATGGTATTTGAAGCATTGTTCGCTTGGGGTGTACATTGGGGTGTTACAGTGCAGTTATTGCATATCAAATCAATCAAATTGCCATCTGAATTAAAATTGCTGAAGTGCGCACATAAGAAGGAAAGAAAGATCTAGTACTACTGAAAATTGACATGAGAATTTTTTGAGCATAAGCATTTGAGACCGTTTGTTGTAAACAACCTAATGTTTGACAACCTAAAATGTTCTTTGACTTAATATGATTAAATAGTAACATATTTTATTAAATAGTAACATATTGTATCTTTGACATTGGCCACTATGACTATGACAGATGCTCGAGGGCTATCGCTTTTACATTAATCTGCTAGTTTCCAAGGCAGAGGTTTCCACCCTGGTGTGAAGAGAATGGCTTTCCAACAGCCGGATGCTGGACATCCACCTCAAACACAGCTGGCGAAGGACAAAAAAAGAGGGGGGGTGCAAGGGCAAACAGACCAGGCTTGCTAAAGCTATGCACTTAGTTGATACACGTTTGGCTGACATCTGAGCGATAAACTTTGCAGCTGTAAGAATGCATCTTTTAGATTTAGCACTGCAATAAAAAATCCAACTACAGCATTAGCAAATACGAATGATAGAAGGTGAAAAGGACGGTTGGATATTTTGCGCAGGAAGACCCAGGCAAATGAGAGTGTTTAAAAGAAAGAAATAACAGCATAAAATAATTAAAAAAATGGTGAGAAAAACACAAGTGAAAATAGTAATGGATAAAGAATGCAATATGAGTCAGACAGAGGAAACCACATAACATAGAAGATGAAGAAGAAAACACATCAAGGGCCAGACAGCTACAGGATGTCACACATGGACTAAATGAAAAAAACACTAATTTATTATATTTTGACTTAACACAATGACTTTGATTTCAGTGGTTACTCATTCAGACACGAAAACAGATAAAATCAGCTGTAGTTATTACAACCAAAAATGAAGAAAAATCAATAACACCCCTCCTTTTTTGCTCCCCTTGATTTCCTTTCATTTGCTTTATGATTGAATACTGCCAGTGCCAATCTCATTATGTTTCATGTAATCCATTATAGACACTCTGTCAGTTTTAGGCACGTCTTAAAGCCTTGGCCACTATAACAGAATGTGAGGTGAGGATAAGTCTTGCCAGAGAGTGAGGCATTCCAGCCAGTAATTATGGAAAGAGACCATGGGATCCCGATCTGGGCGAAAACCATTAATTTTCCAATTTGTCTCATGAAAAGGCAGAGGATTGGGCACAGTGAATCTAGCCGATGTTTATTTTATGAGTGTTTGTGTAAGAAGAGCCTGCTGTAGGAACACTATGATCTGAAGCATGGTCACACATTTGAGATGAATGCTTACAACAATGCCGCCGAAAGCATGATCAAAGGAAGGTTTATCTAATTTCTATTGTGTTGGGTATAATTAGGTAGATAAGTTGAAAGAATGGTTAGACTGTCATTTTCCCCTTTGTTAGAGAGGGACTTTATCAGCATATACGTGGGCTAGTGAATATCCGCACTAAGCTTTCTAAATAGCAGCTTAAACAGTGCTGTCGCCATGTTATCTTCTTCACTGCTCAACATAACAATATTGAAGTATGTGTGTAGTTTAAAATGCTTTTGAATGTACCTTGCTTTAATGTGCACTTGAAAATAAGCCAAAAAGATGCTTTCAATCCTATTTGTTCTTTTTATATAGAGATATATGCAGATGTGCATTTGTGGGACCAGTTCCATATTTAAATATGCACACAACAAAGCAATTTAAGGTTAATTATGTCCGACCTCAGTCTGCATGTAATGAATACAAATGCTGTATGAGGGAAAGGACATGTTAAAAGTTATTTTGGTTGTTTAGTTATTAAAAATGTCAAAATTTTCAAAATGAAAACTCAGACAGTTGTCTAATAGGAGTCTCACACTATTTGTAAGCAGGACTATTCTTGATAAGAAACACGCTAGGTGGTTTCATAAACATCTGTGGACTCTTATTGCTTCTCATAAATTCTGACTGTGATAGAACTGATAGATTCAGGTTTGTTTACATTCTCAGTCATCCCTGTTTTACCTGCAGGGACATTCCTAGTTATTTGTTGTACGGGACTGTTAAGCAAATAGATTTGTCACATTCATCAACCCTTCCATCATATGACACACAATAGCAGAGAACAATCATCACAACATGATCTTAATCAAACATACTGCTTTAAACCAATATCGTAGGCTGTTCTGTGTTCATTTTATTTCTATTAATCTTTTTTAAGGAATTTGTCTAAGTTGAAAGGATATTTTGTGAGGCTGTAAACAGGAGATCTGTATCTACATATTTTTTCTTTGTCATCATAATATAAGTACATTGCATATATATATATATATATATATATATATATATATATACTGTCACATAACCGAAGTCTGATACTTTAAAATTACTCTCACCAACTTCAAACACATTGGCTTGACTGACCCTGTCATCAGTTATTTCCTGCTGATAAGGTAATTCAGTGATTCAGCAATAACTAATGAGACATGAAGCCAAAGCATGTCTTAGACAAACTCCAAACAAATATGTCAGAACTGCCTGGTAGGAACACCCCCCATCTGTGATTGCTGTGCCAACTGAAATAACTACCTTCATTTATCTCTTTCTCCCACAGTGCATATCAGGATAATCCCTCTTCTTTAGACTTCATGCATAATGCATCAACCTAATCCTCAAGAATAGGTGGCAGGTGATTATAATTACTCAGGTAAGACTGTATCTAAAAATACAGAGCTCCCATTATCTCATTATCTCACATGATCATTATAAATGATACTTTTTACATATTCAAATTAAGTTAATGGCTATTAATTATGCACTTTTCGTAGAAATCATTGCCTATTTTTGGATAGATAAAGTTAAATGTGAGTGGAAACATGATCAGTTGAGAGAAAGAGAAAACAATCTTCATGCTTTGAACAGGTCCCATCTCAGCTTCCTTAATGCAGTGGTTATAGATGAAATGAGTATATAACTAAAATATCTACATCTAGAATTTAGTCTTAAAGGCACAGTTGACCAAAAAAATGAAAATTCTTCTGTTTTCAATTTTGGTTCTCATTGGAAAAATTTGCATTTGGTGACATTTCTTCAAACTGATATTGTGCTGTTTCTTGCACGATTCACAACACGTTCAAAGTGAAATATCCAATGATATCCAGCTCAGTTTTATTTGAAACAGATGAATGTGAATCTGGCTTTTATTGTTGTATGGTTTTATAGTTTTATTGTGATGTTTGTTGTACGTATCAAATCATTACTGGAAATGAAATCTGGTAAGTGGTGCTGAAATGGTTAATGCTAATCATGTTTGAAAATAATGTGCCACCTACACTAACCCCTACCCTAAACCTATTAATAGTGTTAACAAAAGTAAACCTGAGATAAAAATGCATTTGATGAAACAACCATGCCATTTTAGCTTGCATCTTTAAAGCACTTTTTTGTGCATTGTGCATTTCATGGGGCTCATAGGCCTACCTGAGCCATACATATATAAGTGCAATGCTACCATGCAACCTTACTATGTCAGAAAAGCCATATGGAACTGGTAATGTGATGCAAACATCAAAATGTATTACTATGTACAAATCATGCATAGTAAAAGCATTTTAAGTTCAAAACATAGTAATGTGGAAACACAATGCTGCTAATCTACCCCGTAATCATAATTTGTGTGAATAAAAGTTATAGCAAATATGATTTTTTTTTCTTTTAAACTGCCATAGAGTGTTTATTTCAGCTGGAAACTGTAGTGAATTGTACAGTTTGTATAGGTATGTTTTTGGCAGAGGCTCGTTTTTCCATTGAGCCTATGTGACTGTCCCTTTATGAATAACTGAGGGGGTGTAACTGAGCTGGTGCAGGATGAACCAATCAAAAAGGTCAATATTATCAGAACTCTGTCTGTTGGCATTCACAATTTATCATAATTGCTCAGATGGTGCAGTGGCCCACCTACTAAAACTACTATAATATAAAGAAATATTAGCAATATAGCTAGAATACATGGCAAATTTTGAATGACCATCAATGAAAACAAATATGCTTTTCAGTTTGTAGACTTCTGTTAGTAGTGGCTAAAAGGGTTACACAGTTTACAGCATGTTACTGTGACTTCCAAGTAGGAAGTGTTACTGGATTAACATCCTTTGTTGATCCTGGAACAGCATTTCAATCAACCAATCACAACCTTCTGATGTCATTAGTGTGTGTCAACCAAACAATGGTCAATCCATTTGGAGCAATCCCTTGTTTTCATCTAGACACACCGCCATGAGGTACACCATTCCATCTGTCTTCTTTGGTTTCGCCCTCTCTGTAACCCAAATTAAATTTTATCGTAACTTTTACAGCACATAAGCAGGAGAACATAAATGATATCCGATGCCTCTGCCAAAATGGCATTTGTTAAAGTAAAGCACTAGGACTAAGCTGTGATACTGGTTTAATTTATGGAAATTTCACCTGTCTCTTAACTGAACATGCAATGCTTTATGTAATGCCTATTCTAACTGACTGTTAAACCATTTGCATTAGACATTCCTTATTTGTTTCGTGACCCAAATGGCCATAGATTGTTTTTTTGTTGTTGTTGTTTTTTTTTTCTTTCGAATCCCAGTATATTATGCATACGCACATGCACACACAGACAATGCATAGATCTGCTGTGCCGAGACCCCATTGATGACTGCCTAGACATGCATTATGCATCAGGAGCATTTGCTGAATTAAAGAGGCAAAGAATCAGTGGTACGCTGTGTCTCAGTGCACTTACATCACCTTAGCTTATTCTCACCGGCGTGTAATTTCCTCCTTGATGAAACACAAAATTAAATGTGTGGCCCTGAGAGCAAATGAAAAAGAAATGGATGAGAACAGATATAAACGCAGACAAGTGCCTCTTGGAGGGAGCTACCCACAACACACAGGATAGTGCTAGACTTAAATTGTTGATCTATCCGTATGATTGAGGGTTTGTCTAATTCTCTCTGCTCAGCACAAATCACTGATGTAAAGTGCTAGGCATCATTACATTCACTGTATCAGACGCAGACAGCATTGATGTGTAACCTGGTGGAGTACTATATAAGCGAACACCTTTTAGGTGTAAGAATGGAGCTGAATGTTCAAAGACTCATTATGTAAACACGTTCTGGCTTAAAAGCTCGGAAAAAAGCTGTTTCTTAAGCAGACATATCAGTCCGGTATGTGCTTTTAATTCACATTTTGCACCTAGAGATGAGTATGGTCTGCAATTAGAATTAATCCAGAGGCAAACTAGAGTTGATCAAAATGAAAATGACTACCACGTAGGCAATTTGCTTGAAAGTAGCATAATAAATACGTTGGCTCCAGGACCAAAAGCTTATAATGAATGCATAAATCTTTTTAAAAGACACTATAACAGATGGAACACTCATTTGTGTGGTAAAACAATATAATGAATCAGCATACAATGTGAGCAATTAAAGGAGCAGTTCACCAAAAAGTAAAAGTTTTGTTTCAAATATATATAAACTTGATTTCATCAGTAAGAACAGACTTTCTGAGCTGCTTTTTTTCCATACAGTGATGGTACAGTGGCCCAGTAGTGCACAACACAACGAAATCGCCACAACACAATGGATAGGACTAATTTTTATGTGTTATGGCTTGTTTCCATTGTGTTGTGCTAATTTCTTTGTGTTGCGGCTTGTTACCAATTTGTTGTGCCAATTTCGTTGTGTTGTGGCTTGTTTCTGTTGTGTTCTGCTAAGTTAATTTTCGTTGTGTTGCAACTTGCTTCTGTTGTGTTGTGGCTTGTTTCCGTTGTGTTGTTCTAAGTTAATTTCATTGTGTTGCAGCTTGTTTCCATTGTGTTGTGCTAATTTCGTTGTGTTGCAGCTTGTTTCCATTGTGTTGTGCTAATTTCATTGTGTTGCAGCTTGTTTCCATTGTGTTGTGCTAATTTCGTTGTGTTGCTAAATTTTGTTGTGTTGCTTGTTGTGTTGCAATTTTGTTGTGTTGCAACTTGTTTCTGTTGTGTTGTGGCTTGTTTCCGTTGTGTTGTGCTAATTTCGTTGTGTTGCAACTTGTTTCTGTTGTGTTGTGACTTGTTTCCGTTGTGTTGTTCTAAATTAATTTAGTTGTGTTGCAGCTTTTTTCTGTTGTGTTGTGCTAATTTCGTTGTGTTGCTGCTTGTTTCCATTGTGTTGTGCTAAATTCGTTGTGTTGCAACTTGTTTCTGTTGTGTTGTGGCTTGTTTCCATTGTTTGCTAATTTCATTGTGTTACGGCTTGTTTTCGTTGTGTTGTGCTAATTTCATTGTGTTGCTGCTTGTTTCTGTTGTGTTGTGGAGATTTCGTTGTGCTGTGCACTACTGGGCCACCGTATGGGAACTAGGCAGTGATAATCTTTAGAAAAGCATCATAAAAGTGCTCCATATGACTTGCGCACTATATTTAAATCTACTGGAGCCAGACTGTATATGTGAGGAAAAAAAATGTTAACATGTCATTTACAGACAAAATTGCCTTGAAAATCTTGCTTGACAGCCGTGGTAACCATTCTAGAGCCAGATAGACATTCTGTGTCCTAACATCTCCCTGTATTTCATATGGATGTTAAATAACAGAAATTTCATTTTTGGACAGGTTATTCCTTTAAGGGAATGAAATAGCTTTTCAGATATAGATCTATTAATGGGGCAAAATCCTCGAGAGCTATAACATAAAGATTTCTACTTTCTCTACTTATTAAGCCAAACATGTATTGGAACCTCGCTGGAGGTTAGGGGTGTTATCTCAGTGGTTGTATAGGGCAGAAGATATTTTTTTTCTTTTCTTTTTCTTTTTCATTGATGGAATGATAACTTTGTGGATTCTCAGAGAATTGGCTCATATAAAGGGAGTCCTCAAAATGACTCTGTGGCTGCTGTCATCTTTGTTGCCATGGTAACCACTAATAGCAAAAGAGAGCGCTGGTCATTCACTCCCCCCACCTACAATCCCTGCCAGTACCGAGACTCGAGCCCGCGACCTTTGGGTTACAAGTACGACTCTCAAACCATTAGGCCACGACTGCCCCAATAAAGTCCCATCAGTTAAAAGGGATAGTTCACCCAAAAATTAAAATTACCCCATGATTTACTCACCCTCAAGCCATCCTAGGTGTATATGACTTTCTTCTTTCAGACGAATACAATCAGAGTTTTATTAAAAAAATGTAATACATTTTTTCTCACATTTGTCTCTTGACAAGTGTTTTGTTTTCCTCTTTCCTCTGTGTTTCCGCGTTCATCACTTCTCACAGCTTTCGCTATGCCTACGTCATCCGACTGGAACGCCACTCTAGTGAACGCAAAAGTTAGCAGAAGCTAGAGATTACAGTTTATAAAGTTTTAAATATGGATATTTTTCTTACTCAAATGCTTCGCTTTGCTTCAGAAGGCCTTTATTAACCCCCCCCCAGGAGCCATGTGGAGTACTTTTTATAATGGATAGATGGATGCTTTAAAATCTTGACCACCAATCACTGCCATTATAAAGCTTAGAAGAGCCAGATTTTAATCATGTATATATGTTGAATTTGAACTAAAATATGCATTAGAAGTATTTTGAATTGTTATTTTGTGTTATCTAATGTTTTTTAATGTTTATCTAATGTTTACATTTTTACCCATATACCACACATTGCCACACACATTTTAGTTCCTTTTATAAAGCTGGGATTATTTAAAACAATACTTTTATAGTGTCCTGTGTGTGTATATATGTGTGCGAATGGAATTTGAATTTGAATATTAATTTATTTATTAGCATTTGCTGCGTGTATCAACTCTAATATTCACATCCAACTCATGGAAAATATATAACAACTTCACATAGACTACTAGATGACAACATTACACACACAATTATACTGATTAGCATAAAAAATTATATCTATCTTACAAATGTGTGAGTAGCAGAGATAAGAATCAACAAGCGACTAGGCAGCGATTCATGTCAGTGACATGTCATGCTCTCTCAGTGTCTAATGGGTGTGTTGTTAGATTGGAGGAGGGTCCTGAAGAGTCTTGTATGCACAGCTGTAGGGGTACGTCCTTTCTTTCCTTTGTGATGTCCAGTCACCAAGGCCAGAGCTAAAATTACTACAGCTGCAAGCCAATTATCGACCTTTCACAATTCTTCACAGCTTCTCTGTCTGGCAGATGAAAGATGGCAGCTGCCCTGAGAGCTGTGATGGACAATTTTTTTTTTAAATAAATAAATGATTTGGCCCCGATCCTTTAGATTGGAGTATGCAGGTTCTGAATAAGAATCGTATCTCATAGATCCATGCTAATGCACTTCATGACACTCTTCAGTGGCTCAGGTGTTTAGTAGAGCAAGACTGTGTATGTGGAATTGCAGATGTGATTTCAAAGCAATTTTACGAGTTGGCAGGACTCCTCGAAACACTTTAGACTAAATCACTTTTAATTAGGCAAGGAAAAAGCATAAAACCAGAAAACTACAAGTTGCCTAAATACATATTTTGCTGGAGGAGCTCAGATGCTTTTGCCAATAGCTCTAAAAGAAAAAAAGTGTATGCGTTATAGACTGCTGTTTCGATGTAGTGCTTGATATGGATTAAGAGCTGTAACTCAATCAGTTTCCTTTTGAGAGAGTGTTAACAATCAATCAGATCCAGCTTTACTCTGTTTGATCTATGATTCAAATATCTGAGTCTTTCCAGGAATTATCCATTAAAAAACCTAATGTCTATGTACAACATTTGTGGCATGCGGATGGTTATAACGGATAATGTATTTTTGTATAATTGAGAGGCTAAGGTGTTTACAGTACATACAATTTCAAGCAAGTGGGCAGCAAAGTGAATAGACATGTAAAATATGCTATCAGACTGTTTAGAAATGTTATTAATCTCTTACCATCCCTGTCTGTGCACAGTTACATCCATTTCAACACATGTCATCATGTCACCAACGAAAAATTAATCTTTTTGCTTTTGTTTGGCATCTGTATGAGGATACCAGGAAGGTACATGAAAGGAAAGTGATGAAATAATCTGTAAAACTCTATTTACATGGATGATAAATGCACCCCTCAATAATTATGTCCATAACACAAAAAAATAAAAAGTTCCACCACCTAGAAAAGCAGCACATTTTCTTACTGATGAATTAGTGCTTTAACAATAGCATCACAGTTCTGTTTTTGATGTATCCAATTTGCATGATAGACTTCTATTTTAAGCTCATTAGTGTAAATGCATTTACATGTTGAAGGAATTGATAGTATGCAACAAATGTTAAACTTTTTTTGAAGACTCCTCTTCCTCTTGATTGTGACATTGTGGACATAGGCGATGATCTGTCAGCAGTCAACCAACCATGGCCCTTGTGATGTTCACGTCACGGCCATCCCTGGCTCGTACAATGACATAGTCAATGAGGTGCCACTGTTTGAGCGGGGATGCTCCAAGCTTGCCTTATTGTTTTTCTGTAAGAAAGGGATGATGGTTGTTTAACACAATTGCAGAAGCAACATGACTGTTTCCGATGAAGTCTGAGGTGTTGATCATACGTCACATGCAGAGAAAAGCGACTCTGTTCAGTTTACATGTTTTATCAGTATGTGGGATCCCTGCCAACCCTGGCATTGAAATCTCCAAGAAGAATAATCTTATCTTAAAAATACCCCACAGATCATTTATTATATCATTTTGAGTGGAAGCAGAAACACGTTGTTTTTGTGCATGTCTCTTTAAATGCAAATGAGCTGCTGCTCCCCGCCCCCTTTTCCAGAATAGGTCTGTGCCTTTACACCTTGTACCTCAGACACTTTGCCAAAAAAAGCATCTGTTTGGTTTTGATTATCCTGTCTATTTCATTTGCATTTTAAAGCAATATCAGTTTAAACTTCCTATATATGGTTTTCTGAGTGCACACATCCAAAGCACGCACAAAGAAAGCACCTGTCACACTGCATGTGAGCACTAAGCTAAGTTCTCTTTCATGTCTTATTGCGCTTAAACTGTCAATTACACATAAGTTCTTGTTAAAAACACAAAACAGTCTGTAAAGGTAAACAGCTTGTTTATATTAGGTCTGTGTTGCAGCAGTGTAAAATACAGTAAATAAATCAATAAATCAACTGCTCTAGTCTCCTCTGAGGTGCTCGTCTGTGCAGCTAAAGACAGAACAGTTAGCATGCTTTGCTCGAACTTTTGCCATGGAGTTAGAACTTGCACACCGCTGTAGCTTGTGAAAACAAAATGACAGCGCCGTAGGTGGAAACGTGCAGATTAAGGGGTGGTAATATTATAATAAGATCTGCAGTTGTTTTTTCACAAGCTTGCAGAGAAAGGCTTACCAAAACCTTTTTGTCCTTGTTGTCCTTTTTCAGGTTTTCTGGGTCTGTAGATGCACCGCCGGGGACCCGTTTATAGCTCTTAAACACGGAAAAAGTCAGATTTTCATGACATGTCCCCTTTAAAATAATGGGCTAAACAAACAAACGTCATAAATGAATTGTTCACAATAAGATAAAACAGATAGGGGGAATTTCTTTTTCATGCTGATTAATGTTGCGTTTTGTGGCTTTCAGTCCAAGCATGTTGCCTTTTATATATACTTTTCTGTCAACACAATGAAAGTCAGTGGAGTTCAACATAACATTCAGCATCACTAAATTTCATTGTATAGACAAAAACATCTTCTTTTTTGTTTCAGAAAAGAAAGAAATCCATGCAGGTTTGGACTGACATAATGCTGATGGAATCTTCAGAATGTGAACTATCCCTTTATGATATGATTGTTGAACTTGAGTAGAATGCTAACTTTAATATTCCTCAAGCTTTTTGAAGTTTTAATTATGCTTGTTAAACATTGCCGTAATTATTGGCTAATATTATGCAGGCTTTAAAGTGATCAACAAAGAGAAGTAAATTAATTCATGACTCAATATTTGAATGAAGTACATCTGAATTATTCATAGTTTTAGTTTGGAGTTGCAGCAGTTCTTATATGGGATACATTTATCAAGCAGTTAACCTTTTGTTGCAGTAAAAACAGAACAATGCTATGTGCTATGATTAACATGTCGTGGTTATATGTGCTGGGGAAAGTTTAGTGAGAGATGTTAAACAGGTTTCTATTCAATGCACTCTGACTCATTAATGAGCTGGGTAAATGTCACTGTGGAGGTCAAGATTAATTAAAAACCACAGACAGCTGATTACAGGAAAATGACTTACAGATATCCTACCGGCCACTAAGAGTCAAATGCAAAGTTCCGATGAGCTAAATTACACTATTATTGATCGCTAGCAGTAAAATTAGACTGTAATTGCTTCAGCTTGCCTATTACAATGAAACTGTTAAAGATGGAGTAAATCCTACAAACAACATAAAAGGTATCCGTATCCTGGCACTAAATGACAGACATGTGAAAGTAATTTGTGGGACAGTTAGCTCCCTGCTGAGATGTATCTAAATACAGCATTCAGGGCAGAAAAAGCTTAGAGATTTGGGGGTTTTAAACATGTAATACTGCACTTTGCCAGAGAAATAATAACTTTGCATACTAAAAAACAAGTTTTGCTAATTATATTAACATAATTATGTAAATGAGTCCCTTCTGAAATAAAAGTACATGATGGTGAGTAAAATGCATGAAATCCTATTGACAGCATGAGGAGTCCAACTAAGTTCTGTAAACCCTCGGCCTTATGACATTATTGCATTTATTACGGTATCTGTTGACAGTGGTATGACGATGAACCAGACAAACCTGATACCGTAAGGCACAGCGCGCCTTTAAATAGCAGCTACTTGTTGCAGATGTCCTTGTTAAGAAGCACCACATGGCAATTCAATTATGTTAGCAGATTGTGGTGATATTTTATAATCATACCCTAAATGATCATTTTTAGAATATACTGTAGCTGCTCTATTAGCTGGAGTAGTTTCTTTTGTCTAGTGCCATGTGTGTATTTATCAGGGCAGGGCAGAGAAAGCCCTGAGAAACAGAAACTGGCTCCGGTCAAAAGTTGCTGAAACAGAAAAAGGCAGAGGCCCAACACAACTGCCACTGCCAAAATAATACCAGTGACTCATAGTTGCCTTCAAGCCATGCTGCCATTCTCTTCCCTGTTTCAACAGGCAGTCTAACCATGAACTTTAATTAAACACACTATATATAGAGACTACACAATCTACACCATCTTTTTAAGTGAAAGTTGTGATAGTCTTCAGATCACTCTTTGATGCTGGAAGTGCTATAAAACAAAAAAATGCCTTTCGTCTACCAATTTGTTGGACAATGAACGGGGAAGCCTGTTTCCAGCATAAACAATATTAAAAAGGTGATTGTGACTTTCAGGGGAAAAAAGTCAAAACAATGAGGGATAATTCTGACCCCCCCCTCCCTCCCCTAAATTACATCTCAAAATTCTGAGTTTACATCTCACGATGCAAATTTGTTTCTCTTTATTTTATAATATCTTGCAATTATATATATTTTAGTTAGTTATAGTTATATAGTTATAGTTATTCTGACTTGCAAGATTGTATCTTACATATAAACTCATAAACTTTTTTTTAAATTCTAAGATGAAAACAAGCTTCCATACAAATAAGAGTATCAAAAATGAATGATAATGAAAAGGAAAAATATTTTAACTTCTATTTCAAAAAAGTATTATTATTATTATTAGAAATATCAGGAATTATTAATATTTTTAAGAGCCCTTCATACAAATTAACGAGGGTCTGCAGGGGTCCTCTCTATGACATTGTTTTCTGTTTTTTTTATTATTATTTTTATAATAATAATAATAACATGAGTTTAAGACCACATTTTCATTAAGAATTTAATTATATAAATTAAGATTATTATATATTGTATCATATATCACCCTGACATATTTGCACCTCAAATTCAGAAATTAAGGTAACACTTCAGTATAGGGACCAATTCCCACTATTAACTCGTTGCTTATTATTAACATATTAACTGTTTAGTACATATAAAGCACATATTCTGCATGACCATATTCAACATCCCTAATCCAACCTTAAACTTAACAACTACCTTACTAACTACTAATGAGCAGCAAATTAGGAGTTTATTGTCTGGCAAAAGTCGTAGTTAATGGTTTGTTATTAGCGAGAATAGGACCTTAAAATAAAGTGTGACTGAAATTAAAAACATACTCATAATATAAAAGGTTTATTTACATCATTGTATGTAATAATTACATTTTGTGTGTATTTTTAAATAAATTAATACATCTGAATAAAAAAAAAAGTGTCATATCACTGACACTGGAAAAGGAATGTAGTTGCATGTTTAAGGGTTAAGCAGGACATCTCCAGTAAAACAGGCCTGGAGTGAATTCAGCAGAAGTCTGCAGGCTTTTTCCCTCCCAGAGAGGGATGGAAGCTGTTTAATACATGCAACGTGGGAGAGGGATCTGCTCTACTCTAATGCAGTATTCCTGCACAACATGAATAAAAAATCTGCCTCGCTGAAACAATACCTGGCAAATCCACTGTTGTCCAAACCAAGTAAAATGTGGGCGCTTCGACCTCTCGGCCAACACAAACCCTTCTGAATTGTTATTCAGGCAACACGTTACACGTTTTAAAACAAGTGTTTGGGTATTGTAGTGCCAAGACTGGCGATCGGCTTTGTCTGCAGAGCTAGAGCAGAATGCCAATTCAAACACAGTGGTGCAGCAGTAATATTCTCAGATCTTAGGTCTTGTAGAGCTGAGTGAACGCAGGATGGATTGTGTTATGTAACCACGGCCCGTTCCAGTCTGTTCGCGTCAAACAAAACAGACGGCAGCAGTTTTGAAAGCAGTAGAATGCAAAATTAGACTTTTCAAACAGTAAAATGAATCCTTTGTGTGAGTGTACGGCAGGATGCGCCGCATCTACTGCTCATCCAGATGGCTAACACATGTTCTTTCCTGTTGCTGTCACTCTCTCCCTTTTTTTCCTATGGAAAGGTGATCCACACCAGCAGCCCCAGCTACAGTATATCTGTCTGTTTGGCAAAGCTATATTGTAGCAGCAGTGCAGCGCCTTGATCTAAACTCCACCACTCTGAGCTAAGAACCACCTTTATTCCATTTGGCAAATGCCTAAATGCGTACACACACACTCTGACCGCAAAAGAAGGAACGCTGTAAAACACCCCCACAGTGTTAGGTAGTAAAGCATTGAAAAAGAGGTGGAGGAGAGGTGAAAATGTGTGTCAGGTTAATCCTAACAACTGCAAACCATTTTTTGCTAAATACACTATTGATTGAAGCCCATTGATTTGTGCACATGTGTGTGAGCGTAGGTGTGTGTCTGTGTGAGTGTGTGTGTAAACAGCTGCTCTTGTGACACATTGGCATTCCTGCCAATATCTGTCAGTATGGAGCTCTGAAAATAAATCCTAGGCTTTCAGCTGTCTCAGCCCACACAGAGGAAATTTGAAATCACACAGCAGTTTTAGATAAGAAAGTCACACAGCCTCGATTCCTGCCAGATACGTCAGCCAAAAACTGCCCGGGCTACAGATGCTGTCCATACTTGCCTCTTTGTTGCATCTATATCAATATTTAGGGAAGGTGTTGGCTGTTTTTGTAGTATGAGAGATACAAAGTAAATGGCTGAAGAATGAAGGTGTACTGTATGAAGATTGAACATTGTTCATTTAGCAGCACGTATCATGTTTTTCAACAGATGATGATGTCAACTTTGCTTTAAAATATACCTGATGTAAAAGTATTCCCAGGGTCAGTCGCATATTTTCATCCATAGCTATTGATTGATTCATGTATTTCATACATACAGTGACTTTTGAGCATGTTTGATGAGCATGATGAGCATGTTTTTAAATTTCTGAATTAAAATTCAGTTTTATATTTTTCGAAGAGCACAAATTCAAAACGTTCGTTGATACTTGAAAAAAATAACTCCTTAAATTAAATTAATAAATTAAATGGACTGCTTATTAATATATGATAATATTTTGGACATCAAATCAAAGTTATGTGGCGTGAATAACAAAACAAGAAATTAAATCATAGAGAAGACCTCGCGGACCCTCATGATTGTGTATCAAGGTCAATAAGTTTCTGAAAATATAAGATCATTTGAACTTATTATGACAAGAAAGGTTAGTTCAGGGTGTAAAATGTAATTTGGTATGACTCATTAAAAACAGATTTTTTTCTGAATTAATATTTCAAGAAAATTTGTAAAAAATTAAATGTTTTGAAGAAAACTTTTTGAAAATAATGATTATGATGTCTTCACACATATTCAACGTGTAGGAATATATATTATTACTTTTTTCTCACAATTCTGAGAGAAAAAAATAAGATTTGCGAGATATACACTCAGAATTGCGAGATGTACACTCGGAATGGCAAGAAAAAAGTCTTGAAATTGCGAAATTATATCTCATATTTTTTCTCAGTATTACAAATTTATATTTTGCAAATCTGACTTTAGATCTCTGGCTTTTGTTGTCTGAATTGCTATGAAAAATAGACAGAATTGTGAAATATAAACTCAGAATTGCGAGAAAAAATGTCTGAATTCTGAGATAAAAGGTCGCAATTACTTTTAAAAAAACATTTTATCCCATGGCGGAAACAAGCTTCCATACATTTGTCATTGACACACACAAAAACTTATTTATACTGACTTGCAAAAATTCTGCTGTGACTTGCTTGCCACTTGTTTCGAAATTGACCCTGACCTTAAGTACAATGTTTATTTGGACACATACACACATATACAGGCACACACACACACACCCATAAATCCCCATCTCTGCTACTTCATTTATAAAGGCGTCCTTTTGCACCTGCAAATCCTTTGACACAATGCAGCTGACTGACAAAGAGGTGAAGCCTTCAATCTCATTGAGGCAACTGACAGCCAATGCGGCTCCCACACAAAAAGGAGAAGAAAATAAGATTCTTTAAAGGCATCCAGTGGAACCATAGAAGGAAACAGCTCAAAAGAGACACAAAAAGGAGGGGAGAGAGTACGTGAGAGAGCAAGTGTGTGTTTGAGAGTTGAACACAGGCAGGCCATGTCTAAAGCTACTCATCCCACTCACCAGCCTTCACCAAACACAATATTTCACCAAACAAAGAAAACGTGGCTGCTAAAAGTTCATCCGAGTCGCAAACACATTAATTCAAATGACAGTTTATGTGTTCAGTTAAGCTAACGCTCCTCTTCACAAGCTCTCAACTGTGGTTTCATGCCATGAATAAACCAAATAGATTAAATCAGCCTCAGGAACTGTTTGCTTTGTCGGACCTACCTGATTTGGGAGAGGAGTTGTGGATAAAATATGCAAAATTAACGTAATAATGAACGTCATCAACATTAGACAAGCACTTATCAAAAGTGGGTAATTTAATGCTTCTTAACATTCATTGTTAAGGGAATTAACACAGGGCTAAACTTGAATATCAAGTTTTGTCAAGTCAAGTCACCTTTATTTATATAGTGCTTAGTACAATTCTAAACAGGAAATAACAGAATAAATCATGCAAATGACTAATCAAAAACTGAATTTTTATGCATTGATATTTTAAGAAAGATTGTAAAAATACTATTTTGAAGAAAACTTTTTGAAAATAATGATTACCAGGTGCACACACATGTATTCAAGTGTAAGAATATATATTATAACTTTTTTTCATGCAATTCTGAGAGAAAAAAAGTAAGATTTGTGAGATATAAACTAAGAATTGCGAGATACACTCGGAATGGCAAGAAAAAGTCTTGAAATTGCGCATTTATATCTCAACATTTCTTCTCAGTATTGCAAATTTATAAAACACAAATCTGACATTAGATCTCTGGCTTTTGTTTTATGAATTGCTAGAAAAAAGGCAGAATTGTGAAAAAGAATTGTGTTTTTTTATAAATTTACTTTTTTTTTTTCTTCCGTGGCGAAAACAAGCTTCCGTACATTTGTCATTGACCCACACAAAAAATATAGTGCTTTATACAATTCTACACAGGAAATAACAGAATCAATCATGCAAACTTCTTCAAATATGAGACAAATTTAAATTTGGTCGTAAAGTGACAATAGTGTCATTATTCAGTTGAAGTCAGTTCAGTGTTGATTCATTTCAATTCAATAACTGTGTATTTAATTATGAAATCAATTATAAACAAGTTCCATTCTGCTTTACGCAGCTCTACAAAAAGCAAAAGTATAATAACAGTCTTCAGTTCAGTTCAATGACCATCCATCAATTATGAAACAATTTGTATCAAGTATCATTGTATCAAGTTCTGAATCAGAATCTGAATTGACTGAAATAACTAAGTTTCTAATTGTAACTGCATTATTTCTTTCATTCAGCCCCTGTCCATGTGACAAACCACCTCTCTCAAACAGTGAAAAGACGACAAGATGTGCTTTGTCAGACACCTGGGATATGACTCATGTGGACCGGCCCTCCCTCTGTAAATGAAAGCACCATGTGTCTAAAAGAAGCGCCTTGAAGGAAATTAATCCTGCACAGCAATAAGATGGTGAGCTCTGTAGGCCTTTATCTGATAATCGCCTTTATTATCCAGACTATGGATAGCGCTGCAAGTCTAATTTGAAATGATAGTCCGTGTGGTGTGAACAAAGACGAGGTGTCACCTGGAATTTCACTATAGTCAAACTGGCTGTTGTATTATGTTGAATTAAGCTGATTTGTAAAGAGCTTTTACAATGAAGTTCCTATAGGATTCGGAATAGAATTTGTGGGCGAACTCTGTAAAAAGTGTAGCAAGATAACACCAAAAACCCATTCTCAAACACTATTAGATGCATACTTAGAGTGTGGTAACGTAACCCCAGAGGTCCCCTGAGGGTATGGGGGGGAAAAAAAGTCTAATGTCAGATTTGACAGTTCTGACATTTGTAGGCAGATAACGACTGACTGCACTGACTGATACCCATTTTCCTTCAAAATGGTGCTGGTAAATGTGAGTCGAGTTTGGGGTCTGTAAGATTTTTTTTAATGTTTTTGAAAGAAGTCACTTATATTATTATAATATTAGTATGTTATGTCATCATGAAATATATGTATGTCATGAAAATACAGTAAAATACAGTGATAATACAGTAATACTCTTTTAAATTATTGTGAAACTGTTTGAATTCTATTTTAATTTTTAAAATGTAATCAATTACTGTACTGTTCAGCATCATTACTCAAGTCGTCAGTGTCACCTGATCCTTCAGAAATTATTCTAATATGCTGATTTGGTGTTCAAGGAACATTTCTTATTGTCAATGTTGAAACCAGTTGGGCTGCTTAATATTTTATATATTTTTTTTATATATTTATATATACGTGATATATATATTTTTTTATATGAAAAATTTATTTGATGAATAGAAAGTCAAAAAGAACAGAATATATTTGAAATAGAACATAATATTTGTAACATTACACTGTAAAAAAAAAAATCTGTGACACTTACGGTAAAATACAGGCAGCAGTGGTTGCCAGAAATTTACCGTAAATTATATGGTAGCAACATTTTAAGTTTTACAGACTTCACAGTTAAATTACTGTATTTCCTTAACTGATATTAAGGAAATTCTGACTCTGATTCTGATCATTCTGATATTAATGTACCATTAATATACCACTTTTAACAAGATTAGAGGGGAAATATATAGAAGGTGCACAGTGTCATTCACACAAATACATGTATGACACTAAAATAATGCAATAGACATTAATTTAACAACATTAGTAAGATAAAACCCTAATGTACACAACTGATAAGAAAATAACTAAGAAGAATAGTTTTCAATGGAAAAAAAACATCATATGTGAAATGTCATGCAGAGAATTCTAAGAAATGATACAAAGTAAATTACACTGTAAATTATATAATGACTTGTTATTTTTCACTCCCCCCCCCCCCCCAAAAAAAAAACACAATTTTAACAGTATTTTACTGTAAAATTACATTCAATATAATTACAGTTATTCACCGTATATAGTACAGAAACTTACTGTTAACCAATTAACAGGTTTAACATTTTTTACGTTGTATAAATGTTTTTAGTCAATTTTGATCAATTTATTGCATCCTAACTGAAAGAAAATATTAATTTCTTTTTAACTTTTGAATGGTAGTGATTTTCAACTGTGAGATTGGCAGTCGAATCGGGCTCCTGCTATCTAAGCATCGAATCGTCGACTATTCAGGGTCACCCCTAACTCACCCTTAAGTCATTCCAAACCTTTATGGCTTTCTTTCTGCTGTGAAGCACAAAAATGACTAAGGTGAGTAAATAATGACTGAATTTGCATTTTTTGGGTCATTTAGCCCTTTAAGAATTTTTACATAACTTACTCAAAACGAGTTTCTTTCCAAAATATGCTGACTGCTACTGAAACTGTAGGAGGTAGAGGATTGAATTAGTTTGCACATACCTGATATGACTACGCTGAGCATTGAGCATTAAGTTATTACTGATGTTACATTTATTGAGCATTTCATTCATACCGGTTTGAAATGAATACTGCATTCACCTAAATCCTTCTGGGGTTTAAACTACATGGGGTTTTTACAACAACATAAACTCATATTTCTAAAGGCCATCTAGGGAGAGGCCCGTTTCTATTTGAATTTACACAATCACTCAAAAGAGACTAATATGACAAGTCAGTAGTTCACATTATGTATTTTCTCAGCCCTGCCCACCAACCCGCGTATTTCATCAGTTCAGCCCTCTGCTACTTCACTAGAATGATTTAATGTCCATATCTTTTTCACAGCCGCTTTACGGTTATCCACGGTGAGAAATGACTCTAGTTTCCTTTTATAAGGTTAAGACAAAAAGTGACAAGGCAATACCTGTAAACGGGGCGATGAGTCTGGGAAAGATAGAAGGCCTAATCTCAGTTTGGTTGGATTTATCATATCTGCTCTAGTAATCCTTAACACAAAGCCTGGATGAGTGCTGTCTTTGTGTGTGTCAGAATAGTAGGCTTGCAGAACAAGCCTTGGCGTGTATTTTCTTTTTCTCTTTTTTTTCTTTGTTCAGCGGTAACACTGTGGCAGGTACGGACTCTTAGGTTACAGTGAGGATATCTTCTGACAGCATGGAGGTGCTGAGGGTACTGGGTGGGGTGGGCCGGAAGGTTGATGTGGAGCATAGCAACAATGTGCATCTACAGTGCTGAGTCTTAACTATTTTTGTCAGCCTAAATGTTTCCAGCTAAACTGTCTAAAAAACTTAAAACAATGTACTCATGAAGCAATATAGGATATTAAGACTAGTTGAAAGAGAATGGATGTTTAACCTTAAAAAGCCTGCAGTATCATATTTGATACCAAATCTCTAAGTTCTGTAAATGATCAAAAACTTCCAACAAACCTGTTGTACACAATCTACTTCATGCTTTCTGTTGTCTGATTGAATCTTTTAGTAATATTTTATAATTATGTACTAATATTTTAGTACATAATTGTAATTACTCTTTAATTATAGTAATTATACTAAATTATACTGCTAATAAATTAGTATAATTATAAAACTTCCACCTTCATGTTGTGGTATTTTTGGTATCGCATGTTTTTCTGCTGTGAAATCTTTACTGATTTTATAGCGTAAATGTATTATAACTTTCATATTGTTAGTCATATTTTAAGACAAACACTGGACTGAAGCAGTTTCAGTTTACTTAATTATCCATATACTTTTTTTAATCATGTTAAAATGCAATCAATCAAATATAATTCATTAGTCTTTTGGGGAATGTTTATTTGTACATTTTTATATCTCTCAATCACCATTACATGTTTTGCCCCCAAAATAAAAACTACAGTGCTTTGATCATAAATCTAAGCATTTAAATACCATCTTACTAAGGCATATTGTTGGGAGATAAAGAGTGAATAGTAAAGAGTAAATTATGTTTATATGCATTTTATGTAAGTGTTAGTGCTGTCAAACGATTAATCGCAATTAATCACATCCAAAATAAAAGTTTTGTTTACATAATATATGTGTGTATACTGTGTATATTTATTATGTATATATAAATGCAAACACATACATGTATATATTCATGAAAAAATATGTTATGTTTATATGTTAAATATATTTATATATAATATAAAATATAAGAATATAAATGTATGCATGAAAGTACATGTAAATATTTTCAAAATATTTACTGTATGTGTGTGTATTTATATATACATAATAAATATACACAGTACACATACATATATTATGTAAACAAAAACTTTTATTTTGGATGCGATTAATCGCGATTAATCGTTTGACAGCACAAATAAGTGTATGTTGTAAAGATCTCATTGATTTACATTACAGAAATTTAATCAGAATTTCATCTTTTATCTTCAGTCATAAAAATATAAACTGTACCAAACTACATATTTTTACCTCAGTTTAAATAATGTTTAGGTGTTTTTCCACCTTAAATACAAGCCTGATGTATCAAATATTATCTCAACATATTCATATAAAAAATTAAAAATAAATATATAAATAAATTTATTTATTATATAGTCTAAAGGTGCATTAAACTTTTCCATTTAAAAACAACTGCTTCTCAAGTAAATTCATCTTGTTTTATGATTTTAAGATATTTTTACTATAATTTTTTTTGCCAATGAGAGTAGAATATACATTTATTTTCTTGTTCTACGGTTGCTTAGATATGAAAAAAGGTATCTGCACTAGTGATACTCAAGAGTGAGAGAATCTGAGACATTTAAACACTCAAATATTTTCAATTATTCAAAGGTGCTTTAAGTATACTTAGAGCAAAAGTCTGAGCAGACCATATGCTGAAGCATGCTGAAAGAACAAAAGAGCCACAGGTGCAAGCTCGCTTTACACCTTGACCTGGTTTGTCAGCTCGTCTGCTGAATTTGTGCCACTGCAAAGTGAAGTGTCAAAAGCAGCAAATCTGGGTTGACAAGAGGGAGATTAAGGGCCACAGGTCGGAGAACAAGCACAAAACTCTTCAGACATTTAGAAAATTCTCTTAAACACAAAGTTATTTCACACACTTTGCAGTTTCCTTTTATTTTAACCTATTGTAAAATGAATATCTTATGGCTAAATGGGCTTGGATTGTAATCGGATATGTTAAGTATGCGTGCTTTGTGTATGCACATGTGTGTTTATTTGTTGCTCTTCGGGTCTGTGAACCTGAGCGAGGTGTTACTGCAGTGCAGCTGTTAAAAGACGATATCACTCTTTAGTCCTGACTTTGTGTGTTTATTTTGTGTGTGTGTGTGTGTGTGTGTGTAGACATAAATGCACCTGGGGGTGTCCATGCTTGCAAATCCTTCTGAAAACCTCAAAGCTGTTCTGGCTGAGACACAGAATACCTGCATCATTGTCACTTCAGCACCTTAGGCAGGCAGGAGGCAGTGGATGGGGAGAATAAGTCATTTGTCAGAATTGGGCAAGTTGAAACTACAACCCCATTTGTTCCACTAGAGCAAGTTATGGATCTAGTTAATGAGAGGAGACAAGGTCTTACACATTTTCAAGTACCCTCATATTCAAATGCATACATTGACCTGGCTGTTCACACACACACACACACACACACACACACACACACATGGGCACAATACTTGCTGTAATGCAGTCATGTGGAAAGTGAGGGGGAGAAGCTTTGTCATCTGTCTACATTACTGTAATAGTGTAGATAGGAAACAGTCAAGTGAGAGGGTGAGTATCGCAATGACACATAAAAGAACAATGATCATTCACCATAAAGTTTCTGGGAGTTATGATGTGTCAAGAAGCAAGACTTTCTCTTGACAGCCACTGTCTCGTAAAATATGATCCTGTATGTCTGAGGAAGTTATAAAATCGTGTCCAGAATATAAAATCTGGCACTAGTTGGTAAAACTCATAGTCTTTCAAACTGACGAATGACCAGGCCCAGTCAGAATTGATGTTTTAGCATTGCATTTTTGTGGGAAAATATGCTAAATTAATGTAAATATGGAAAATGTATTAAATGGAGTACTACATAAAGTAAGCTATACATTATATAGGCCAGAACAGCTGAGTACAGTAAAGATTTGCACTTATAATCAAAATGTTCAAAATGATATATGCTATACTAATTTACTATATTATAGTAAATTAGTATGGGGGGGGGGGTCATTTATGATCATTTATGGTTTTGAAGCAATAATTGAAACAATAATTCAAAACTTTCTTTTTTAAATTTTCAATTATTCTATTGTTCAATTCAGAATTCATGCATACAAGTAATGGCCATTCAGCCTACCTTCTAATAGAATTACTAAAAGTGTCCTAAACAGATTTGTTTTAAATTGAGCTTATACATACCCTTGTGAAAAAGAAGTGCACTTAATTTTATTGAATGTGTACTTGTAGTTTACTTCAAACCTTAAAAGTACACTTTTAAAAACCTGCACTTTGCAGACAATATAATGTTCATGAAATTAACCTTTAAAACCAATAACAATATTTCTTAACATATCTAAGTACGCTTTTAAAAAGTGCACTTTGTAATAATGTCAAATTAAAAGTTTTACTATTTTTAGTAAATTGAGTATATTTTAAATCATTATGTTGTAATAATCATTTGTTGTGCTTTAGAGAAAAACACTTATTTTGTTATCTAACATACTAAAACACAAAGTAGTTGATCACAGTTTTAACTGTAGTATGTTATTCACTGCATTTAATATAATTTTAAACTATTACACATGTACAATTAACATGCAAGTGTCAGAGAACATTACATTCAATTCACACTTATTTTAAAAGTATATTATTTCCCATAATAAGTTATTTTTGGTCACACTTTTTGGTCCAATTTTCACTATTAACAAACCATTAACTATGAACTTACCATTCCTTGACCTTTGGTAAAATTATGCCATAATCCACAGCATAATCAAATTAGTCAAAAATATGTACTAAAGAAACTCACACAGGGCAGATAATGTGTAGAGCTTTGTGAAGATTTGTGTGGACCTGCAAGTGACATATTCTCATCTCAGGTAGCATTAAAAACTCGCTGCACCCGACTGATAATGATCTGTTTATGTTTAGGGTTACTTGTGTTTCATGGCAGTCCTGGTGCTGCAGATTAAGACTGCAATGCAGTATGATATTGGATGCCTTAAAATGAACGGTTTAGTTTTTTTTGTGCATCATATATTCAAATGCTGGTCATTAGCAGCCTGCGATCCTGGTCCTTTTCCACCATCAGGCTTTGGCAGCTGTTCTCAGATCAGTCGCTCTGACGTGAACACATCTGTCTCGCCTCAGCCAAACCTAATTGCTGGCCTTTACAACACCGGTGATCGCCCGCCTGGTGTACTCTCATTGCCATCCCTGGCCATCAAAATCACCCTCAGTTTGAATCAAAATGAGCCTTGCCTACATATTCATAACGCTGCCTCGCCTAACTCTGCATAATTTAAGGGAAATACATCCTAACTTGGCTGCATATGGAATTTCGTGGATGAAAAATGTCTATTTTGGCCCACATCATAAGTGTTCGTTTTGGCAACGTGTGTGTTTTTAGGCATGGCGGAAGAACATCATTTTCATACGGAGAATGACTGTGACAGATTAAAATGTGTTTTAGCCAAATGATATTCATGTTTAATGTGCATTGTGAGTCTTCAGAGTGATCAGAGTGAGACGCATGAGAACTGAAGGTTCAGTCGACATCATAATGTTAATTATGCCAGTGATAACAAAAGTATGACAGCTGCAGTTTTCCATTTTCTGGCTCAAAAGATGGAAAAGTCAACATCTCTGTGAATTCATAATTACGGTCTCTTTCTTACGAAAATAAATGTGGTAATAAAACAGTATATCTGTCTATGTCGACAAAATGACAACACATGGCATTCATATTTAGTTTTTTCAAATTTGTGGTAAATTTGTATAAATTTTGTACATTCAGCGTATAGCACCCAAGTAAAGGTTTGGTTCAGGTAGACTTTCCTGCTTAGTTTTTTCTTCTTCTCAAAATCGTCTGAATTCTAATTAAATTGTCATACTTTATTTTCTCATTTTTCTCATATTTATTTTTTTCTCATGATGTTGTTTTGGTATTACAGCTGACATTTTTGGTAACAGCTGACAAGTTCGTTTACCAATAAAAATTCAGTCATTTACTCATCCTCACCTTTTCTTCTTCTGTGGAACACAAAATAAATATTTTATATGTGTCTAAATATACAGTAAATGTGTCTGTTTATTTATCCACACAGTGAAAGCCAGTGGTGTCCGATAAACAAAAAATTCTTCAGAATATCTTATTTTCAGTTCCACTTCCAAGTCCATTTCCACAACAGAAAAAAAGTCATTGCGACTTTTTATCTTACAGTTCGGAGTTTATCTCACAATTCAGACTTTATTTCTCATATCTGAGGAAAAAAGTCAGAATTATAATATATAAACTGACTTTCTGACTTTTTTTTTTACAATTTTGATACATTTCATAATTCTGAGTTTATATCTCACAATTGTGATTTTATTTCTTGCAATTTTGATGTTTTTCTCTGAATTATTATTTTAAATCTGGCAATTTTTTTCTTCCGCTGCAAAATAAAAAAAGGTAATTGTGACTTTTCTCACAATTCAGATTTTTTTTTTTTTTACAATAGCGAGTTTATATCTCAGAATTCAAATGTTCTTCTCAGAATTGTGAATTTGTCTCGCAGTTGAGAATTACCCTGTTTTTTCTTAGAATAGTGAGTGTATCGCTCACAAACCTGCATTTAAATATCTTGCATTTCTGAGTTTATATCTCACAATGCTGACCTTTTTTTCTTTCAGAATTGTGGAAAATAAACTCAGAATTGTTTTCTATACACACTCAGTCAATACAGACATGCTCAAAGCCATATATCCTGTAAATAGAAAATTCCCATCATTGCATTATGTTTTATTGCTATAAAGGTATAAAAAGCACTTCAGTGTAGCGTTGCTCTGACACTGTGGCAGTGAAAAGGCTAGAGCTTTACTATCTGTCAGCCATGAAATGTTTAATGAAGGATCAAGAGTTATGCAGGGAGAAGTGGGACAGTGCATATGGGAGTTGCTTTTCCACATTTTCCGCAAGTCTGCCATCTGACTGGCATGTCTGAGCACATTCTGTGGAAAAAAACAGTGGGGAGGGGGGGTATAAGACGGTACATTGTTGAGAGGATTACTGTCATATCAATTTTAATAAATTTCTCAAATACGTTAAATGCAGGCTATCCACACTGGGCTGCTTCGTTCACAAAACTGTCCTTATGGGAAAAAATAAGGCTCTGGCCATCAGTGCTGAAATAGATGGGCATGTAAGAAAGACTGGGGCATTGCTCAAGGATGAGTTGTGTCTGAAGGGGGAAGGAATGCTATAAATCTCTCTGGCAATGTTCCGGTAAACGTCTAGAGTCATCTCAACAGAGCAGTGGAGGAGATGCCTTTTGTGTTTTAATCCAGCAAAACACCTTTGATTCTAAATGCTTATTATTTTTTGTTCATTCATTTTTGTTCATTCATAAGAAAGGCAGTGAGACTTAATTCATCTTAGCTTAATTCAAAACCATAATCGTTACTTCAATAAACACATGTATAGCCAAACTACTATTCCAGGACTCCATGAAACAAGAGAGAGAGAGAGAGAGAAAGAGAAAAGTGTCAAGCAATACAATACAGCTGATAATTAGTGGAAATAAAGATCAAAAACATGAAAGAAAATTAAAAGAACAAAGAGCTGTCAAATATAAAAGCATTACTAATAAATAAAACACGTCAAAATAATATTTAAGAATGTTAATTAAGTTTATTATATATTAATTATATTCATGACAGACTTTAATGTCCACTTTGATGAAATAATAATTTCACTTGCTTTTATAAGAAGCCTAATTAATATAGCAACTTTAGATTCATAGTAAGTGGGTTAAATGGATTAAATTGCAAATCTTATATAAATAAATTGTTACCTAAAGTGTTACTTTGATTTACTTGAAAAAAGCTCAGTATTATGCAAAAACCATGAATAAATAATACTTGTATGGTAGTCTACGTCGTAAAAAAAACCTGCTTTCCCAAGCACAAAACAGTCTGCTTGGAAAAAAGCCCAAGCATTTAGTTCAAAACATACTTTATGAATTACAGTACTGGTGGATAGGTTAATACATGCACTATTGCTGTAGACAAACTTGCAAGTCTAATCAAATAGTCAGATGAGAGATCAGGTCAAAAAGCACATTTGACTCTAATAATGCACTCAAGAGGTGCACACATTTGAAATTCTAATGCATTCACATGAATAATTAAACCATACAAAAACAATGCACCAGACTAAATAAATGAACTCCATGATGCATTATTCATACTTGTGATGGCTAAATTGGACTTTGTTGTTGGTCACAGAGCTTAATTTCGGAAAACAACAACAGCTTTGTCCCCCTTGCTATTTTTACTCATTTTCTCCAACGGTATTCTAACACAAGCACTGTGATCATGGTAGAAAATCCAAATGAAGGGAGAAGTGAATAAAACTGCTGGGTCTCATTGTGCGAGCATCTCCCATTTTCATTCCAAGAGTGCAGTAACTAAGCATCCTCCAAAGCTCACAGAAAGCATCTGATTTGTGCCCCGCGTTTCATTTCCACAGCCAACTCCTCGCTTCTGTCAATCAAACACGCTCACACACACACAAAACGATCGCACATAATATATTCAAATCAAGAAACAACTAATGTTGACAAAGGACCTCCAGTGACACCACAAAAAGGCTCAATCAGGGAGAGCAGCACTGCGGCAATGACAGTTTTGTATGGGCGACAGCTGGTTTTGTTCGAGCTGACTGAGAACAAACCCAGTTGTGCTGAGAGCATGTAAGAAAAGACCCCGGAGATGTCTGAATTTTGGAATGACGGAACACTTCTATGCTGTCCATTCAGCGCGGCCGGATGGATTTTCCCAACCCAGTAGTTCTCACGCTTAGTGCTGCATCTCAAATAAACCTCCTATGGATTCCCAACTTCAGAGAGGAGGCCAAGGAGGGGTTATTGGGAGTGGGGGTTTTGGGTCACGCGCAAAAAGGCGTTTTATAGAGATGCTGATTTCTCATTCAGCCCAGTCTGAGGGGGTACAGAGGCCCAGGAAGGAATGCAAAGCTGTGCAAAGTGAAAGAGGGGGCGCGGATGATCCAAGCTCTCTTGTAGAAGTTATACCGCATGATATATTTAAGTGTTGAGAAGCAGCTCCCCGCTGGGAATGGACCGAACTTTGAACCCTGCCTGTGAAAACAAGCCATCTTCTGCAAAAGCACTCAGAGTTCAAGGTGGCTTCTTCTCACCTGCAGACAGACAGAAACAGAGAGTGAGAGAAGGGAGGAGGAGTGTTTATCGCAAGCCCTGCTCTTCTTTTGCAGCCAGGCGAATATATACATGTATAAGTCCCGCTTGATAACTGCGAGATGTGGTTTTGAAAGATTGTAATCTCTTTCATTCAGGAATACCATTAAAAAGGCACACAGGACTACAGCCCTGCATTCTCCTTCAGCTCACTTCCCTTTCTCCTTTTGTTCTGTGGTAGATCAAGCCGTAGACATTACCGAGCACGAAGATGAGCGTGACAAAGAGCTGTCATTCATGATAACGATCGTAAACACAAAACCATACGCTGTGAAACAGGTTACAGCATAAACAAATGCGATTTCCTCCTTCCTTCATCCCTATTTAGCTTTGTAAACATTTTAAACATTCTAGTGAAAGTGAATAAACATATTTCTCTTCAACTTTTTGGTGGCTATTTAAGGTGGCTAGCCAAAAAATGATCAAATAGGTATAGATTTATCAAACACAGTCTGTTCTCTGACTGATGCATGTTGCTCACAAAAGTAGAGATCACTTCTGCTATATAGCAAACACTAATTTGAATGGCTAAAATTATGCAACCTCCAGGAAATAGAAATAGGTATATGTAAACAGGGTATCAACTTTTGGATATGTCAAAGTTTGACAGGTTATTCTGTGTTTTGTTTGACACAAAACAGAACCATTGTGGAATATGATTACATTTTATAATAGATTGATTATACTACTTATTAAAATAACAGCTATTTTAATATGTTAAAATGTCATTTATTCCTGTGATGGCAAAGCTACATTTTAGCAGCCTTTACTCCAGTCATCTTATATGCTGATTTTGCACATTCTTATTAATTATTAATGTTGATAATTCATAATATTTTTGTGGAAACTGTGACACATTTTACAGGATTCATTGATGAATAGAAAAACGGCCTTTTTCAGTGTTATTCTTGCTAAATAAAAGTATGAATTTAAGTAAAAAAAAAATAATTTTTTTTTAAAATGGAACTGTATTTTTTCATGACCTTCATTACAACCATTTGAAGAGACCTTTATTTATTTATTTACTAACTAACACAAGTTTGTTATAACAGTGTCTATGTTATATGTGGTGCAAATGGTATCTACACAGTTCACACTAAATAGCATCTTCCTTTTTTACACTTTTTGTAAACATCTGCTGTTGTCTGTCATCGTGGTATAATTTATTTCAGATAGGCCCACCTCTAAATGGCACATAAAAACAAAACAAATTGCATTTAGCTGCATCACATGTCACCCAAATGGTCTCTTCCTGTCTAATTGGGCGGTTCTTGGCCAGATTAATGTGAACCAGATTTATGACGTTTAATCAAAGGCCTGGCTATAGCTAAACACAGTTTCATTTGGATTTCTGTTTCCTATGCCTATTCCCAGTCTTTCCCCCACATATGGCCATTTCATACTCAATCTGAATTTGCTAAAAGTTCAAATTATGCATGGACACTGGCGAATTTACCGATAATTCACTTTTCCAGCTGACGTGACTGTTAAGCAGATGTTGAAAATGTGGAAAATAATCCCCAGTGGAAAGAGGCCAAAAAAAAAACAATTGGTTTTCCACAATATGAGAGGACGAACACATGGCCGTCAAACTGCACATGTGGGTGTATGAGAGTGTTTGCGCGTTGTGTGCATGTGTTTACCTCACCAAAGCTCTGTTTATAGGGGCATCCGCAATGATTCTGCTCACATTGTACTTCACAATACACAAAGACTTTGATTAGACTTGATGAATCTTGGTTTCTGGATATTTTAAGCATAATAGCTTCTTAAAGAGATAGTCCCCCCCCCCCCCCAAAAAAAAAAAAGTTCCCCCTCAAGAGTCTCTTTCTTCTGTTGAGCACAAAAGCAGCTATTTTGAAGAATGGATGGAAAGTCAAAAGCTACCATCAACTGTTTGGATACCAACATTTTTCAAAATGTCTTCTTTTGTGTTCAACAGAAGAAAGAACAAGTAAAGGGTGAGCAAATGATGGCAGAATTTTCATTTTTGTGTGAACTATATGTTTAATGCACAGAAATCTTAAATGAATCAACTGTGAGACATATCATGAGTATTTAAAGATGACGTGTGTTAAAATACTTTTATCTATCCCAGCTTAACACGATGGAACATAAGACCAATAACCTATATGAAAAGCTACTTAATTCCTGTACTTTCATAGGATGTACTAAATTTGATTAAGAACTTATACTACCATTTCAGAAGTTTCTACTTTCTATTCATCAAAGATTCCTGAAAAGTATCATGTTTCTACAAAAATATTGAGCAGCACAAATGTTTTCAGCATTAATAATAATAAGAAATGTTTCTTGAGCACCAAATCAGTATATTATAATGATTTCTGAAGGATCCTACAGCATCACATGCATAAACAGTTATTTAAATCGTAATAATATTTCACAATATTACTGTTTTTACTGTATTTTGGTCAAATAATTGCATAAGAGACCTCTTTTAAAAAACATTAAAAAGTCTTAATAAATCAATTAAAAAGTCAAATAAATTATACATAATAAAATATACACACTACTGTATATCCACTATGGTCCACAGACTCATATTTTTTAACCCATTATGTATAAACTTGTGTAAACCTTTTTCAAGTTTATGACTCTTCAGCTCATGTAGCCTTAAAAAAAAGTATAACATTGCAGAAGGCTCAACAAAGCAACATTGGCTCAACCAATCTATCTTTTAGCTATCTTTTTTCCAGCAAATGACAGATTAGGAGTCATCTGGAAACCTGTTTGAAAACAATCATTATTTTTTACTGTTTGCTGACATTAAAATGGTACATTTCAGCTTTAACTCTCTAATACTACATTGATTCAGAAACTTATTTTGCCACAAACAGGGCACCACTTTTAGGCTGAGGTTTGGAGAATGGGAGAGACAAGACGCAAGAGAGTGACTGACAGCCATTGGAAACATTTCGGTTTCCTTGGTTACAATGAGGTCAGTCCAAGCTGTATGTACAGCCTCACATTAAAGATTCTCTTTATTCTCTCTCCTTTCATGTGGCCACCCCCACGTTCTCTTCACCCCTTGTGCTTTTTTTCACGGTGCCACCATTAGACGGCTGTCTAATAAAGGTTAGCACTTTTATCCCGCCCTCTCTTTTCAAAGATCACCATGTCCATTTACCCAATCCATATGCTTCATTCTCACCAAAGATCACAGCGAAAAAGACAGAAAGAGAGCAAACTTATGATGTGTTTCTAACTGAAATGCTTTTCAAATATTTGAGGTTGTGCATCAAGGGAGCACTTACCATTTGATAAAAGACAAAGGAACTGTTACTGTGGGACACTTAGATGGATTCAACCGTAACTCGTAGAAGAAGAAATTTGGGCTTTGGAAAACCTTAATGAGCAGATGTGTTTCTTATTTACAATGTGGCAGGCAGCGGTGCGCTGAGAGCTTTGTGTCTAGTCCGCTAATGTGTGAGAGTGGATGCGCGGTCACATACTCGACAGGACCGTGGGGAGGCAAAACGCTAGATTCGCTGACGGGAGGGCAGAAGGAGAGTGCCCAAGCCAAAATAAATCAGCCTGCCAATTAGGTACCGGCTGATTTAGCTTTGATGTGGCGTCCGTGCCTAAGAGCCCTCCGTACCGCAGCACCTGGGTCTAGAGAGTAACCGAGGGACTGTGGACTCGATCCAGAGCCAATCATCGACTAGGCCTTATTGTTCCCCATCTGACCTTCCCATCAATTCAGAGACGAGTAAAAGGAATTAAAATTGTAAGGAGAGGAGAGGGAGCTGAGATGCCAGAGAGCTCCTAATGAGCACGCTGAATACAGCAGCGCTAGGCAACTAGCAAGCCCAAAACACAAGAACGGAAGCAGGCCTCAAGTCCTGGCCTGTTACAATAGGCCTCTAATTGGGCTCCCAGTAGTGGTGGGCTAGGCTTATATGCAGTACTGTGTACACATGACCAGCCAAGTGTGAGAAACTATATTACTCTAAGAGTCTTAGAGTTGGAGAGAGCTCTTGTGCTTCCTCTGGACATTCCTTCATTGAGTAGCAACAATTGGCCATGAAGTATTCCTTTCATTCATTCATTCATTCATTCATTCATTCATTCATTCATTCATTCATTCATTCATTCATTCATTCATTCATTCATTCATTCTTTAGTTTGTTTCTGTTGTCATCATCTTTTGGGCCTTTTGAGATTTAAAAAATTGAATACATGACAGATAAAATTAATTATCATTATAGAGAATAAAGGGAAGACCAGGGGTTGTTGTCACACTTTTTCTTTTTATTCCAGTGAATATTTGCAGTCTTTGCTTTTTATTCCAGTCAATATTTGCAAAATGTTAAATATCTAAAAATGTAAAGGTAACATACAACCACCTTTTAAAAGATTGGGGTCAGTAAGTTTGTTCTTTTTAAGAATGTAATAAAGGTGCAGCCTTTGATTTGATAATTACACTAAACTAGATTGTGATTAGCATGCAGCTACATTTATATGTTAATGTCAATTAATTAATCTATCTATCTGTAATTGATGTCTGTAATCTATAATCTCTAATTAATGACAAAAATTATTGACAAAAATAATATATATCTGAAACATCTACTGAGTTTTCACAGAATATATTTAAATTGATTTAAGCAAAATTAAGACTTATTAATTATTATTTTTTTAATTTAAAATTAATTATATATTTTTTTTGCTTCAAACATCAGCATATTAGAATGATTTCTGAAGGATCATGTGACACTGAAGACTGGAGTAAAGACCACTGAAAATTCATTGCAGGAATAAATTACATTTAAAATATATTAAAATAGAAAACAGTAATTTGAAATTATAATATTTCACAATATTACAGTATTTTACTGTATTTTTGATCAAAAGAGACAACACATGTGATATATCCTTTTCCTGATTAAATAGTTTAGAATTTTGATTAAAATCTGTCTTCCCTGTGTAAAAACTAACCATGGTCTACCCTGCTTATATTAAACAATCGATTTAGCTGAAGGGTTGAGCTTCACCCAGCTGAATCCAAATATCTGTGGTAGCTGTTTGGCCCTCGGATCTGATCCCTATTAGATGTGTCTGTCTGTGTGCTATGTGGATCCATTTAGTCTTAAGTCGTAAGTCTTGAGATCAGGTCTGGAGAGACATATGGTGTAGTGAGTGAGACAGGCTCCTGTCATCAGCTTCTAGCACCTCTGTGTGGTGCAGGAGAGCTTACGAGCAGAATGGACCTCCTGTTTTTTTTCTGTGTGGTGTTAAAGCAGGGAGGTATTTGTTCAGGTCACAACAAACAGTGAATGAGGTTTTGAAGTTTTTATCTTTCATGTGGCCACAAGTTTAGGATGGACGAAAGTGTGCTTAGTGAAAGAGAGTTTGTGGAGAACCACTGTGCCAATAGAAGAAGTTTATGTTATGAATAGTATGTTTACCAGATCTTCATATATTATAGTTTTTGATTTATAAGACCTCCAAAGAAAGAAAAAACCTTACACTTGTACAAAACCAGATGTAAGACATGTAATCCTTAGGGAATGTAAATTAATTGTGACACATTTTAGGAAGCCCTGAATAATGTCAGCAATGACAAAAAACAAACCACTGTTAACGCTGTTACCTCTTTTGGAATAAAACAACCTCTTGTCTGACTAAAAATACCAGCATGTGGTTGTAAAACTGTTGTCACACAAAAGGCATTGCATGTCATAGTAGGGCAGGTGATTGGCTTTACTGTGTGGCAACTGCTGTAAAAAAACAATAGGGACAAATGAGCATGAGACAGATGCTACACTCAAGGGAGCTTTAGCCTGCTGAATCACTTTTCTGCAATCTTAGGGAACTGTGGAAAGTTTAGGAGACTCAGAAAATCTGTCTTATAAATAAATAAATAAATAATAAAAAAAAACTGAAATGCTCTGTGTGCTTCACTCTGAAACATGTGGCATATCAGAATTGCAGTCTTTGGTTGGACAACTACACTAAGCTATATTGCGATTATATTTCGATTATTGTGCAGCTGCATTTAATTATTTTAATTGTACATTTAATATAATTAATTATTAGCTTTTCATCAACTCATGAACACTCTGCAGTTTGGGAAACCTTGTTCTAAACAATATGACATTTAAACAAGATTTAAAATAATATATAATAAATGACAAAAATGATATTTAACAATTTATATTGCTTAAAACAAGCAAAATGTTTTTAAAACAGCAGAATAAGTAGGTGCAAAATATATTTTCTGACTAAAGGTCTTATCACCTAACAAGTTTTTATTTCTTGGGTAAATGTATCTTGTTTTTAAAGATGTTTGGATATTTGTACTGGTAAACAAGACAATGAATTGTGCATTTTAATGTCTTCCTTTCACCATATGGCCATTTACACAGTGCGTAATCTTTTTTATTCCTTCAAAATGCAAGTGAACCTTTCAATCATTTGCACACGACAGTGCCGGAGCTTTCATAACCTGTTGTTTGAGTTTGACTGCTGCTGTCGTTGAGTATTTGTGTTCTCATATGCATAAGGGAACAGGAACGTAATGTGCGATTGGGGCTGTAGAATGAGACGGTTGTTGAGGTGTGAGGAGTGTGTGGAGGTGTGAACAGGTGTCTGGGTTCAATGGAGTGTAGGAATGGAAGCTCCTCCAGGTGCACAGCTGCAGGGAGGGGCACCGCTGACACACAGACACATATATATCCTTGGGGGAAGTGTGTTTATGCAAGCATGTAACTGTGTGTGGGTGGGTGTGTGGGCGGGTGGCTGTGCATGCAGTGCAAAAAAAAAAGTATAATAATAATTATATGGAAAGCAAAAGTGTATAATGCAATAAGACATGTTCTCAGGAAATATTTTTTTCCCCAATTCAAAGTCAATTATTAAGTGTTTCAAGAATAAATGCAAATATAGCAGGCAAATATACAAATATATATATATATATATATATTGTGTGTGTGTGTGTGTGTGTGTGTGTGTGTGTGTGTGTGTGTGTATGTATGTATGTATGTGTATGTATGTATGATGTATGTATATGTTGTATATATATATATATATATATGTATATATAAATATGTATTATATATATATATATATATATATATATTTGATATACATACATATACATACACATATATATATATATATATATATATATATATATATATATATGTGTGTGTGTGTGTGTATCTAAAGCGAACCCTTTAAAATATTTACTTGAAGTACCCCCAGAGATTTTCAATATTTGTATAATATATAATTATATTTCAATATATTTCAATAATTTAAAGTCACATTTGCATGTTCACGGTTTCCTTATGTCATAATAATGATAATAATAATAATAATAATAATCAAAAGCCGAACAAAAACAACTATTATTATTAGTATAGTATGTTTTAACTCTATCAGGAACTATATCTTGAATTAAGTCGAGTGTTAATTTTTAAGAGTTAATCAATTATTAATCCAAAAAATATTTTACCCAATAGAGATTTTGTTGTTAAAACTGTTTAAGATATTATTATTTTTAGTATGTATGAGAATGTGGCTGGGAGAAACAACCGTGTGAGACGGAGGCAGTTGTATTTGTCTGGAGTGAGTATTTGACCTTTTCTCAGTACTGTTCCAATGACTTCATAATTAAACTGCGAGTCATTTGTAAACTGGCCGTTCATCTGTTTTATTGGAAGCCCAATGCAAATGCCAAACATTGCTGTTTTTCTCACAACACCGGCCTCATCCATCATAATTTGGGATGGGTTAGGATTTAAACAAGCGCTCTCATTGATAAACACTCATGACCTTCCAGTTGCTGTAAGACAATGCGCCAACAGCAAAGGTCAGAACTGCACTCACATGCACACATACTGACCTGATAGACCAAAGCTGCTATAGCAGCAAGCGGTTTAAAGGAACAGTTCACCCAAAAATAAAACTTATGTCATTGTTTACTCCATATACTATACTATTATTAACATCATCAAAATAATATTTTTAATCCATATTTTGACTGAAATGTAAGTCACTATTCACTCTTCTTCTTCTAAATATTCATAATGTGACAATGATTTTAGAAGCTGTAATTTACTTGTTACTTCTGAGTCAAGCCATGAAAGCAAACGACAATTTATGACATCTAACCTGTCCATGTTTTTGTATTTTGGATTTGAGACCCACATTTGCATGAATTATTTGATTTGGAAGTTAATAATAGCTTAAATTTCATTCTATTCATCACACAAAGCTATAATTTGAAAATATGCTTTTATAGTGTTGGTTTGCCTTTTTTGGAGCTTGACAGGTCAATGGTCACTACAATCTGTCATAGTACCGAAAAAGCTGTGTGAAAATGTATCAAAATATTTTCTTTTGTGTTCCAGAGGAGACAGAAAGTGATATGGGTTTGGAACTACATGATTTTAAGTAAATAATGACAAAATTGTCCTAAAATTAACCCCAAATTGGGTGAATCGCTGCTGGCTGTAACTCGAGGCACAGATGGCCAGTGGTCTGACATTACAGACGATCTTTGAAGTTAATGATCCTGTAACTCCAGCAAGTAAATGTGACTACCTATATGCTCTTTTCACTGACATTCCTTCCCTTATGTCAGTGTAAACTTCAGGCACAGAGCCAGACACACACCCTAACCTCTGGCTGTCCTTGAGACAGCAAGTGCTGCGCAAATGCATTCATCATTCTTTCATCCAATGAATTTTAACAACATTTTTCTCCTTTTCTTTCTATTTCCATCCCCCACGTCTGTGGTCTCTCTTGCTGCGTTCTGAAGCCGCTGGATTTATCTCTTGTTATTATCTTTCAGAACTCCAATTACTGTATGTCCTGTGGAGAAACAAAGCTTCAGCGCACCGTCACAAGAGCTGAAAAGTACAATGCATGACAATATCCTCCGGATCGCTCAGAGCACACAGACTGCTGGCGGCTCAGCAAAATTAGTTCTCTGACAAATGAGTATAAGACAGCAAAGCTTCAGGGCTGCCTCTAGCTCAGAGGGACAGGAGACACAATAACCTATTAAAGACTCTTAAAGGGAGAGCGCACGCTAAAATTAAAAAATCTGTCATTATTTACTCACCCTCCTGTTGTTCCAAACTTGTATAAAACTTACTTTCTTCCATGAAACACACACACACACACACAAAAATATCCTTATCTCAAAGGAGAATCATAAAAGAGATCCATACAGCTCTATAGCCATTCATTAGATTTGTGTGAAGAACAGATTAAAATCTTTTTAAAAGTCTTTTTATGTTGGCACATTAATTAATGAAGCAAAATAGTGATTCGTGAAGTTTTTTTTAATTCAAATTTGAGTTAAATTCACTAAAGATTACCAATGCATAACAGTTTCTTTAGTATTACTAATTGCATTGTAAAAAATGATTTTTCAAAGTTTTAAATAAAAACAAACATTAACAATATTTGACATTTATTTCAATGTGCTACTTGCCATTTCTTTGTATTTTTATCTATAGATCTCAAAAGTAATAATATAAAAATAATTATTATAATTATTTTAAATAATAAAATAATTATCTCAAAAAGTACATCAGAAGATTTGGCGTATGGGTCACATGGAACACATTCCATTTTTGAAGCTTAAAAGTCCCTTTTTCTTATAATTATTCCTTACAATGAGAAAGAGTCACCAAGACTCAGAAAAAAATGTCTGTCAATGTACCCTTTCAAAATGTAGTAATATGTACTCTTAAAGTAATAATATGCACCTTCAAAGTACTAATAAGCACCGTTTAGTGGTAAATAAAAAACAAAAGTGTACCTTTAAAAGGTTGCTGCTCCAGTGACAGCTTTTGTACCTTTTTTTGAGAATACATTATATTCTTCTTTTGTGTTTCAAAGAATCAAGCTATATAACAAAAAACTGTCAGTGATTCACATCAAACCATGATTTTCAATCAACGTATGCCAACCACACCATCTGACCTGCTGACAAGTCATTCTAATTACTCTTTAATAGCATACAACAAGCAAGAACCAGCATTACAAAGTAACAGAGGGCTGTAGAGCATTAGCCCAGGTCAAAAGTGTGGCCAGACTCGGAATTAAAGGTTGTATGCAAATCAGCATTCAGGCAGAAAGATAATATGACGGCCTATATTGCACATTTCAAGAATGTCAGAATCTATTAGAAGTGGGAATCTAATTACCACCGACTCTGGGGTTGATTAAAAGAAATCACTAAGCAGCAGCATAGCGCATTATGCTAATGATCACTCATTTAGAGGTGTCATGGTCTGCAGCTCTTAAGAGGATTTGGGGAAGTGTGCTCCAGTCTAACGTCATGCGAGTTCAGTTTGGAGGCTTATCACGCCAATGTTTCCAAGATGATCAGCATGTATTAATGGTGTTGATCCTCTTCCAAAATGGTTTTCCTCCAGAATACAGATTTTACAAGTGGTGGCCAATACAGAAAAAAAAAAAAATTAAAAGTGTATTTCTTAATTCATAATTTCATAATACATAATTTCTTAATATAATAAATACAAAATAATTAAATATAATTAAATTGAAAAATGTAAGAAAAAAGTAAAATAGCTACAATAAAATATAAATATTATTAAAAATAAATATTTATAAAATAATTGAAATATATTAATATATCCATGAATAAGCCCAATATAAATGTATACATTTTTGCAAATGGTTTCATTCATTCATAACAATTACATTGCTTGTTGCATTGTATTAAATGCATTTAACTTGTCTTTTCCTGCCGGTGTTGACTTGTTGTGACCCACTGATGTAGAAAACACGGTCCTACTTATAGTTGGGGAGAATTTCATGTTTAAATTGCGTTTATAATATTCATCTGTTGTTAGTAGGCAATAAATCATCCTTTTAATCAAAACAGCAACCTTTTCATCATATACTTGCTTATTTTAGGATCATGCATCACCACATGCACCATGAATGCTGCTGGAATGGATCTTTCATTGTCATGGAAACATTCTGACATGATCTTACAGGATGAACTGCCAGAACATTTGTCATTAAACGAGCTAAATTAGCCTTGAAATATTCCAGCACAAATGAAGCCAATCATCTGCGACTTTGACACTTACACAAAAAGAAAGACAGAAAGAAATCAGCACTATTCAAGTTTCGCTTAAAGGCATTACAAATCACACAAAAGGGAAAGGTAAAAGACGGCCCAATCTACGTTCCAGTGGGTTTTCAAACAGAAGTGCACAGTATTGTGTAAGTAATGCATTTAGTGCTAAAACATGTATATGTTTATGTATTCCAATACATCATCCAGTAAGCATGTGAAAATGAGCTTATTACATTTGAAATTACATTCTACTGTCCTTAAAGGCACAGTGCTCAATTTTGTCACCTACAGTATTTTGCAAAATTAATCAGAGGTGCCTGATCTGTTTTCTGACACAAAGAACTATTCACAGCAAGTTCGATGTTTCCTAATATGCAAAGCGGATATGTATGCTACTGTTTAGAAGTTGTGGGGGTCAGTATGTTTTTTTTATTTTATTTTTAAGTTTTTCATTTTATTTTATTTTATTTTATGAAAGAGATTGCTACTTTTTTTTTTTTTTACCAAATCAGAATGATTTGAAGGATCATGTGACACTGAAGACTACAGTATTGGCTGATGAAAATTCAGCTTTGGAATAAATTACACTTTAAAAAAATATATTTCAAAATAAAAAAAATAAATATAATAAAAAAATAAAATAAAATAAAATCAAAATATAAAACAATTAGTTTAAATTACTAAAATTTCACAATATTACTGTTTTTGATCAAATAAATGCAGTCGTGTTGAACATAAGGCTCTTTATACAAAAACCTAAAAATCTATTTGGTGAATCTGGTAATATTCTATAAGGTATATAGTAATATAATACTGTATGGTAGTATATCTATAAAATCTGGTAATATTCAATCAACTCTGTTTTTTTTTCATTTTGAATTAATCTTTAATATTAAATTTTAGGTTAAACATTTCTCTGAAACCATAAGAGATAATCTTGGCCCTGCAGCTAATTACCATTATTATTATTATTATTTGTAATTTTATTTATGTATTTATTTATTTTGCTTTAACTAGTTCATTTAATGTAATTTAATGCTGAAATAAGGTTATACTAAATTAAGTTTTGCTAATATTGCATTAAATCTCTCAGTTAATATCTTCACACAAAGTAATAATAACATAATCTGAAAATGGTATTTAAAATTAAACAGTTTTAGATTGAGTAGAGTCAACTTCCCAAAAGTATTTTGATCTACTGAAATATCTTTTATTTATCCACATTAAGAAATACCTCATATTTCAGGACATATATTATTTAAACAATGGGCTAACATGCATTGAAGTAAGCATATATAATGTAACACACTAAAGAATTAAATATGATACTTTATAGCCCTGAAGGAGGTAAACAGAGAGTAAGTCAGAGGAAAGTCATGAGCTGAAAGCCCCACACAAGGATACAATCAGTTAGCTATCAGCACTCCGGAACACACATTGTATGCACTTCACACCCATTGTGTTTACACTGGTTGGTCAATAACGAATGAAAAATAGCAAAGCTTTCCCCTTCATTTGATAATGCAAATAAATACTGTTTGGCAGAGATATTCCAGTTCCATACGAAGCTACACACATGTGTTCACATGCCATGGCCACACAAACATTTATACTGTATGCATAGTGAACACATGCACAATGATCAAGAACAAACACGGACTTACATAAATAAAACATAAATAATTTCTGTGTATTTCAACCACATTTAATATTTATCTATTCGCTTCCTTGGTACGGATGCTGCAGTGACACCAGAACAGAGGACTTTGTTTAGGTTTTTCAACCCTGTAGGGGTTAATCCACTGACTGAAAAGAATCACTTACCACTCTGCCTGCTTCCTCGGCCTTTCAGGATGCCCCTCGGTAATCCCATAATACCATGCCTTTCATCAGGAGTCCTGTACTGTGTGCTGTCTTAAAGAAAGGGATGAGGGAGGGGAAGAGAAAGCAAAACATATCTTGAAGAGGTAGTGTGTTGGGCAATTTGACATGCATACCCCACTATATATTTGCTCATTCCACAAGACTGGAGCAATTTCCCTTCCAGGGACTCAACCTCAGCAAGTGTGGAGTGGATTTCTCAACCACAGATGTTTCTTTACACACTGAGTCGGACTCTATGCATACAGAAAAAGAATGGCAAATTATTACCCTCAGATACCGACGTAAAGCACTGTATCACTCAATTAGGAAATCTATTATCTTGTTTGCCCACGCAATCCATCAAGTTACTTTAGAGGACAGAGAGAAAATGTCAATTCATTTTCTCTGTGAACTAGAAATTGCTTTTATGACCAGCACCAATTCAGGTGTTTTTTTTAACTGTAACTGTCTGATAACCACAACCACAACCGAATAAGAATTTTTAGTAACACTTTAATATAGGGACCAATTCTAACTGTTAATTAGTTGCTTATTAGCATGTCTGGTATTAATATATTGGATGTTGATTAGTACTTATAAAACACATATTCTGCATGACCATATTCTACATCCCTAATCTACCCAGTATCTCAACATAACAACTACCTTACTAACTATTAATATGCAGTAAATTAGGAGTTTATTGAGGCAAAAGTGGAAGTTAATGGTTTGTTAATAGCGAAAATTGGACCTTGAAATAAAGTGTGACAATTTTCTTTTTTTTTGCACGCACAATAATAAATCCACGATCATTGTACTGCAAAAATAAAAAACCTATGGGCATTATGTATACAGTAGTAGTAATAATAATAATAATAATTATTATTATTATAATGACAGTAATAATAGTTTTACTTATTGTGTCAAATGATCATTGCACTACAAAATTAAAACAATATGCACTATTAATAGTTTTATATTATTATTGTTAATACCAATAAGTAAATATTAATAGAGCATATTGTTTTTTATTTTAGTTTTTTTACAATCTAGAATGGCTCACAAATTAATTTATTATTTATTTCGTTTATCTTGTGTAAAATTTTAAACTACACATTTTGCACTTTTGAATGAATTGCTACACATGTAAAAAACAAAAACAAAACAGAACAAAAAAGCCTAAAATGACCTAATTTGATGATGCTGAGCTCAAAAAATATAAATAATCATTTTACATCACTGTTGCTGTTTGGATGTAGTAAAACACCCACAGATGTAACAGAAAACATCTGGTTCATGATTGCATTTTCTTCTGTCACTGGCCATAATTCTAACCTTGAAATCAGGATTAGGCATAAATAATGTCCTCAGATTCATTCATACTTGTGAAAACAAGAGAATTGAACAAATTGTTCTACTGGCTTAGAGGAATCATGTCTTTGTGTCAGTTTTTATGAAGACTTCTTCAACCTACAAATGGTTTTCAAAAGCAAAATTGCTATTTTGTGAGAAAGTGTGACATGCTAGAGCAAAACTAGCATAAAATAACAAAGAATAGGCACTATTTTTTGGATAATCACCATAAAATTAGTAAAAACAAGTATTGGATTTCATTCAGTATATATGAATGCAGGGCAGAGGTTAAATATCAGTAATACCGATATTAAAGGACCAATTATCAAATCCATATCCACTATGAACACCCTTTATGAATACCTAAAAGCAATATGAAAGGTGAGAGGGCCTAAATGAGCCGCCACATCTGTGTGGCCCCCCAGAATGCAGTAGATCCCTTCATCTTTCTGAGAGCCCTAGAGGCAGGGCAGGCAGCCCCAGCTGCAGTCATGGCTGTCCTGAAGGCCCTTGTGAAGGCCAGTATTGTCCATTCATAGGGTTCACTGTGTGAGAGGTCACAGCGGAGGGAGAAGGGGTCAAAGACGGCAGGAAATGGAGGTGGTTTGGCCCTGTGGGCTCATAAAGGCTGCTACTAACAGAATAAACAGGCAAAAGTGGCTCACAGTTTTGTCTGTTGTTGCCTGGTAAATATTCTCACACTGCAGCCTCAAGGGGGGAGAAAAAGAGAAAGAGAGAGTTGTATTTATGTCACTTGGTCACCTCCCCACCTACAAGCTTGCGTTTGTAGCTTCCCACCATCTATTTGAGGGCAGTTAAGATACCCGACATGGTCGGGTCTGGGGAGCGCTTCGCAGATGTGCAGATAAATCTTCATTTTTCAGTCAGTTAAGCAAGCGTAGGTTGCCGCCATGCTGGCTCTGGCCAAAGGCACCTTGCAGGAGCCAGATATCCTGCAGAACAAATTGGGGAACAAACAGGCACACAGGGTCACTCGCACTGTCCTTTATCTACAAAGTTAAGAGGCCCTGTTGGGAGGGCGCCACGACTCAACAATGGTCAATAACAGACATGTTATGATAGTACCCCACTGGGGCTGTTAAAGACCACTGTTCGTTACAGACTAAAATGTTAGACAGTCTAGATCACACACTGTCAAAGGTGTCTGGCTGACAACTTAATGTTATAAAACATAACTATTCCAGTAAAATTAACATGGGTGAAATGTTTAGTAGTTTTCGATCTAGTCAAACTACACTGTTTAAGTGTTTAGAGTTGGTAAGATTTTTGTAAATGTTTTTTGTAAGACATCTCTTATGTTCACTAAGGTTGCATTTTCAGTAAAACATCAGAAATATGCAGTAATATTGTGAAATATTACAAATTAAAATAACTATTTTCTATTTTAATATGCCTTAAAATTTCATTTATTCCTCTGATGGCAAAGCTGAAATTGCAGCAGTCTGAAGACTGTCACATGATCCTTCAGAAATCATTTTAATATGCTGATTTGGTACTTAAGAAACATTTCTTGAAAACAGTGTGCTGCTTATTATTTTGGTGAAAACTGTGACATTTTTTTTTCCAGGATGCTTTCAACAGCATTCATTTGAAAGTGATTTTTTTGCATCAATGTGAAAGTTTTTTTTTTCTGTCAGTTTTCATAAGTCTAAAATATTCTTGCTGAATAAAATCATTAACTTAAAAAAATAATCAAAATAAATAAATACAAAATAATAGCCCCAAACTTTTGAAATGTAGTGCTATTGTCACTGGTTGCTGGAGCAGGGAGCTCAAAAGGAGTGTGAAGGAGGCAGAATATCAAATAAACAGAGTACTTTAATAATCCACAGGGGAAACAAACAACCCTTTAAAATAACTTAAGATAGGACAAAGAAACTCTAGAAACTGAAGGCTTATAAAGACAGACAAACTAAGGAGCAAACAAGATGATTAATAAACACAGGTGAACTGAATGATAATTAGACAAATTAACTAATGAGAACAGGAACAGAACCAAATAAGGAAAAACAGGAAACTTAACAGGAACATAAATGTGACAGGGGGGGCATGCACCCTGGAGGCTGGTGCAGGACAGAGACACAGAGGAGAGCCTCCAGGGCAGATCAGAGAGCCAAGGCGGAGCAGATAGTTCGGGAAGCCAAGGCGGATCAGGGAGTTCGGGGAGCCATGGCGGAGGGGACAGTTCATGAGGCCATGGCGGAGCTGGCAGTTCAGGAGGCCATGGCAGATCAGAGGACTCAGGAGGCCATGGCCGATCCTCCGTGGTCTTAGCCGGTTCGGCCTCCACGGCCACAGGCATATGCCCCCCCCTTCTTGGGGAAATTTAAGCCTGGGGGGCGCTCTGGAGGAGCGGGCACTGCACTTGAGTGCGCTCTGGAGGAGCGGGCACTGGAATGGGCCCTGGAGGAGCGGGCACTGGAGGGCGCTGTCGAGGAGCGGGCTCTGGAGCTGGGCTCCATCTCATACCCTCATATGCCACCAGTAATCCCAGGGGTACATGTGCTTCCGGCAGCAGGCTTGCCACAAGAACTGCAGGCGGGCTTGCCACAGGAACAGCCAGCGGGCTTGGATGGGCCGTGAATGGCGGTCTGGATTTCCCCATGGACGGCGGGCTGGAATTCCCCTCGAATTGCAGGCTTGACTTCCCCGCGAACGGCGGCCTTGAGAGAGCCGCTGACGGCGGCGGGCTTGACTTCCCTGCGAACGGCGGCCGGCTTGACTTCCCTGCGAACGGCGGGCTAGACTGAGCCATGGACTGCGGCAGGCTTGCGTGAGCCGCGAATTTGACTTGGCCGCGAACGGCGGCGGTTCTGGGCTAAGTATGATCGTGGGGCTTTGGAGGACTAGGGGGTGTTTGGGGCTGGGCAGGCGGTCCGAGCCGTTGGTGCGGTATGTGGAGGTTCCTGGCATGGGGTGAGCTGGCCAGACGCGGCGTGCCTCAGAAGGGGCTGGACGACGAGACTGAAAACTTTGAATTAATTAAGAAAAGGATAAGATTAATCAGCTCGATCAGGGGGTAATCATATGTGGGAAAATCACAACGGATCATCTCGTTGTCCAGCCCCAGCTGAAAGCAGGCACCGAGAGCTGCGTCGTGCCAGCTCAGCTGGTTAGCAAGCACTAGGAAATCCTCCACATACCGTTCCAACCTCCGACCAGCCTGCCGCAAACCCCACAGCTTGTCCTCAGCCGTCATCCTTTAGGTCCTATCTTCTGTCACTGGTTGCTGGAGCAGGGAGCTCAAAAGGAGTGTGAAGGAGGCAGAATATCAAATAAACAGAGTATTTTAATAATCCACAGGGGAAACAAACAACCCTTTAAAATAACTTAAGACAGGACAAAGAAACTCTAGAAACTGAAGGCTTATAAAGACAGACAATCTAAGGAGCAAACGAGATGATTAATAAACACAGGTGAACTGAATGATAATTAGACAAATGAACTAATGAGAACAGGAACAGAACCAAATAAGGAAAAACAGGAAACTTAACATGAACATACATGTGACAGCTATACCATTCCCTAACTTTAATTAAAACAAAAAGAAGGAACTAATTGGTACGACGTGGCTGTGATTTACAAAAATGAGGAACGTTATGTCATGGGAATTAATTTTTAATTCAAAAATAGTGGGAAAAAAATAGTGGGAACGAATTCTTAATTCATGGCCATGATATATATATATATATATAAGCCGCTGGGCCTCTCCTCTGTCTGCATGTTATTTCCGGTCCGCGGGGCTCTGTAACTTTAAGACCCCGGACGTTCTTTAGCGGGAGCGCGTGGTCGATGCAAAACTGCCCTCTTCATTAGTTAAGATTATCAAGAAACTAAATATCAAACAAGGTAACAAAGTGATGGTTGTACAAACATATTTAACAAAGATAACTAGCTATAGCTATTATAGTAGTTTTATTATAGTATAGTTTTATTATAGTATATAGATATTATAATACTATAGTAATATATTTATTACAGCTACATAGTGATTCAAACTAATTTAGCACACAATAATTCTAAAACGTTCTCACGTCATTATTTTGTTGTCATGTCACATTTCATATGATGTAATCATCAAAGAGTGACATTCTTTTCACAGAACTCTTCTAAGCACAGAGGAGCCCACCGCTTGTGAGGTCTGGTGGGCCAAACAAACACAGAGAGTTGTTCTAATCCTTCATCAAACTGCAGTGTGCTTTTTCATTATACTTCCCTATTGGAAAAGGACATTTAAATACACTTAAAAGACTCAGAAGTAACTTAAAAGGCTTCAGATATTAGGAAAGGCTATTCAATAGTATGGCCAGAAAACATCAGAGTAATTTGTTACTCTGACAAGACAATTTCAGGAGCATTTGTGAAGCTTTGAGCCTAATAACCCAGTGAGCTACTGCTGGCAGATCATGTCTTGTCTAGACACGGCTGAACACAGTAATGTTACATGAGCCTAATACTTTACAAACTGTGTTGGTTTCTATTAACAATAATGTTCACCCGTTTACAGCAAACATAGTTGTGTAATCTGAGCCTCTAATGAGATTTACAATTAAGGCAGTGTGTTCAACAAAGATTCGGTAATAATGGTGGGAACTCCACTTGAGAATGATTGCAAATGCCCAGGTCTGTGGACATAATACTCCTAATTACTTCTTCGTAAGCAGGCTCTTTTCACAGACAAACAAAAGCCACACAAAAAAGGGAGCAAAATACTATGTTAGGCACACAGAATGTCAGACATGGGGGAATTTTCAAGCACTTATAAAGCTGTAAAAAAAGAAAGAAAGAAAGAAAAAGAAAGAAAGAAATTATAATTAATAATTAATTACTGAATAATTCATTACTGATAATGCAACATTTTATGTTTACATGGCTTTTAAAAAGTCAGAGAATAAAAATAAAAATGTATTTTGTTTCTTTTTGTTTTGTATTGTTGCATTTTGAATTTTTAATGCCAGAGAAGTGAGAATAAGTTCATGTGCAAAAGAAACTAATAAGAACGTCTCGGTTACGTACGTAAACCCTCGTTCCCTGATGGAGGGAACGGAGACGTTATGTCGTGACGACATAGGGGATTTACCTGGAAGCCCCAATCATCTCTGTAAAGAGAAAACGCAAGAATATTGGCTAGTGGAATTTGCATACCTGAGCCCCTTCCCCGTGCATACGGGTATAAAAGGGCGACAGGTGCATCCACTGATCAGGTTTTCCACTGAGGAGCCGAGACAGAGTCCCAGGCAACAGCGGTGGTTCAAGATTGTGGCATGGGGACATAACGTCTCCGTTCCCTCCATCAGGGAACGAGGGTTACGTACGTAACCGAGACGTTCCCTATCTGTCGGTCACTACGAGTTATGTCGTGACGACATAGGGGTCTTATGGAAGCGCCACAACCTGAACCCCGTCACGACCTTGTGGCATGCAGATGTTTGACAAGCGAGGCGTGACCAACAAATGCCTATGCGAAGGTCGCAACCTTCCCATCGCCCCCCAGCGCAAATTCGTAACCTTGGTGCCCGCAGGACCACTGAGTACATCGTGCTGGAGATGCCAAGCGCTGTTCCTTACCCAGTGTCGGAAGGGATTTCGACTTCATGAAAGATACTTTCTCGTCTTTCTGTTTGTTGTTACAGCTTGGCAGTAACGACGGGGAGCGAGCCTTCGGAGAAGGGCGCTACGGAGGCCACATCCTGCCCGAGGGAAGGTACCATGTGGGAGACACTGATATGGACTGACCCAGGCCTGGCGGCAGTAATACATACGATGGACCCTGGGGCAGATCCTACTAGGAGTAGGGATGGAGGGCTGCCAGCAGGGCCTGACAGAGAGCTCTGTCAAGGGAAGACACGGTTTTACCGTGAGGGAAACCTTACCGTGGAAGAATACACGGAGGGGATTACCGAGGGGAATCAAAGCCATACGGACACCTAGCGAGTACAGGGGCTTGACGGAGACCGGGCGAGCAAGCACAAGTACTGGCCTGGCGTCAGACTGCTCCGCCCAGTCTGACTGCCGGGGTGCTGGAGGAACTCCACCAGGGGTTCGCCGCCCGGGGAACTGAACTGGAGAGGAGAAAAACAGGCGCTCGTATCCCCGGGTGAGGGGGGAATGGCGCAGCAAGGTGACACCGCCAGTTTCTTCCTGCTACTTACCTGTTCCCTAATACGCGGGAAGAAACTGGTTCAACTCGAAGATTGTTAAATCTTGCGAGGTGTTCGGTGTGTCGCCCAGCCCGCAGCTCTCAGATTCTGCCCGAGAGCCGCGCTACGTGCGCCAAGGCAAATAGGAGGAGGCAACACTCCGTGTGGATGAGCCCTCACCCCATGGGGCACGGCTCGCCTTGGGACTGGTAGCCAGGCGAGGCATCCACTATATCAGTGGGCCAACTCTGCTTGGAGACAGCCTTCCCTTTCTGCTGACCTCCGTAACAGACAAAGAGCTGCTCGGAGCTCTGAAGCTCCGGTGCGTTCCACGTATATGCGTAAAGCTCTTACGGAACCACAGCAACGCCAAGGCTGGGTCTGCCTCCTCCGAGGGGCAGTGCTTGCAGTTCACCACCTGATCGCGGAGGGCGTGGTGGGAACCTTGGCACGTATCCAGGCCGGGGTCTCAAGACAACGTGAGAGTAGTCCGGCCCGAACACAAGCACACTCTTCGCTTACCGAAAATGCTTGGAGGTCCCGACCCTTTTGATGGAAGTGAGCCGGTCAGGAGCGCTGTCTTAGCCGACAGGTATCTTAGCTCGACTGAGTCCAGCGGCTCACAGGGACCCTTCTGAAGTCCAGCCAGGACGATAGAGAGGTCCCAGGAGGGCATCAGGGGTGGCCTAGAGGGTTCAATCTCCTGGCACCCCTCAGGAACCTCACGATGAGATCATGCTTTCCCAGGGACGGCCGTCCACTGCATCGTGATGGGCCGCGATAGCGGCACATACACTTTCAAGGTGGAGGGTGACAGCCTACGCTCCAACCTTCTTGCAGGAAAGAAAGCACTACTCCAATCGTGCATCTTCGGGGGTCTTCTCGCCGAGAGAAGAACACCAGTTCGCGAACAGACTCCACTTCAGGGCGTAGGCTTGCCTTGTAGAAGGAGCTCTACCTGAGTGATGGTCTCTACCACTGCCTGTGGGAGATCGCTCAAGTCTGCCGCGTCCCGTCCAGGAGCCACACATGGAGGTTCCACAGGTCTGGACGCGGGCCAATGGTGCCGAGCCCTGAGAAAGGAGTCCTCTCAGAGGAATGCGCCAGGGAGGGGCTGTCGCGAGGAGAGAACGAGTTCGGGAAACCAGGTCCGGGTGGGCCAGAACGCGCGACCAGCAGGACCTGCTCCTCGTCCTCCCTGACTTTGCACAGTGTCTTGCGAGCAGGCTCACTGGGGGAAATGCATACTTTAAGAGCCCGAGGCCAGCTGTGTGCCAGTGCGTCCGTGCGAGGGAGCCCTCGGCCAGGGGGAGAAAAAACACTGGCAGTGGGAGGACTCGCGAGAAGCAAACAGGTCTACCTGAGCTTCTCCGAATCGACTCCAAATCAGCCGGATCGTCTCGGGATGGAGTCGCCATTCTCCGGGGAAGGTGAGCTGTCGTGAGAGCGCGTCGGGCCGCACGATGAGCACCCCGGAATGTGGACAGCGCGCAGCGATTTGAGCCACGTGTGACTCCAGAGGAGGAGATGGCGGGCGAGCTGTGACATGCGGCGTGATCGTATACCCCCCATCCGGTTGATTATGACACAGCCGCAGTGTTTGTCGTACGGACCAACACATGCTTGCTAACAGCAGTGGCCGAAACTGCCGCAAGGCTAGATGCACTGCCAGCAGCTCTAGGCAGTTGATGTGCCAAAACAGTCGAGGCCCCGTCAGAGCCCCGAGGCTGCCTGCCCGTTGCATGTAGCGCCCCAGCCCGTGCTGGAGGCATCTGTTGTGACAACAACATGCCGAGACACTTGTTCTAAGGTACCCGGCCCGTAGAAAGGCAAGGTCTGTCCAGGGCTGAAGGAGCGGGACATGGTGATGTTCACCGAACGTTGCACCGCGGCGCCATGCCCATCTCGGGACTCGGGAGTGTAACCAGTGCTGAAGTGGTCTCATATGAAGCAATCCGAGCGGCGTGACCGCGGCTGCGGATGCCATATGCCCCAGGAGCCTCTGAAACTGTTTCAGTGGGACACAAATCCTGCCTCCGAAGGAACTCAGGCAGTTCAGCACTGACTGGGCGCGCTCTTCCGTGAGGCGGGCCGTCATACTCACCGAGTCTAACTCCACACCAAGAAAAGAGATTCTCTGCGCAGGGAGAGCTTGCTCTTTTCCCAGTTGACCCGAAGCCCCAACTGGCTGAGGTGCCGAAGCACAGATCCTGTGATCGCACAAACTGTTCTCGGGACTGGCCAGAATGAGCCGTCGTCGAGATAGTTGAGGATCCTGAGCCCACTTCCGTAACGGGCAAGGGCGCCCTCTACGACCTTGTGAAGACACGGGGAGAGAGGGAGAGCCGAAGGGGAGGACCCTGTACTGCCACGCCCGACCTTCGAACGCAAACCGTAGGAACGGTCTGTGTCGAGGAAGGATCGAAACATGAAAGTAAGCATCCTTCAGGTCGATCGCTGCAAACCAATCCCGGGGCTGTATGCATTTGATCATACGCCTGTGCGTCAAATCTTGACGGAGCCTGTGCAAGGCCCGGTTCAGGCCCTTTAGGAGACGCAAATCCAGGATTGGTCGAAGACCACCGCCTTTCTTGGGTACGATGAAGTAAGGGCTGTAAAACCCTGCCTCATTTCGGTGGAGGACCGGCTCGATTGCATCCTTTGCCAGGAGGACAGCAATCTCCTCGCGCAAGACAGGAGCGTTCTGAGCTTCACCGAGGTCTCGAGAACGCCGCTGAACTTGGGAGGTCGCCTGGCGAACTGAAATCGTATAGCCGAGTCGAATTGTGCGCGTGAGCCAGCGAGACGGGCTGGGCGCGCAAGCCACGCTTCCAGACGCCGTGCAAGTGGCTCCAACGGTACAATCGACGTACCTGTGGTGGTGCAGCGAAGGGGAGTAGAGCTGGATGGTACAGAAGGCAGTGCGTTCTGCAGCATCCACGCAGAACTCCCTGGGTCCCAAAGGGGACTGGCTAGAGGTGCGTGGGGAGGGACTGCGTCCCGACCGCGCTCTCTTGGCCGCTGGCAAACTGGGTCGCGGCCGAGAGTGAGGAGGCAACGCGTCGCACACTGTCGGCCCGTGGACCTGAAAACCCGGAGGAAATGGAAATTGCTCTTTCTTTGAAAATGTGGTGCCGCTGACCCTTGGGCCAGCGGGGAACGAAATAAAGGGAACATAGGATTCTCCGCCCGGGCCTCCACCGGGGGAAGGAAGGAGCGACGCTTGTCCTCGTCGTTCCTGAGAAAGAGCAAACTCCAAATCTCCGGGTTGCCCGCGTCAGGGCCGCCTCGTCGACTTCCTGGACGATTGGGGCCCGGAAGGGACGCGGGGACGCCGCACTCCTGCGAGAGGCTCGACGCGCCGGCCCTAGCTTCCGCTTCAGCACGGGGCGGAGCGGCTCTGGAGGACGCGCAGGAGGGCGTCCACGGCGACGAGCAGACGGAGGTCTGGTCTAGGGGCAGCCGCCCGCTGCCGGAGCACACCGCCGTGGCAGGATGTGCTGGATCGCCTCGGTCTGCTTCTGCACTGCCGAGAATGCTGGCAAAGCCCTCGACAGTGTCGCCGAAACAGCCCAGCCTGGGTGACGGGAGCGTCGAGAGAAGAGAAAGCGTGCTTTGTCGACGTCCTTCATCTCCGCCAGGTCGAGCCAGAGATGGCGCTCCTGGAACGATAGTGGGACATCGCCTTCCCGAGGGACCGCGCCGTGACTTCGTCGCTCGTTAGAGCGAGGTCAGTCGCCGTGCGCAGCTCCTGCATCAACCCGGTCGGAACTACCCTCGTGCATCTGTTTGAGTGCCTTGGCTTGTGTGAACCTGCAGGATCGCCATGGCATGCAGGGCAGAGGCTGCCTGACCCGCGGCACTATAAGCTTTGGTGCCAGAGCAGCCGTCAGCTTACAGGCTTTGGACGGGAGACGCGGCGGTTTCTTCTCCAGGTGGCGGCGTTTCGCGGGCACAAGTGTGCACCGCGAACCGATCGTCTCTCCACCTGGGGAAGAGCCGCTTACCCCTGGCAGCCCCGCCGTCGAGGGTAGTGAGGACGGAGGAGGCAGACGAGTGGCTTCTGGCCGTGAAAGGGGCCATCCACGACTTCGTCAGCTCCTCATGCACCTCGGGGAAGAAAGGCACGGAGTAGGGCACGGTTGTGAGCCGCGTCCCGCTCCGAGAAAACCAATCATCCAACGCGAGGGCTCGGGACTGGGTGGTCTGTTGACCTCCAGCCCGATGCTCGCGGCTGCCGGCAAGCATGGCCGTGAGCTCTAAGTCCGGTGCGGCAGTGGCGACCACACACCCGAAGGGGGCAGCCCCACCGCACCTTCATCCTCAGAGGACGTAAGCCCATCCCCCGATGCTGCGATCGACATACTGTCTTTGGTGGCGCACCGAATGAATATGCTGGCCATCCGTGGGAAGAACCAGCAAAATCACCCAGGAGCCGGACGGGACCTCGCTGCGTGAGGAGTAAGAGGTCCGTGGGACGTGCCCGGCGGAGAAGCTCTTACTGTGGCCCTCAGATCTCCCAGAGCGCCAGCCCGGTGGTCCTCTGCTCGAGCCAGAGAAACCAGAACGGGTGGCGGCAGAGGGTGCCAATCCTTTCAAAAGGAAAGGCGAGATGCAGCAGCAGCATGTCATGTTCATACGCCACAGAAGGGGCGCATGAATCATCCCGACGCAGCTTCAGAGCGTGCTGAATGCCCAGACATGAAGACCAACGATCGTGTCCGTCCATCCGCAGAAGGACACGCCGCAACCAAGAGGCACGGACGAAGCGCCATTCTTGAAAACCGGGACAGCGATCGTCCGTTGATTGCCTCTTTTCGATAATTTGTCTCTTTTAGTGTTAAGTGCCCAGGGAAATCGCTGGTGAAAAAGGGACTCCGCTGAATTCACCGTGACGCCAACCAGGAAACAAATCAAGACGAAAGGACATTTGTGGAGATCAGCGTACTTCTCATCCACTCGGCTCCGAAGTAAAAATCTGATCAGTGGATGCACCTGTCGCCCTTTTATACCCGTAATGCACGGGGAGGGGCTCAGGTATGCAATTCCACTAGCCATAATTTATTGGCGTTTTTCTCTTTACAGAGAGATTGGGGCTTCCAGGTAAATCCCCTATGTCGTCACGACATAAACTCGTAGTGACCGACAGAATAAGAACAAAGAGCTAGAAAACAGAAAAAAAAGAAGCTCAGTTCTTTTTGTGCACAAGGTACAAGCTTGACAGAAAGAAGATAAACCATAGACATGTAAAGAAGAGAGAGACAATGAGAGTTTAAAATAGAGAGTAATTGGGGTTCTTAGAGGGGGTGTGTGACTGCTGACCAACCGACTCTTCAGTCCATCAGTGACTGGTAATAAATCACAGCAATTATCAAGCCTCTCAGTATGTTTGTTCTGATCTAAAAAAGCTCCAGACAGTGATAATTACCACCCACACAGATACACTGAATGGCACAAGCACAGCACATCACATAACATACATAACAGATCAATAAACATTTTTAATAATAGAAGTTCTGAGGGTTATTTCACCCACATGGTTTATGTAATATGTACTTACATTAATATTCAAAGGTTTGGGTCAGGAAGTTTATTATTATTATTATTATTATTAAAGAAATTAACAATTTTACTCAGCAAGGGTGCAACAAATTAATCAAAAGTGAAAGACGAAAGCAAATTTCACATTTGTTATGAAAAAAAGTAATTTACTGGCATCTGATTCCAAGAATCCTTAACATTGCTATAAAGGTTCTTTATAGTACAAAAATGGTTCGTATGGCATTGCTGTGAAAACACCATTTTGGACCTTTATTTTTGAATAATAATTTTATTTATTAATTTATAACTTTCTATTCAGCAAAGAAATCCTGAAAAAGTATCACAATTGTCATTAAAAAAATATTAAGCAGCACAACTATTTTCTACATTGATAGTAATAAGAAATGTTTTTGAAAACCAATTCAGAATATTAGGATCATGTGACACTGAAGACTGGAGTAATGTTTACTGAAAATTCACTTTGAAATCACAGAAATAAATTATGTTTTAAAATATATAAAAATAATATAAAAGTATTTTTGATCAAATAAATGCAGTCTTGTTGACAATAAAAAACAAAACAAAAAAAAACTATATTTTAAGGTATATTTTAAGAATTTGAATTTTAACACACTACTTTGGTCTTGACAGTAAAGAATTCACGTTAACATTTAGTAAATAATCTCAACAAAATCCTGTTAAAAGCAGCTGTTCTGCTCCACAAGCTGCCTTGTAAATTTGAAAATGCCTCAAAAAGAGTGAAGCAGAGCAAATCACAAGCTGCTGGCACCGTTTCACACGGGATCTCCATGCAGGAGCCAGAGAGAAACACCAATCCATGTGGCAGCTGCACGCCATCACACACGGCGCAACCCAGGCAGCTACGAGGGTGATTTGTTGACATGTCTTGCATGCAGGAGAGAAAATCACATCAACTATTTCCACATATCCACACAAATACACACAGCCCTCACTTGTTTTATTCCTCTGAGAGAAAGCCCTGTAATTACATAGGATAGGCTACAGTAAATGCAGTCTGTTCGGCTGTCAGGCAACATTACTGTCACAGCACATGGGAAAGGTTGTCAGACAGTAACCTGCCAATATGAGGTTTTCACATGCCTTTGTAAAGGGATTATGCAGCTGCATGTAATTGACAAGGATAATTATGATTGGCTGGACAAAAGGCCATGTAATTTCACCACATCATATTCCCAAAGGTGATGTACAGTACAGTGCTCAACACTGCAATCACAGTGTTTCCAGAGATATTCTCTAAGCAAACTGTTGCGTTTTGCTGAAATAATGAATCAGCAGGTGATGAACTATCAAGTGACTGAACAGGAATAAAGTCATTCTAAAAAATGGGTGCCATCTGTGTCCTTTACATACATATGTACAACAATTAAATTCAAAATCCCCAGCAGACGATGTCTGCACAATAAATGCATTACTACCAGAAGTCTTTTATCTCTATTATTGTCTATCAAAATCAAAATATAGTAAATTGATTATTCATTCAGTGTGCAGACAGCATCTGCTGGGTTTGATTTATTTATTTATTTTACCTTTTTTGTGCCCTGCTCCTCCTCAACTAAAATACTACTACTATGGCTACTAATAAATATAGTTGCAAGTTCAAGTGCTTTAAGACATTTAAGCACATAAGGAAAAAATGTGTATTATTTAACATGCCTGTAACCAGCTAATTCAATGATTAAAAAGAGCATTTTTGGCAATTCCAGGTAATTTACCATAGAAATATATTTATTAACATTTATGGCTGTTATAGTGCCACCTAAGATTAAGATTATTTTTATTTGTCACATACACAATTACATAGAGAGTATATAACCAGTAGTGAAATGTATTCTCTGCATTTAACCCATCCTAAGTGAACACACACCCAGAGCAGTGGGCAGCCATGTTACAGCGCCCGGGGAGCAGTTGGGGGTTCGGTGCCTTGCTCAAGGACACCTCAGTCGTGGTATTGAAGGAGGATACTCCCCCCACCAACAATCCCTGCCGGACCTGAGATTTGAACCCACAACCTTCCGCTTACAAGTCCGACTCGCTATCCATTAGGCCACGACCGCCCCCCTATAGTCTGATCTCCATAAATCTTTGCATACTTGTTTAGAATAATCAGTTCTCACCTAGTTTTTTGAAGTTTTGAGTTTTTGTTTAGGATTTGTAGGCTTTTGTATATTTGGAAAGGCCCCTTTTCTAAAATGACCCCGTTATAACTACCCAAACGGCAAAGTTCAATTTTTTTTTTTATAATTATTGAGTCTAGAGAATTGTGCTGCGGTGCTTATATTGAGGTTGAGCGAAAAACCTAGGACTAGTTTGCAAAAGTAGGTAAACAAAAGTAGGTTTTTCACATTATTGAAAATATTTAATGAACAATTTGATTGACAGCAGTGGTTTTTGAGGCAAAGTTGCTCAGTATGAGGAGATCTATCAAATGACATGAATACTGTGTAAATGTGTGAAACACCACGTGATTACAGAGGCAAAAAACTTAGTGGCTGATTTCTTTCAAAGTTCGTACAGACCTCTAGGGCCATGAGTCGAAGATGCCCACGGAGTTTCTCTCTGATCGCCCTCCATTAACCTTGTCTAATAGGTGCTCAAACTTCATTGGCCGATAGCGGCCATATTTTATGAGATACACGAATGTCCGCATAAGCACTTGTGGCACTTTGGACAAAGACACCACATACCAATTTTAAACTCATTTGGACTAACGGGTGCATAGTTATAGCCGTTTTTATGTTTTTTTTACCCCCTGTTATAACGCCACCAAGCGGCCAAAATCTGCCCTTTTTTACTGTGACCTCAGATTGAGCTCTTACAGATGTTTTCAAGTTTGGTGAAGATATCTCTTTCCATTCAAGAGTTATAAGCATTTTAGTAAAAGCATCTCCGCCCCTTACTAACATTTTGGCGTCTCGTCACAACAGTGAGTCAAAAGTTTTTTGATAATTAATGATATTCACTCTCCAGAGAATCTTTCTGCACCTAGGACTAGTTTTCGAAAGTAGATTTTTCAAAAGAAATTTTGCTACGATCAAATCCGAGGCGTGAGCCATGAATTTCAACGATATAAGGCACAACTAACGCAAGGAGATATAAGCGATTTCATATTTTTGATCGCTGTAGTGCCCCCGTCAGGCCGATTGGGACGAGCCTTGGTGATATTGTAGACAGTGTGAGTACTACTACATCCCTCCAAGTTTCAAGTGTCTGCGACTTACGGTTTGGTCTGCCCGATCACTTTTTTGTGGAGAATGCTAATCCTTGGACATTCTAACAATTACCAGAGGTTTTCAGCACTATGTGCTTGAACCCCTAATAATAATAATTCCAACTATACAATAGGGTGACACTTTAAATTGCTAATTAGAATACATGATACAACAAACCCTAAACCAGACCCTAATCCTGACCCTATAAGTACATGCTGTTAATTAATATTACTCAGTACTTCAATGTAAAATTACTGTAACACCATAAAATAAAATGTAATCTATAACTGAACTATATACCATTCAAATATAAAATATAATATATTAACATATTGGCAAATAATATATTTGGTTAAGTTAATAAATATATAATAATAAATATCTGAATACATTTTAAAAATCATCACTTTTGGAACTTTTTGCTTTTGATCAAGGACAGATCAAAGTCATGTTTAATTTCATATAAATAGAAACAAATCAGCATCTGAGCTGCCTCTGATACTAGAGACTGGCCAATAAAACACCTTAATATGCAAAACGGTAGGAGATTAAACATTAAGAAGATAATAAAGTTAGGTGACAGGGTGGTAATGACTTCAGTTAGAGTGTAGTCATGGTATATAGAGATTGAATATCTATCAGTGCCGCCTGATCGAAATCCAGCCAAGTTGTGTCATGAAAGTCTTCCTTAATCACATTAAAGTTCTCATAGATCTATATAGAAAGTTTGCGGTATCAACAAAGGCTCTGTTTTCAACATATTTCTCAAGGGCAATTAAAAAGATCAATTCCACCAGTACAGAACTGTTCCATCTCATTAAATTAAAGCTAATGCCAACATAATGTGCTACAACACCTTTTATTTAGTGCACCATTGATTTTAGCAGCTCAGTGAAGGATTCATTAGGCTTGTGTTCGACTGATATCTACCTCTACAGAGGCCCTCAGTAGCACCTGGCTCCTAGAACAGTCCCTGGCACATCGACAACTGAAACTTAATGCTGGCGAGCTGTGCAGTGAATAGGCTTTCAGCAGTGTGCTTCTCTCAAACTGTTTCCTCTAACTGCAGGTCTTTCAATCTTAACGGTGCTAGGCAAATAGAAAATGTGTGTCAAAACAGACAAAGGGCCAGGTGTCTTTCTGTGCTTCGATTGAATTATATTTTGGTTAAGTAATCAAGTTAATTTGATTTTTTTCTTGTGCTGTTGCACTGTTTAAATGTTGCCATAGATTAAATGAATAGTTTAAGGAAAATGTACTCACCCTCAGGCCATCCAAGATGTAGATGAGTTTGTTTCTTCATTGGAACAGATTTGGAGAAGTTTAACATTACATCACTCGTTCACCAATGGATCCACTGCAGTGAATGGGTGCCGTCAGATTGACAGTTCAAACAGCTGATCAAAACATGACTTCATCATTCAGACATTTTTAACTTCAAACCATTTCTTCAAGCTAAAATATTCATAATATTATTATATAATATATTATATTATATTCATAATATCATCTGAATCAGGAGAGAAATATGCACAGATCAAAAACAGTCCAAACTTTCTAAACAAATATGATACTGTGGATTTTGATGTTAAAGGACAACAGGGGATGGACTTTTTCACTGGAGAAAGCGTTATTATGGATTACAGACTTGTATTTTGGATTAAAGTTTAAAACGCCTTATGATGGTTTTGTTTCTTATAAACACTCTTCTTATCCATTCTTATAAATGCTATTCACTTTATAGCAGGGGTCACCAAACTTGGTCCTGGAGGGCCGGTGTCCTGCAGAGTTTAGCTCCAACCCTATTCAAACACACCTGAACAAGCTAATCAAGGTCTTGCTAGGCATACTTAAAACTTCCAGGCAGGAGTGTTGAGGCAAGTTGGAGCTAAACTCTGTAGGACACCGGCCCTCCAGGACCGAGACTGGTGACCCCTGCTTTATAGGATGTTAATTGAATCTTTTCCAGTTAATAGACAAAATCATCTACATCTTGGATGGCCTGGGGGTGAGTACATTTTCAGCAAATTTTCATTTTTGGGTGAACTATTCCTTAAGGCAGAAAGCAAAATATGATTTTGGTAACGGAACACTTATTCACTATTAACTATGACTTTTCCCTCAATAAGTTCCTCATTTGCTGCTTATTAATAGTTAGTGAGGTAGTTGTTAAGTTTAGGTATTGGGTAGGATTAGGGATGTAGAATAAGGTCATGTAGAATAAGGCATTAATATGTGCTTAATTAGTACTAATAAATGGCTAATATTCTAGTTATATGTATGCTAATAAGCAACTAAGAGACTCTAAAATAGTGTTACCATGATTTTTAACATTTATAGTCATTAAATATAAATCATAATTCCCTAACAAGATTATGAAATGAACTTCCATATTTTCTCTCAATGAAAGAGCATAACACAGAATTATTATACATGAAATAAAGCCTAAATGAATAATAGATTAATGACGGAAAGACTTCTACTGTGAACCCTGTAATGAGATGCAATCAATTCTGGCATATCTCTCTAGTGGAACGACACCCTGGTGACAAACCCAAATCTGAATCTGTCACAGGAATCTCATGTCCACCTCTCACCCACCTGTCCCTGACAACTATCCAATCTGCACACTACAGCAGATGTCTGTATGTGCACTCACAGAGAAAAAAAGAGAGAGAAAAAAAATCAAGTGCATAGCTAAAACTGTATATTATGATTTTCTAATGATAGAAAAAAGTAGATGTGAAACTGAGCTACATGATTTCCAAACCAGCTGTATGAATGAGAATAGTTGTTATAAAAAAACAAACAAAAAAAAAACATGGTTTACAAAGTGATAATGAGATTGTTTAGTTCATCCACAAATGCTTGATACTGAATATCTATATTCAGGAAGAAAATAATACAGAGGCAGGCAGTGTGTGAACACCCTGGAGACATTTTGCTGCATAACGCAAGAAAATTAGATTAGCAATCAACTTGTGAGGGGGAAAAAACATAGACCGTCAAATTGAGTTTGATTGGATGTGTTTGGCTGAAACCTGATATTGTGAATAACAATAAGCTTTGCTTATTTCAAGTAAGAAAAAATCTGAAAAAAGGAAAAACGGGGAACCATCAGAGAAGAGGAAATTGATACAGATGATTCCACTTCATGAACAAACTGCATAAATTATGTATTAGAAAAAGATATAGTGACGTCTCCTGCTTTTGGATCACAGAAGACTAAGATCTTATTTAGATTTTCTAACTAAATTAAACTTTAAAGATGTGTTTTCCTAACATTAATAGTCAAGAAGAAAAATATAAGTACAGCACAAACAATGCATGTTTATGTAATCAGACATTTGGATTAGTTTCATTAAGCATTTCATTTCTGCATTGCATTCACACTAAACTGCTTATCAGTCTCCATTCACACTTAGTAGTTGTTCTATCAATGTTTGGTTATTTTATCTTTTAAGTAATGTAAGAATACATTTTATAAATCTCCTATTGACTCACATCGATAGAATGTTTGCTCTTCAAGTCTAACCGACAGTGATGATGTCATCAGACTGTTTGCATACTCAATTGATCTTTTTTGCTTAAATCTATTTGCATACTGAAATGTGATTTGATTTTCTTTGAGGTTGATTTGTTTGACCTTTATAAGTTTGTCCTCACTAATTGCTCATTAGTCGAAGGGAATTTAGTGCTGTGTCATTCAGGTGTTTGTCCTCTTTGAATGTTGCTTTCTGCTCTGCCAATGGAACAGATGATAAACGTTACAGTAAAATATTGACACAGAAAGGTCTTACATTATATAGTGGATAATTATCCCCCCCAAAAAAACTCATTTTGTGTTCTGCAAAAGAAAGAAAGAAATACATGTTTGAAATGTCATGACATTACTTTTTCTTTTCTTTTTTTTGGGGTGAACTTTTAAATGTGTTGAAAAAAAATTAATTAAACTGAATCAACGAAACATTAATGAACCTTTTCTTAAGGATGAAAAGTCAGGCCTGGAAAGCTACAAATGTGAACATGTTTTATTTTGAATTATATCAACATAAAAATATATAACCCGTGGGTTAACGGCTGCTGGGGTTGAAGGAAGCTGTTATCTGGTGCAGCTGTTAAACAAAACGAATTGGGTGCTTAGATATGAAGTGAAATATTGGACCAGTGAGGATGTGGCTATTTGTTTGATATATCCATTCATCCTCTCTATTTTAGAACCTGATATATGTGGAAAAGTCTCCATATCCCACAAATGCACTCTGGATAGTTTCTGCAAACCACAATTTAAGTGCTTCATTGCTTTGGTTTGCATGTAGAGCTCTTTACGTGATGCAGTTTATTGGCTCACTATAATGCATCTTGTTAAACCTGCTGTTGGACTTGTCTCTAATCATTACCTGAATCCTGACTCCCAGAGGCTTTCCCCCTTTTGCTGCTGCCACTGACTACTTTGCTCTTAAAGTAGATGTTTCATTCTAGGACGGTGATAAACGGTTGGTCTTTGAAAATATGGATCAATTATGTGATTACGAGAAAGATATAAATGTAATATTGAGGTGTTTGCACTTAAAGAGTTATTTGTGACATGCGTGTACATTAATATCCTCTCGGCTGACCTTCAGAGAGAAAACATGTCATGCTATAAGGACACCCAAAATCCAGTATAATTAAAATGTAACATTTGATTTAAAACTCGTAGGACAAGTGCTACACGGACTGTTTTATTAATATGATAGCATCAATTTCCACTCAGCTGATCTCTAATGAGTTTTCTGCCATTTTCAAACAGAGCTGTAATTGAAAGCTGGTCATGCAAGACATTGCAAAGGAAGCATTCTGTCACATTACAAGCTTCAAGACAATCACTGAAATATTTCCTTGTTTTTAATACCTGGTAATTTAAGTTCAGTTGCTCGTATATACAGTATGTTATGGTCAAACATTTTAAATAATAGAGATGTTAAATATTTTTGAAAGAATCTCATTTGTTTATTTGATCATAAAAACAGCACATTGATTGTAAAAACAGTAATTGTAAAATATTTGAAAACATTTAAAAATATATTATATTATATATTATTTAAAAATAAGTTTTTTTTAATTGTTGTATCTTCAATATATTCAATTTGTATGTATTCAATAGTTTCAAAAATTATATAAAATATTGTTTTTACAACTTTTTTTCGTAACTTAACAATCCCTTTATGCATATAGTTTCACATTACACTCTACCTGATCTAATTAAATGCAAACAGCTTGCTTTCTCCTGTTGCAACATGTCTATACTTCTGAAGAGCAAAGTGATTTACGATAGCAGCTCATTCAGCAAGATGCAATTAAGCAAGAAAAAGAACACTTAATTAGAAAGTTTCGATTAAATGCAGACAGCAGTCAAATAATGAAGCCTCTAACACAACAGAGTGTCTACATACATATAGAGAGAGCCTGGTTATATATATATATATATATATATATATATATATATATACAGTGCTGCTTGAAAGTTTGTGAACCATTTAGAGTTTTATATATTTCTGCATAAATATGACCCAAAACATCATCAGATTTTCATATAAGTCCTGAAAGTAGACAACCGAATCAAACAAGTGAGAGAAAAATATATTCTTTGTCATTTATTTATTGAGAAAAATGATCCAGTGTTACATATCTGTGCATTGCAAAAGTATGTGAATCTTTGCTTTCAGTATCTGGTGTGACCCCCTTTTGCTGCAGTAACTGAAGGTAAAGTTTCTTGTAAACGCTGATCAGTCCTGCACAATAACATGTAGGAGTTTTAGCCCATTCCTTAGTACAGAACCACTTAAACTCTGTGATGTTGGTGGGTTTCCTCCTATGAACTGCTTGCTTAGGTCCTTCCACAACATTTTAATTGGATTAAGGTCTGGACTTTGACTCCGCCATTCCAAAATATTAACTTTGTTCTTCTTTAACCATTCTTTGGTAGAATGACTTGTGTGCTTGGGGTTGTTGTCTTGCTGCATGACCCATGTTCTCTTGAGACTCTGTTCTTAAACATATGTCCTGACGTTTTCCTTTAGAATTTGCTGGTATAATTCAGAATTCATTGTTCCATCAATGATGGCAGGCTGTCCTGACCAAGATGCAGTAAAACACGCCCAAGCCATGATAGTACCACCACCATGTTTCACAGATGGGATAAAGATTCTTAAGCTGGAATGCAGTGTGTTCTTTTCTCCGAACATAATAGCTTCTCATTTAAACCAACAAGTTCTATTTTGGTTTCATCCATCCATTAAACCTTTCTCCAATAGTCCTCTGGCTTGTCCACATGATCTTTAGCAAACAATTTTCTTTTTTTCTTTTTTCTTCTTGCAACTATGCCATGCACACCACGGTTGCTCAGTGTTCTCTTGATGGTGGGCTCATGAACATTAACATTAGCCAATGTGAGAAAGGCCTTTAGTTGCTTAGAAGTTCCCCTGGGAACTTTTGCAACCTCGCAGACTATTACACGTTCTGCTTTGGAGTGATCTTTGTTGGTCGACCACTTTTCGGGAAGGTAACAGTGGTCTTGAGTTTTTTTTCCGAGGTCCTCAGTAATCTCCTTTGTTCGTGACATGATTCACTTCCACAAACATAAGACTTTGATAGATCCCTGTTCTTTGAATAAAACAGGTCACGTACTGACATTTGATAGTCATTGCACTGACTGAAAACACCTCTGCACAGATGGACTCTAATTTCACCTTTAAATTAACTGCTAATCCAAGAGATTCACATACTTTTGCAATGCACAGATATGTAACACTGGATAATTTTTCTCAATAAATAAATGAGAAAGAAAATATTTTTTTCTCTCACTTGTTTGATTCGGTTCTCTTTGTCTACTTTCAGGACTTATATGAAAATCTGATGATGTTTTGGGTCATATTTATGCAGAAATATAGAAAATTCTAAAGGGTTCACAAACTTTCAAACCTGACCCCTTAATTTCTACCTATGAAAATGATATTGAAATAATTTTTGTATTTTTTTTCCATTGTTGTTTTTAAAAGTATCTTTTTGATTCTTTTAAAAAGTGAAGTTAAATATATATATATATATATATATATATATTTTTTTTTTTTTGTAAATGATTAAACTTTATATGAAAAAAATGTGTCCCGCATTTTTCATGTCACTTCCGAAACAGTGTATGCTTTAGTCTATTGTCTGAGACTGATTTTAATTAAACCCAAAAATGTATGATCTTTTTGTGTCTGTGTCTTCCTCTCTCATAGCTACAAGGTGTGAGTAGATAGGTCTCATCATTTTGAGGTAAATGTGTTCAAAAGTCTGTGTGTAACTTTAAGGAACATAACTACCGAACACCTTTTTGCAATGAGAATGTGCAATGTGCAATTAAGCACACTTTTTTGGGAGTTACAGTATTCCATAGCATTTAGTTTTTATATATATATACTGCTGTTCAGAACTGTGCCAGCTAACCATGTGCTGATTAGCATCTTTAAGCTAGGTTTAAAAGTATCTAAAATTGTCACTACCGAAACAGTCACTACCATATTTGGTGAAATTTTCGGTAGTGATATCTTTGTTTTTTTCGTTGTTATCCCATAGAATTGTCACTACTGAAACAGTTACTACCAAAACATGTCATCATTGTTTCGGTAGTGACAAAAGGGAACACATAATCCTCATATTTGGGGGAAATAAACAAAATGTTAGTACAGTTAAGCAATTTTATTGTATTTTAGTATGTTTTAGTAGTGTTTTAGTATGTAAGTTAAAATTCTGTAATGTGATGTGATTCAAAAACAGCCAGAAACTTTGGAGTTGTGATTGATGATAAGCTGAATTTCTCAGACCACATTGCTAAAACTGCCCGGTCCTGCAGATTTGCTTTATACAATATTAGGAAGATCAGGCCCTTTCTTTTGGAACATGCAACACAACTCCTTGTTCAAGCTCTTGTTCTGTCCAGACTTGACTATTGCAATGCTCTCTTGGCAGGTCTTCCAGCCAATTCCATCAAACCTCTACAATTAATCCAAAATGCCGCTGCAAGATTAATCTTTAATGAGCCGAAAAGAATGCACGTCACACCTCTGTTCATCAATTTGCACTGGCTACCAATAGCTGCTCGCATAAAATTCAAGGCATTAATGTTTGACTACAAAACCACCTCTGGCTCTGCACCCCTTTACCTAAATTCAGTACTTCCATCCCAAAGAGGCACAAAATCACTTTCACAGACTTTTTCATTAACTGTTCCCACCTGGTGGAATGACCTGCCCAACTCAATCCGAGAAGCCGAATTCTTAGCCATCTTTAAGAAATGGCTAAAAACACGTCTCTTCCATCTTTATTTAACCTTCTAACTCTAGCACTCTCTATTCTAATTCTATTTTATCTATCTGTCTTCTTTTTATTTAAAAATAACCACACACACTTGACCCTCTATCAATTGCATATTTATTCTCTAATTGCTAGCTTTTCTTGAAAAAGTAACACTAGCTTTCTTTTTCCTATTCTATCTACTTGTTTTCTGTCTACTTGTCAAAAAAAAAAAAACTAGGTTTCTGTTTTCTACTCATTTTCTTAAAAAAAAAAAAAAAACTTGCTATGTGTACTGCGTTAGTCTAACCAAGACTTGTCATAGCACTTGCATGTTGTTGCTCTTTTGTTGGTTTTGATTGCTTCTATTGTCCTCATTTGTAAGTCGCTTTGGATAAAAGCGTCTGCTAAATGACTAAATGTAAATGTTAATGTAAATGATGTGCTTGCTACCAAAGCATTACTGTCATTACCGAAAATGTGCGGTCACTACCGAAACATGAGATGCTTTGTCAAAAATAAAGTATACTGAATTATCAAAGATGTTGTGATAGTTTTTGGTTCAATGTATATTCATGAATGAACTAATCCTTAATGAATCCATAATGAATCCTTAACTTTAAAATCAGTATGATCAACTTTTTGCCTTTTACAAAGTAAAATTGAATTCAAAATACAAAAAATCTCATAAATTACACTTGAAATATTGTTAAAAAAAATTATTGAATTACCTCCAAAATTTTGGTAACACTTTAGAATAGGGAACACTTATTCACTATTAACTACGACTTTTCCCTCAATAAATTCCTAATTTGCTGCTTATTAATAGTTAGTAAGGTAGTTGTTAAGTTTAGGTATTGGGTAGGATTAGGGATGTAGAATAAGGTCATGTAGAATAAAGCATTAATATGTGCTTAATTACGACTAATAAATAGCTAATATTCTAGTAATATGCATGCTAATAAGCAACTAGTTAAGAGACCCTAAAATAAAGTGTTACTGAATTTTTTTTAATAAAATAGCAAAAAAATATATTTAGAATCTAGATGTAAGTAAAATCTGAATAGGTCGATATAACCCTTTTAATTAAATTATTATTACTGTGTTTCGGTAGTGACAAATTTGGGGATAGGACAAATATTCAAAAAAATTCTGAAAATACAATATGAGAATTAACTGTACTATTACTAGAAATGTGTACCTTGGATATTATATAATTTGCATACATTATTTTTTTGGGGGAAAAATGTCAAATTTTTTCCAAGACATTTCCAACTCTGACTTTGGACCAATTCTGTATAGAATGGCCCATATATACACACACACACACACACACACACACACACACACACACATACATATACATATATAAACAGTGGGGGGAGAACTGAAGATATTTCATTTGCATTATTACAGATGTAGCCCTCCAGCCCAACCCCCATAACCCTGATTTGTGCCTTTGAAGTCTGCATGGAAGAACATAAAGAGCCGTTGGAAACCAAGGAAAATCTGTATACATATCCTCTTACATCCCTTTAATATCAGGTAGCATTTATACTGTTTATTGTGAAGGTGTGAATGTACTCGGTAGTTTCCAGGAAACAAGGAATATTAAATAACAGCAAAACAAACAAAATAGTAGCAACAAGCACACCTGTTATGAGAGTCTATTGAACCTGAATTGATTAAATATATAATGTCAGCCCACAATAAACATTTTCTGATGTGTATTAAACCCCTTTCTGTCAATTTGTCTTCACTTTGTAGTGTAAGACGGATATGAAATATTGATGGACTAAGCATCATGGAAGCACTCCGGAGTGCTGGAGAAAGGTCTAGCCCTTTCATCGCCGCAGCACAAAGGGAGCTATCATTTAGAGAAGTCTTTGTTGCTCCAACCAAATCAATATTCGCTGACATTTTTAGTAAGGGCTGGGCCTATGGGGGGGTGTAGAACCAAGCAGTGCTGGAACAAAGGCAATGCTTTTGAAACTATGACAGGCATTGCATGGCCATTAGCTTCTCTCTGAATCCTGCCGAGAGGTGGAGGAAGAGGGGGTGGACGCCGTGGAGAGACTGTAATTTCAGGTCGTTCTGTTTCATCAATATTCAACACTCAGTGACACTATCACCTACCAGGATGCAACTCGGTGTACAGAAGAGGTGCAAATAATTAAACAGGGATGAAAACACCTGCTTAAATTTGAAACTACAATACAATAATGTCAATAACAATTATAAAAGACAAAAATACAATGTAATCAAATCAAATTGGTTATTTTGTGCTAAATATATCTCTGGTGAAATGTTATGGGACACTGTAAATTTATTTCATTCCTCCAGGAGTCTCATCTGCAAATTAAAATTAAATCATTCATATGAAGAATCCTAATGTAGGATACCGAGATGAAGGAAATGCATGAACGCTCTCAGTTATGTAAATAGTATTTACATAATTATTGGCCATGAAAATCAAATTATGAGACCCAGTAATGAGGATATTAATTATGGCCAATTAAAAAAATATAAAAATTGGTAGTAGTAATGAATAATGAATAAATGGTGATGTATTAACAAAACTACAATGTAATCTATTAATGTATTAATCTATCAATCTATTTATTGAAACATTAACTCTATCTATCTATATATTATACAAATCTATCTATCTATCTATCTATCTATCTATCTATCTATCTATCTATCTATCTATCTATCTATCTATCTATATACAGATAGATAGAAAGATGTTCTCAGTTATGTAAATATTATTTACATAAAATATGCATGGAAATCTAATTATGATAGATAAACGGTCATTTAATGACTAGACAAAAATGTTATAATATAAAAAAATGCTTTGCTAAAAAATACTATTGTAACATAATTATTATTAAAAATATAATAACAAATCACTTTAGAATATGATCCCTGTGCAGAATCACGAATACTATTATATTTCACTCTAGACTTCTGGAATAACGTATTTGGAATGTATGTCTAGGAGTTTTTTTGTTTTTTTTTCACTGAAATGAAAGCGAGAGATAGCACAGTGAATGTGACTGTGGATTACAATATCGATTGAAGCGAGAAAGTTTATCTTTATCATGCACAGAGTGTCTCAGGCGAGTGACGAGATCGAAGCCAGCCATAGAAGTTCACCACTAGGCTTCCCTCGAGGCAACCTCTCCTATAAAAGGTATAAAATAATGAGGGGTAGTGAGTGAGGCAATATCAATGATTGAAAAACTGTTCCTGTCAGAGCCCTCACTGGTTCAGTGGAACTTTACAGGGGTTTTTATTAACATGTTGTGTGCTGTCGGTGTCAGAGGCTGTCTGCTGAATGGACAGGCTTGCTGTGGGCTACTCGTGTGTGAGGCTGCTGCATTTCTCACTTTTTGACCTCCACACTAGCTGACAATTCACTCTCAGCAATGACAAGAAACTGCCTCGGGCTCTTCCTCGCTTCAGCCATAAAAACATACATGAAGCAGACTCGTTTTATATTTATTGGATTCTGAGGTGTTTATCCGTGCATTCAGAGAGACCCGTAGCTCTCCCTCAAACACAAACATACTGTACACAAGTCCTTTTCTGCCTTTGTGAGATAAAATAGAGATATGAGACATAAAATCACACTCTTGAGATGTAAAGTCACAATTATGAGAAGTAAATCCAAATTGTGAGATTTGAAATCACATTGTGAGATATAAAGTCATAATTGTGAGATATAAAGAAATATAAGTACAATAAATAAATCTAAGATTGCAAGATACAAAGTCATTTTACGAGATAAAGTAACACTGTGAGATATCAAGTCACAACTGCAAAATTTAAAGTCACAATGTGAGATAAATTGCATTCCCAAGAATTAAAGATGCAACTGCGTGATATAAAGTCACATTGCAAAATATATAGTCATATTGTGAGATGTCAAGTCAGAAATAAAATATATTCGCATATACAAGAACTGAAGCCACAGTTACAAGGTATGAAGTCATATTTTAAAACCTTAAGTCATATTGTGAGATATAAAGTCACAGTTGTCACATACAGTAAAGATGTGATTGTAAGATATAAAGTTGCATTTACAAGAAATACAGCTGATTACATGATATTGCGAAATATAGTCACTTTGTGAGAAATAAAGTTGCAATTATAAGATTTATTTGCAATTGTGATGAAGTGACATTGTGAGACTTAATGCCAAAATTTTAAGATATAAAATTGCATTCACAAGAAATAAAGCCACAGTTGCAAAATATGAAGTCATATTGCAAGATATAAAGTCAATTTATGGAGCATAAAGTCATAATTGTGAGATTTACTTTAAAGTAAAAGTACAATTGTGAGATATAACCACATAATTATGAGACATAAAGTCACAAAAGTGAGATATGAAATCACATTGTGTAATATAAAGTCCAATTACAAAAAATAAAGCTGCAACTGCAAGATATGAACTCATATTGCGAGATATAAAAGTCATAATTGTGAGATATAAAGTCGCTAACATAGTTGTAACATTCCCCGAAAGAGACATTTTAAAAGAAATATAGGTTGAAAATGCACCAACACCTTTATGTATTTGTTTTCTATTCCTCCCTGCAGTCATTCAAAATCTGATATTTAATCCCACCTGATGTCCCTAAGCAAGTGCACATACCTATTCATTTACAGAGGCAAGAGTATTCTTCTTGTGCATGGCAGTTGAAGGCACCGATATTTCACTCGTGCCAGTGAAACCTGGGAGATAATCAATATGACATGCCAAACAATAGAACACAATGATTGGAGTTTAATACCCTCTACTCGAGAATCGCTAATGTTCCTGTTGTAGAAAATCGATCCTTCTAACACCACAGCAATTGGAACTTAAATGCGCACTGCTGGACGATCACAGCACCATCGATGGGAGTCTCAATAAAAACAAAAAGATAAAGATTTAATATTTTGGGGGGTTTCAACACAGTAACAAGGGCATTTCCCTCCTGTAAAAACAAATGCTCAGCTCCTGTTTATCAAGAGACTGTGAAACATCCAGAAAGGGTATTATGATATGCGCCTGAGGGATTGATACAGAGATAGACGGATGAGCTGTCATTTTAAGAGAGGATACTGTAATACAATCTATTTACTTTGTCTTTCGTTCTTGATAAAGCTACGGATCTCATTATAAGCTCTTACATACAACATAATTAGACTAAAAATAAGCCTGTTGCACTATCGCACAGTCTTTAAAGCTAAAAGATGATGTGTTCAGACATGTCTTTGTGCGTAAGGGAAGCTTTTAAAGAGGGACTCGATCAGGAGGGCTACAGATAATTAATTAAACACAACCAGGGGGAAGCTGATGACAGCCATATTGCTCTTCTTCTATAATAGGGTGTTGAATTCCCTGCCCCTGAGGCTCGCTGCCGCTCAAGAACCTTTTTCCAATATCAGGGAGGTGATAAATATTCAATGACGCAGAGACTTGTGGGCAACAATTGGATCCGTTTCTTTCTGTGTTTGAAGGAGGAGGAGGAGGTCGCTGGCAGAGTGACATAATGCGGTGATCCTGTGTGAAAGCTGAAGTCAAGACTTTTATCAACGCCCCCTGGGATACTCGCTCTGATCTCCAAACCCAGAGACGCCAATGACCAATCCCCAGATGTCAGCAACTAAACCCCAGAGCTCACTGCTCCTATACTCTTCACAGGTAGATGCTAAAAACACTAGTGTTATTGATAGACTGACCAGAGAAAAAGGTGCACTCTGTACCTTTTTGCTTATGTTTCACTGTTTTTTCTTCATTCCACTGGTTCTGGACTTATCTGTTGGTGTTAATGCTTGAAATCTGTTGATTAACTGCTGCCACTTTGCACTAAATCTGTATATTTGTCTTTTGTTTTTTCCTTTTCATCCAAATTTTACTCGATGCGCTACATATCCCAAAAATTTATATTTTGGGATTTAATACCAAATAATTTTATTTGCGCAATGCTGGTGGTTAGCACTACAGATGTAATTAGCTAAACATGAAATATTTGAGATCTTAAACTACAGACAATAATGTCCTGTAAATTACTTGATTATTTTCAAATCAAATTTCACTGTTTTGAATTTAAATTACGTGATCTATGTGATTCATGTAATGTAATTTGTATTATCAGTGAAAAGAAACATTATATTAGAACGGTTTTCCACTCTATTCCAGCTCTATTTGCTAAGAGAATAGGTGGTGACAAGTGAGTCAATTGAATCATTATTCACACATTCATTCAGGAAATGTTTGATTCATTCAGGAAATGCCTTTATGAGTGAGTCAGTGAAGCCTCCACTAATTCATTTAGTAATGAAGCAAGTCAGGGTCTTTATGATTGAGTCACTGAATTGCTCACTCAACCGATTTGTTTAAAAATGCTGATTAATTCAGAAACTGAACACAACTGCCCGCATTTTCTGCTTTGACTTTGTTATTTACATTGATGGTGAAAAAAAATACACAGCATGGCCAGTAACTGGTAATATTGAATCGCTTACATTTTAGACACAGTATTTTCTTGTTTATTGAACTGTTCCACAATGTTTTAATGTAAGAGCTTACACAACCATTTGTATCTTGAATGCACAAGGCTTCCGGTGTCATCCACTTTCAGTTATTTTAGCTGTACAAAAGCAGTCTGTTATGCTGCTTGATGTTATTTATCACCATATTTACACACTGAACACACAGCATAAACACACTGTTTTTTTAATAATCAAAAAATACTGAGGGCACCTTATAACGTTAATTTAGGAAATGTAGTTATAAAGGATACTTAAGTCGATAAAAGTAAATGTTTGCTCTGGAAAATTCACTTGCTGTCAATAAATGGTTAAATGATGTGTGTCTGGCCTTTTGCTGACTTAAGTCATTGGCTGACAGACTGATCAATAGAACAGATTAGTTCCCACTGTCAGCTATCACCTTTCCCTTGATGTAGGGTATTTGAGCTCGGACTAGTGTTTTGGGAAGCAGTGGTAAGTGAAGGAGGATTTGAAAGAGAGGGCAAGAGAAAGAAAGACTGTGTAAATTAGAGTTATATTTCTGTTGGACTACATTAAAAGGTTTCAAACCAATTTCAATGCAGAATTATAAGAAAATAATACATTAAGAAGACCGAGTCATTTTAAAGATTCAAAATTATTATAAAAAAAAAATGGTAGAGTAGGGAGGGGGGAAAAACATTAATTTTGGTTACTTGACAAAAGCATATCTGGTGTTGTCACATGAACAAAGACAGAATATGAAACGGCAATAGCGCCCATCCCAGACTGCTATTGTCTAACCGCGTCCCCTCAGTCAGCCAGTGTCCCCGACTCTGACCCTAATTAAGTCATCAGACACAGGCACTTGACCAGGGGTCGCCTTCTCCACTGCAGTCTGGATCCATGCGGCTCAGTCTGAATGCTAAAAACACTTAGAAAGCCGGTCTGATAACCTGTTCCTCTCATCACCGTCTCCGTCACCGGCTCTGGTCGTGCTCGATTACAATAATCTTTGGGTTCACTGACTGTATTACTTATGCTCTGAGTTTTAATAAAACATTTCATACGTACTGAGAATGAAAAAGCAGCTTAATTATGGCTTCAACTTGACAAGGCTCTGACACTTTCATTGAGTTCAGGGCCATAATCAAATTATCAAACATAAAGCTGTTTTTGATAAAGGATGAGGGAATTATTGCTTTTATTAAAACAATGCAGCGTAATTTTAATATTCAGTCTGAGATTTTTAATGTTTTTGAGTCTCTTATATCACCAAGGCTGCATTATTTGATTAAAATAAGTGAAAATAGTAATATTGTGAAATATCATTACAACTTAAAATGACTATTTTTAATGTAAATATATTTTAAAATTCCTGTGATGGCAACTGAATTTTCAGCAGCCATTACTCCAGTCTTCAGTGTCACATGATCCTTCAGAAATCATTCATGATTATTTGGTGCTCAAGAAATATTTCCTATTATTATCAATGTTGAAAAAAAAAAAACTTTTGTGACATTATAAATGTCTTTTCTTTTGATCAATTTAATGTGTTAATAATATTTGACTCAACATGCAACAGTGATAAACAATAAAAAAAAGAACAGCAGAGACAGTAGGCCAAATGTTAAAATAAACTTTCCTAAAACCAGATTAAATGGATAATTCACCTAAAAATGAAAATTCTGTCATTAATCACCCTCATGTCATTCCAAAACATAACAAAGTCGTTATTTTTGTTTTATTTGTGCACAAAAAGTATTCTCGTAGCTTCATAAAATTACGGTTGAACCACTGATGTCACATGGACTATTTTAATGATGTCGTTACCTTTCTGGGCCTTGAATGTGTCAGTTGCATTGTTTTCTACTGAGGGTCAGAAAGCTCTCAGATTTCATCAAAAATATTTTAATTTGTGTTCCGAAGATGAACGAAGGTCACTCTCCGATTTCATCAAAAATATCTTAATTTGTGTTCCAGATTTCATCAAAAATATCTTAATTTGTGTTCCAGATTTCATCAAAAATAACTTAATATGTGTTCCGAAGATGAACGAAGGTCTTATGGGTTTGGAACGACATGAGGGTGAGTAATTAATGACAGAATTTTCATTTTTGGGTAACTATCCCTTTAAGATACTTTTTTTTTTCATACTACCATAATATTGTACTTTAACACAAAATAATATGGCCCGTGCAATATTGGATCAACTTATCCTAGCATTGCTGACAAGCAGTTTTCTCCATCTAATTTCAGTTGATCTGGAGAGTGATTGTATATAGGGGTGAAAAACAGCAGGTTCTTTGCACACTATAATCCTATTAACATAGATCACTTACACATTGTACAGCAGCAAGTCAATGGGAACAAGGACATGTGTAATCGCATTGCTTCAGAAAAAGGGAGATTGCCCTGAAGATACCTAAAGCAGTGTTTATTTCATGCTATTGATGCTATGGGTGGAGGCTTTTGACACACATGAGGTGGTGTCAAGGAGCTGTACGGCTGCTATGTCGAACATTTAATCACATCCACTTGACAGCAATTTACAGTATTTAAACTGTGTCAAAATCACAAAGAAACACTGTAATTACCATACACCTGCACCATTATTTGTCACTCAAGACTGTAACTCTGCGCCCACCGGTTTAGCCTAATTGTGTATCAGAATATTCAGCATTCCATGCCCCTTATTATGTTTAGGAATGTATATTAGATTTACGTTTAAACAACATCCGCCCTTTGACCTGCATCATATTGATCGCTCTTTTTCCTGCAGCTTCTGTTTCCATAGTAACAGAGCTAACCCTTGGGAATGACCTTTTAACAGACAGGCACTATTGGGTAGTCTTCGGTTTGTAGGACAAACACACACACACACACTGGCTCAGGTGTCAAAATAGGAAATGCATTTAATTACTGGCTGATTCATCTCCATCCAAACTGTGGATAATGGTACCGGTGACTAATGACTCCATCAGCCTGTCATCCACAACACCAGCCATCTGCACATAATATGACAAACAACTTATAGTTTTACCAGGACAGGTCAGCGGCATGACCTCTATTGATTTTTTTATTGATTTGAGAGCAAGATAAAATCTAAATGTCTTATATCTTGAAAATAAAACAATAATATTTGAATGTGTGTTAGTGCAGTAATACTTTACAATAAGATTCAATTTGGCATTTGGTTGAACATGAATTAAAATATATATATATATATATTTTACAACATTTATTAATTTAGGTTAATGTAAATTTATGCTACTGTTGAAAAGTTTGAGGTCCGTAAGATTTAAAAAAAAAAAATCCTTTAAATGACCAAAAGTGACAGTAAAGCCTTTTATATTTTTACTAAACAAAATATGTAATATCCTTGTCTTAATAATTAATTTAGATATTTTTATTATTATAAATATTAATGTATTATTGTTCATTATTAATACTATAATTCAGCCAGAAATTTTAATTCATGTTTGTTCATAATTAATTAACTAATGTGAAATATAATTAAAAGTAAATAAATAAATAAATGCTATTAAAGAACCAAATCATTCTAAACAAATGCATTCATGTTTTGTGTGAATGAATTGAAACTTGTAAAGTATTACCATCAACTTTAATTAAAAGTGTTAACATTAACTTAATATATATATATTTTTTAAATAATTTGTGGATTAGCTGACGTATCACAGACTTTCCACCACAGCTTTTTTTGTATGTTAGATTAGCGAAAGGCTTTTTCTGGATTCAAGATCCGAGAATGTAGGCTCCAAATGACTGTCAGAGCAAAGCCAAGACTCCTGCTGCTTTATGAAAGAACACCTGAGAGTAATGTACCGCAAACCACTGGAACAGTCAAGAAACTATGAGACACAGCCTGCAGCTGTGCCTGTTGTTTATGAGTGAGAGAGGACAAGAAAAACAGAGAAAGAGAGGTTCCTATAATTAATCCGTCTGTCTGGCTGTGTTGTTTCAAGTGACAAGAATCTGAATCAAGGGATGATGGGATATTATAAGGACACATGTAACTTGATAAAAGCCAGACATGTCCTCGATTATTGTGTGTTTTCTCTCAAAGCCAGATTTACTGGGGCATGAGACCCAGTAAAATACCGCTTGCCCCACTGATAAACCCTTGTCTGATGATGGAGATTATCATATACTGACTTGATAATCATTTTCTGTAATGATATTTCAGCAATCATGTTATATGTTTTCCATTGGTTGTTTAGAATCAGAACTAGTGATTCACAAATGAGTCATTATTGATCCAACGGATCAAAAGCTTTTGAAAACTTGGTTGTGATTCAATTTGATTCATTGAACCATTTGTAGCGGTTTCTCACACCATAGCCTATATTTACCTACAGGCTATTGTTTGAAACAAAACTCACGTCTTCTATCATGTGTCAGGGATGAAGCAGTTCTTTATTGCATGCGTGCAGCTTGTGAATGAGCAGCACCCTCTGTACTAGCAAAGACATTTTATATCCATGTGTCAAAAACAGTAATAAAAAAAAGAGTATAAAAATGGGGACTCTTTTTTGATGGGGGAGGGCCTGAATTCCCCACCGATAAAAGATAGAAAGCTTTCAGTAAGCATACTTTAAAAATGCAATAAAAGGATATAGGAAATACCTTGTTCATATTATTGTGCCATCTAAAGTGCTAGGATCAAAAGGCAACAGTTTAGACAATAAGCATTGACAGCTATTCAACAGTAGCCCTGCATTTCAGTTAAACAAATTTCAGGTTTTGTAATACTATATATGTTTTATTGGTACTCATTTGTTGTTTGGAGGCTCTTAAAAGCACAAAATAGGCATACATTTTGCCTTGCGACACCATAGCTTGAGATATTCGCTAGTTAAGGTGAAACGTGAATGCTATAACGGCTAAGCTATCTCCAGATAATACAGACATTCTTAACTAGCATACACATAACCCCCATCCCACCCTGTTAATTTCTGCTAAAAATGGAAAGTGGGATATAAACTGATAGTTCTGCTGTCGAAAACGTTTGTTCTGGATCCAGCTATCTCAGCTGTGCTGCTCAGTTATGCTAATGAGCTAAGGGAGTCTCTGATTCATACAGTATTTGGAGTTCCCTAGCAAGCATTGTATATATGTCATGTTTTTCAACTGCTAGTGTTGGTTACCTTCCAGTTTGACATGGAAAGTCTGAGTGAAGACATTAATTAATTTCATCTTATGTCTGTGTCTATAGTGTCCATACAGGGGTGTCTTTCTTGGCCATGGCTGCAGACTACATGCAGCTCTTTCATTATTGTGCTCAATGGTGTCTAACCTCACATAATGAACTCCTTGTTGGTGCTAATGGTTACTATAATAAGACACTGTCAAAAGTTCCACTTACAACAGCCCTCTATGACATTTACATCACAAATGTCTGGGAAATTGGCCACACTGGAGCAGACTGTAAGTATTTTGAATGGCTTTGTGTCATGAATTTAATCCTGCACCTATTTGTTGTTTGGTTACATAATCAGTGCTGTTTTATTTATAAAAAGTTGCATGTAACAGAAGTAGCATTACATGTTTGTCCAATTTTGTCTGACATTTCACTGAAATATTGAGTTATGTTTTGATTAAAATTTTAAACATTTAAAAATAATAATAATTCACAATAAGACCAATAACGTGCATTTTAAAAAATAGATAGGGAGAATTTCCATTTCATACCAAATTCAATGTAATGGAGAACAAGCATTGCAATGTTTCTGTGATGCTCAGTGCTTTCGGATGTCTTACATTGACTGTTCTACAGTAAAATATGCACAGACTGATTTGCTTGAGTGCCGAATCCTATTTAAATCCCCCATTCAATGGCCTCTTCACATGGCCTGAAATGCAAATGCGCTTAAATATGGTTGTGTTTTCCATTATTTGTTTGGGCACTAGAGAAAATGCAAGTGGTTCCACTTACACATGTGAGAGCCCTTCAGATCCCCTGTTTTATGTCCTGTGTGTCTCCTTCCTTGTGTCCAAACACCGTTTGGGGTTTGATGACAATTTCAAATGCATTCCTCCAAATTAGACTGGCACCCAGTCACATCACGCAGCAGGGAGGACCGGAGCACAGTTTTGCTATGCTAGAATAAGGGGATTATTTTAAGAGCATTTAATCTCTCACAGACATGAGTAAACATTCATTCTTGCACCGCTTCCTCATGCAATTAGTTTCCACCCTGTGAGAAAGAGAATCTTAATCGATTACAGTTGAATGGGGGTGTATGTTTCTCTTTTAGTTTGGCTTATCTGTGTGAGACTAGTTTACACAGAGCATTTTATTATTCACAGTGGGATGTCGCTCTCGATATCATCACCAAATAATAGTGGAATCTGTTATGTGGAAGTGATTAACAGGAATGTTTAATGATTAATGCAAATGATTAACAGGAATTTAGTGGTAAATATTTATATAAATCATTGTAAAAAGGGCGATGTGATAAACTAGAAACAATAGGGGAGTCCGTTTGATTAATATTCTCATATTTATCTGCAGCAAAGTCATTTGGGATTGTAATACTAGTTACTAGCATCATTAAATTATTGTTGTTATTAATTAAAACTAAAACTACCAAAACACGTTTGTTAATTTGAAAAAAATAAAGAAAAATTATATAAATATATATATATATATATATATATAGATGGAAAACTAATATTTGAAAAATTAAAAAATTTGAAATGCTTATTAGAAATCCTTGGCAACTAACTAAGTTGAAGTACTAAAATGAATAAAAATGAAAAGTGATGTAAAAATAAATTAAAGTTAAATAGAAATATAAAACAAAAACTAATGAAAATGACAAAAGAATATAACAAATTACTAAAACCTAAACTAACATTTAAATATGAAATATAAAACTCAAACAAACAAACAAAACTAAACATTCAAAATATTAATAAATACTACAATAGTAAATTATACTAAAATTAAATTTTGTACATTAATTGTAATTAAATTAATTAGAAATTTCATTGATAAATACAGAATGTCTAATTTCTTTTATAGCTAAACTGACAATAGAGATTTCGAATATTTTATCATAATTGGTTAAGCATTGCAAAACACCCTGAATTTATTGTATTACTTTGTAATTGATATTAAATTACCATTACTGTTAAATTGTGGATTGTGTTACAATTCACTTAAAGACATTTTTATAATAATTGGTTAAACATTCATGAAGGTCAATTCCCCACTAAGGTCTCCCCTACTACTGCAATATTATATAGTAAGAGGTATAACAGTGAAAAGTCAGAAGTCGCCTTGCATCTTTGGTTTAGCTTAACACGAACATGTATGAACAAGAACATACACACACATACAAACCCTCATCCGTTCAATTTTCACACACTCACACCTGCCCCATCTGAAAAAGCTGGTTTGGCATAGCCACCCCATGTCCTCTGAGCACCTGCAGTCTCTCCAACAAGGTCATTGGCAGCATAAATGAGGCCTGTCTGAGGTTTGCCAGCAGCAGGACAAATGAGAGGAAAGCGTTTCTTGTTCCAATCCAGCTCTCCAGCAGAGGTGACAATGGCTAAAGCAGCATGCCAATCCTGTCTTTGCAAAGAAACGCAATCACACAAATTTTTCATATCTTTGGCCACCTTTGGAGGTTTTCTAGAAGTCTGTTTCAAATGGGATTGCTGGAAGATCTGTGGTTTTTGGTCTGTGAGTAGCTCAGTTGATTATAGCCCTCTAAACAATTGTTTGCTGCAAAAACAGATGGTAAAACAACAAACACAGTACAATGCAAAATTAGATGTAATAATTGACAGTACAGTAAGTGCATTTCACTACCGCAATTTGTGCAAGTGTTGCCAGTCATTAGCAACTGCAAATAAAAGTTTGCATTAGCCATCATATTTGTAAGTGGCAGTCATTTGATTGTCGAGCACAGTAATTGCAAACAGGTGCACCAGCTAATTACAATTAAAAACAAAAACTCTTCCTGCAAGCAACTGCTTATATTAAAATCTTAATATTACCATAACCACACTTTGAGAGATCATTACACTTGTACTTTTTGTAGTTTAAGTGGATCAGCATGAGTGATGTTGACCTAATTATAGAGGAGAGTTTTTGTGTGCATGCTAGTTTGTGCTGTTTTCATAGTCTATGGCTATGAACTAATTGATCTTTCCTCATAGTTTTTTTCAAATAGTAGATAGTATTTAAAGTACACTGTGAAGCAGTCGCGTTGCTACAGGTGGGCCTGGGTGGGCCCGGGCCCACCCACTTTCATCTGTGGCCCACCCAATGAGAAGTTTGTAATTTTCCAAATGGATGTAATTTATTAAATGATACTAATAAACGTCTTATTTCACTGTAACTTTATTTATTAAAAGTATTAAACGCTTGTTTTCATGGTCAAATACAGGTCGTTTCTTAGTTTTCCCTCTTCCTATAGGTGCATCATCATACGCTGGTCAAAATGATGATTCGCCCGTTTCTGTTAGTCCCACCCACAATGTTATGTTTACGACCTATGTTTACGACGTAAGGATATGATAGTAAAATTTGTGAAGTTAAATTTGAAAATAGCCTAGGGAAGCAAACATAAATCAGATAAATTCTTTAAAAAGTAAAAGTCTTAACTCGCCAGACCACCTGCGGTTGCTGGATTTATCGATCGGAAACTTCTAAACCAAGTGTGTTTGAAACATCATATTAGCATAGGTACAGTGTTTGATCCTCTAAAAAGATGTGTCCTTTGTGGAAAGAAACACATAAACGTTGTGCTAGATCCTGGTCGCTACAACAAACTGCATAATTTGCAGCTGCGCACATTTCTGCGGTCCTCGATGTGCATGAACTGACAGAGACGTTTGATTATGAAATCATCTGCGAAGCCCCTTTGTTTCACACTGAGGTAATGCTTTTTAATAAACTTCCTTTAGTTAACGTTAGTTAATGCATTAACTAACATTAGCAATACATTTGTTACCGTGTTTATTCATCTTTGTTTACCAGCTCAGGCAAATGTTAACAGATACAACTTTTAATTTTAATAATGTCCTATTACATTTTTAAATGAACATTAATATAACAAATTACTAATGTTAATGCATGCTTTAAGTACTGTGTAATGAACCTTGGTGCTGTATTTTTTGTTGGCAAGTTGACATGCAGTTTTCATATGCTACATACCTGGCCCACCCAGTTCTATGTAGGCCCACCCACTTAAACATTTCTGGCTACGCTAGTGCTGTGAAGTGTGCAGTAGCAGTAGGCTAGTATTCTATTCAGCACATACTGTATAGCCTCTGTGGTGCAGTCCTGCCAATCATTATCAATGTGCTTTGATTTTAAGGCAGGATGCTGTTTATTATTCCTGGAGGCTTGTGAGTTAAGAATGATCCTCTTAGCATTTCGCTGAATTTTGGCAGAAGGAATATTTTAAGGAATTATATGCTGATCCTCTTGAACACCCCAGAAGGCACTTATGCATGAAAACGAAGGAACAGAGCTGATGACCCAATCAGAAGAACCCCTTGTGAGAATGAAAGAACTTTGTAGTGTTTCTACATATGGATGCATTCCAGAATGATCTAAATGCACTACTGTGTCTAACCAGCCCATGCGAGTGATTTTGTGTGATTAACATTGAAACCACAACACAATGACAGTAGTAGTTTGTGGTCTGCCCATGATATAAATACCATATCATCATCTTTGCCAACTGTCAGTTTTTATTCTTTTGAACATGCATGATATCATAAAATAATTTTCAGATTTATTTTTGCTTAAGAACAGTACTTTATTTACAATATTAGGGTTCTTTTGGCATTATTAGTGTTGTCACTCATACTGAAATTTTAATTTGCCAAGTAGTAGAAATATTGGTTATTTATGTAATAAAAGAAAAAATGTATTGTCTGCTAAACAAACAAACAAACAAACTTTCATATTCCCAGTGACAATGTATTGTTAAATACTTTTTCATTTTTACAACAAACTCCAGACAAGATTGCAAATATTGAAATAAAAAGGCAAATTACAAATCACAAAGGCCAAGTAACTCATTTTATAAAACAGAGTTAAGTATTCAGTGTAAAGCCACTGTGGCTTTATTATAAGAGATTATTTTCTTTAGAAACTTTGCAATAGCCAGCTCACTTCCTCAAAAGCAGCCCAAAAATCAAACCCCTGAACGTTTTTGGTTAGCAGCTCAAGTTAAACTTTAGGGCTGCCATCCTAACTACAACTATTTCCACTAAAAAAGATGAAAAAGGACATAAAATCTTTACTCAAAAGTGTTCTGTGGGCAAGAAGGACATAATACAATTTCTATTAAGCTACATGACACTTTTGCTTAGAGCAAGTAAAACTCCAATTTACAGTAGAAACTATAAAAAAGAGGTGATAGATACTAAGCTAAAGATATTGCTGTTAACTAAAATGATTTTTTTCCAGATCATGGACAAAAAGCCATTCTAGCTAATGTAGTTCATCTCTCAGATGGCCTGGCCACACCCAGCCAATAGTCCTTTCTCTTGTGTCCCGGTACGTATATAACCGCTGATTGATTGATCCCTTCAGGCAGGCCGACCGAAGCAACTAAAGATCCTCAGCTTCACGGCTTAGAAAAACTGAAGTATAGAGTTGCACAGCTTTGAGCTTTAGGGTGATTGTATATGGAAGAATAGCTAGAGGTGATATCTTGATAAACCGATAAACCATATAAGACAGTATATTCTCACTAATATATTGACTTATGTAACGTATACAATAATTATAAAAGAATAACATTTAACATTACTTTTATCTTCAGAATGAAGCATAATATGCATTTCTGACATTTCTGATTTGACTCACCAAGTACTGAACATGCTTTAATCTTTTTGTTCAAACAAATTCTTTGTAGCTTTAATCTCACTTTTTATTTTTGATATGTGACTTGTTTCTATAATTTTCTCTGGAATTATTATTATTTTTTATTTTATTTTTTAAATCAGACTAGACTTAACAGGGATAACTATGTATTCAAAAGAGTGGGATCACAGGTATGACTCTAATGTTTGTTTCTAGTACTGACAAAAGTGAATGAATTGCAATGTTTCCATTATGATACAGTGGATATGTTTGCTTATGATGGTATTTTACTTTTGAACAGATTTGCTGGGTCAACAAACGTCTTACCTAATTAATCTACAAATAGTCGTGCAGCATGAATGGTCTTGCCCCTGCAGGTTTGAAATATTAGAATGGGAAAGAGGTATTGGGGTTTGGGTGGGTGGAGGGTTAGGAGAGTCTATGGGGATTACTTTTTGTTTCATAGCAGACTCTGTTAACAGCTATCATTCATCAAAGTTCAGTGATCTTAAAGAAGAAGCGGAAACCTTGCACAACAAGATCATTGTACGCAAGTACAAACTTAAATATTAAAAAAGATCATATGTTCATGATCATATGTATGTATATGAAATAAAATGAAATAAAAAATAAAATAACATTTATTTATTAGGAAGATTATGTATTATGTATGAAACATTACAAAAGATAATGTGTTCTCCTGTAAATACTGCTATATTTGTTAAATGTAAAAATTGAAAAGATTTCTCCATTAAGAAATTATTTATTATTTCTAAGGGTTACTCCCCTATCTGATTATTATTATATTAAATGAGCTGTTGACAACATCATAAAAACGCTAAAGCAATTTAGCTAATATAGAAATATGTATATCTATATATATATATATATATATATATATATATATATATATATATATATACAGGTGCATCTCAATAAATTAGAATGTCGTGGAAAAGTTAATTTATTTCAGTAATTCAACTCAAATTGTGAAACTCGTGTATTAAATAAATTCAGTGCACACAGACTGAAGTAGTTTGTCTTTGGTTCTTTTAATTGTGATGATTTAGGCTCACATTTAACACAAACCCAACAAATTAGAATATGGTGACATGCCAATCAGCTAATCAACTCAAAACACCTGCAAAGGTTTCCTGAGCCTTCAAAATGGTCTCTCGGTTTGGTTCACTAGGGCTACACAATCATGGGGAAGACTGCTGATCTGACAGTTGTCCCGAAGACAATCATTGACACCCTTCACAAGGAGGGTAAGCCACAAACATTCATTGCCAAAGAAGCTGGCTGTTCACAGAGTGCTGTATCCAAGCATGTTAACAGAAAGTTGAGTGGAAGGAAAAAGTGTGGAAGAAAAAGATGCACAACCAACCGAGATAACCGCAGCCTTATGAGGATTGTCAAGCAAAATCGATTCAAGAATTTGGGTGAACTTCACAAGGAATGGACTGAGGCTGGGGTCAAGGCATCAAGAGCCACCACACACAGACGTGTCAAGGAATTTGGCTACAGTTGTCGTATTCCTCTTGTTAAGCCACTCCTGAACCACAGACAAAGTCAGAGGCATCTTACCTGGGCTAAGGAGAAGAAGAACTGGACTGTTGCCCAGTGGTCCAAAGTCCTCTTTTCAGATGAGAGCAAGTTTTGTATTTCATTTGGAAACCAGGGTCCTAGAGTCTGGAGGAAGGGTGGAGAAGCTCATAGCACAAGTTGCATGAAGTCCAGTGTTAAGTTTCCACAGTCTGTGATGATTTGGGGTGCAATGTCATCTGCTGGTGTTGGTCCATTGTGTTTTTTTGAAAACCAACGTCACTGCACCCGTTTACCAAGAAATTTTGGAGCACTTCATGCTTCCTTCTGCTGATCAGCTTTTTAAACATGCTGATTTCATTTTCCAGCAGGATTTGGCACCTGCCCACACTGCCAAAAGCACCAAAAGTTGGTTAAATGACCATGGTGTTGGTGTGCTTGACTGGCCAGCAAACTCCCCTGACCTGAACCCCATAGAGAATCTATGGGGTATTGTCAAGAGGAAGATGAGAGACACCAGACCCAACAATGCAGATGAGCTGAAGGCCACTGTCAAAGAAACCTGGGCTTCCATACCACCTCAGCAGTGCCACAAACTGATCACCTCCATGCCACGCCGAATTGAGGCCGTAATTAAAGCAAAAGCAGCCCCTACCAAGTATTGAGTACATATACAGTAAATGAACATACTTTCCAGAAGGCCAACAATTCACTAAAAATGTTTTTTATTGGTCTTATGAAGTATTCTAATTTGTTGAGATAGTGAATTGGTTGGGTTTTGTTAAATGTGAGCCTAAATCATCACAATTAAAAGAACCAAAGACTTAAACTACTTCAGTCTGTGTGCATTGAATTTATTTAATACACGAGTTTCACAATTTGAGTTGAATTACTGAAATAAATGAACTTTTCCACAACATTCTAATTTATTGAGATGCACATGTTTATATATATACTCAGGGGCGCCGCTACGGATTCTGGGCCCCCTGGACAGCATATTCACTCGGGCCCTCACTATTGTCGCGATTGAGTTCCCGAGCCAAAGATTTACTGTTTCAGCTATTAAAATCGTTCAGTTTTGTATGTATGGCAAAGTGATTATTTTGTTTTTGTTTTTATAAAGTTAATTTAGAAAAACGTTTGGAGCATTTTTTTTGTTCGTTAAATACGTTTTTTCTTTCTTAAAGTAAGGACCAAGCGGCCAGCTGCAGACTGAGCTGATCATAGCCATTTTGATCAAAGCCTTCTCAAGACTTGCCTAAAATAAAATCTATAGATATACTAAAACAGTTCAAGCATATAACAATGTTTTAACGTTAAACCTATAAATGTGCGCTGCATCCTAGTTTGTGCGGAGAGTGACATGGAGGCACCAGAGCAATCAATTGCATTTTTTTCAATTGAAACAACTTGCAGTAATTTTTGCTCATAAAAGTAAGAGTAATACATCATTCGGAACTGTAAAGGGTCTACTTTACAAAGCTTTTTATAAAATATCAGGGCTATAGACTCATTCTTCCCACTTTCTCAGTTGGTCGCACGAGCACATCATTTGGTAGCAAATTCTTTTTTTTTTTTTTTTTGATACAACATTTGATTAATCAATGCATGCTGATGAACTTTTATCATAGTTTATAGTTATATGGTAACGAAAGTGTTCAGTTCTTTTTCATCAGTATTATTTGTGATTTGTATTTTGTGACAGGAATTCCTTTTTTTTTGCTTTCACTTAAAAGATCTTGGTGTCACAAGCTTTACAAGAAAAGATAATGGTCTGTTTTGCTTATATCTATACACCTTTCACTTTTTAAGACTAAAACAAAAGATGGATTCATTGTTATTCTTAATTAAAAAGCACAACAACAATAAAACAGTACTTTACAATGACAAACTAGCATAACATTTATTAACAAAAACAAATAAGATGAGGCATAGGACACATCACATGCTGTATTATACCGACTAATACATAACAGAATGTTTAGCAAACACTGAGGAATCAAATAATTTTAAAAAAATAAGGAAAGCCTCCATAGTGTAACGTGAGGTTAACAAGCTTTTCAAAACGAAAACAAAAAGTCAAACTAAACTAAGGACCATGTTTTCTACATTACCAACATGTTTTCTCTCTTTTAAGCGGTCTTTTATAGTATGTTGCGCTCCGTCCCCTTCGCTCCTGCTGAATTATACTGTTGGACTGTCTTGTACTTCTCTGAAGAGCCCTGAATTATAAAATTATTTTATAAAATAAAGAAAACCTATGAACCGAAAGTGTTGACTTGAATGTTAAAACAAATAGAAATGCACTTCTCTCTAAAGTATCTGTCAAATAAGACACAGAAAACACTGATTAATAAATAATTCTAACTCTGACATAATTACTTTTGGTTCTTCATTTGTGCTGTTCATTTCTATGCAAGCTCACCAGCGCGGCAATAGCCAAAAGCAAAAGTCCCAACATTAGGTTCCAAATACCAGGAGAATATTTCCCCCCCCTTAAGCACTCTTTGGGGTTACTTTATTTATAAAAAATACTTTTACGTGATCAAAATTTATCAAAAGAGACTTGTGAAATTTCACCTTTAATTTATCAGAATTTATCTTACTGTTTTTTATTTTTTATATTAACCCTAATTTTTTGCTCTCTGTCTTGCTTTCTGATCTTGTGTTTTGAATGTTAGCATAAGATAGTGTTATATTAAGTACATTAGGCCAAATTGCTCTACTTCTTTTACGAGCATCAAAACTGATACGAGATGTTTTCCGTTTGCTTGTTAACTAACATTGCAATGTAACAAACTAGTTTGACAATACTAGTACCTCATTAAACAACTCAGTCAGTCTATGTTAGCTGAAGATATTGGGGTTGCTGATCATTTCCACCCAGTCAGGCAGGACATTTGACATTTCCAGAAATGCAGTTTTGCAGTCTGACCTGACTCTGTTGGGTTATACACCCCAGCGGACACCCCTTTCATAAGGGTCCCTCTTTCAATAAGAGGGTCTTAGATGAATTTCACATTGGCCTTTATAAAGGGCAGATTCTCAATAGCAGAGTGATGGTCACCAAAAGAAGACGGTACATGAAATCTATATTTTGAGGCACTCTCTTTCTTTAAGATTTCACAAATTAATTTATTCCATATAAGTGAAGACAGCATTTTGGGTGATGACTTGTACATTTCAGAGTTTTTGTACCGTAAATATGAGGTATACTGGACCAGATTACAGAGAAAGTCACTAGTATCCATACAATATTGACATCAGAAACCCAAAATCGCATATACAAAAAAGAAAAAAAAGAAAGATGTTTCCCATCTCCTTGCCATGACCTTCTTTCTTTATCATTGTATTTCTGAAGGATCATGTGACACTGAAGACTGGAGTAAATCCTGCTGAAAATTCAGCTTTGCATTACAGAAAGAAATTTCATTTTAAAACATATTAAAATAGAACACATATAGTTTAAATTGTAACAATATTTCACTATTTTTTTACTCATTTTTTTGAAGACTTTATGAACATAAGGGACTTCACTTCTTTCAAAAACATTTAAAAAATCTTACCAACCTCAAACTTTTGAACAGTAGTTCATCAATTTTCTGATGGCACAATGCTGGTGGACTGCTTATGTTATATCCATGACAAGCATCAAACAAGGAAACATGGGGATTTTCTGCAAATGATAGGTTAAAGGGATAGTTCACCCAAAAATGAAAATTCTGTCATCATTTACTCACCCTCAAGTAGTTCCAAACCTGTATGAATGTGTTTGTTCTGCTGAACACAAAGGAAGATATTCTGAAGAATGTGGGAAACAGAGCAGTTCTGGGGCACCATTGACTTCCATAATATTTTTTTTCCTACTATGGAAGTCAATGGTGCCCCAAAACAGCCTGGTTACAAACTTTCTTCAGAATATCTTCCTTTGTATTCGGCAGAACAAAGAAATTCATACAGGTTTGGAACTACTTGAGGGTGAGTAAATGATGACAGAATTTTCATTCTTGGGTGAACTATCCCTTTAATATACATTACAGTATTTTACATCAATACCCAGTCAGTCTGCATCTGCAGTTTAAAGGAGACCTATTATGCCCCTTTTTACCGGTGAAGTTTCAGCTCAAAATACCCCACAGATAAATTTGTCATTTTGAAAATGCCTATTTTGAGTGGATGCAGAAACATGCCGTATTAGAGCATGTCTCTTTAAATGCAAATGAGCTGCTGCTCCCCACTCCTTTTTCCAGAATAGAGTTGTGCCATTACAGCTCGTACCTGCTAAAAACATCTGTTTTGGTTCTGATATCATGTTAATCGCGCTGAAATCATGCATTTTAAACCATATTAGTTTGAACTTCTGATATATGGTGTATGGTATTTCTGAGTGCACACATCTGAAGCACACGTAAAGAAAGCGGCTGTCACACGGCATGTGAGTACTAAACTAAGTTCTCATTCACACACAAGTTTATGTTAAAAACACATGATATACAAAAACAGTCGGTTATGTCTATGAAGGTAAACAGCTGGGAAATAAATTGCTTGTTTATTTTAGATCTGTGTGGCAGCAGCAATATACAGTAAATAATTCAATAAATCCACTGCTCTGTTGTCTCCTCTGAGGCTGGGACTCTCAACAGTGTTCTGTGCTCATCTGTGCAGCCAAAGACAGAACAGTTAGCATGTTTTGCTCAAACTTTCTCCATGGCATTAGAACTGCTACACCGTTGTCGCTTGCGAAATCAAAATGACAGCGCCTTGGGTGGAAACTTACAGATTAAGGGGCGGTAATATTATAATGAGATCTCTTTGCAACGTCACTAGGGGAATGAAATCAGACGGGCTGTTTTTTTCAGACGTAACAAAGTTTAACAAAGTTACTGGGTTAATCTTTTTCACATTTCCTTGGTCGGTAGATGCACCAGGGACCTGATTATAGCACTTTAAACCTGGAAAAGTCAGATTTTCATGATATGTCATGCACCTTTAATGAATCTGGATGTTTATTTGAGGTGGTAAGCTGAGCAAAAAGTGCAAAATTTATTGTTTTGGATTTCAGCAACATACAGTACAGACACAATTCCAGGAGGCATTATGATGTGGGTAGCAGAATTTATTCACACACAAAAACACAACCCTGCATGTGTGTGGAATATTAATTTAGGAGGTGCAATAACATGCGCAATCCCATAGGACTAACCAGGACCAGCAAGTTTTCCTTCCTGACAGAAACATACAAATAATATTTTGCCACAGGATTGTGAACAGGACTGTTTTATTCCAGCGATTGATTGTTAGAGTCAGTCATTTACTAGTCCACTGACAGAATAAGAGCATTGTGTGATCCATAATATCCAAAGCCAAAGTTAAATGCTTGACAGGCAGCTTTACTGTAGTGATATTTTTAAATAAAGCATAAATAATGTATTAAAACCCATTCCATCATTCAAGACCCCCATTGTTGCCGCAAGCAGTTTTGTTAAGCTTTTTGTCAAGCAGTGCTTCATTGTCAAAGCAGTAAACACTAGACTCACTAAACCATCCCACTCACAACCTCAACAACTGATTCTAGTGCATTTTTTAAGTGTATTTCATGTTTATCTGCACTGTTCACTTTACCTAGTCACGCAAATCTCAAATTGCTACATATTTATTACTATATATGTACACTAATGTTCAAAAGTTTGTGGTTGGTAAGATTTTGTGGTAACACTTTATTTTACATGTTAACTTGATACATGTCACATGTACTTACTATTATAATAACAATAAATTATGCATAATTACATGCAAGTACCCCTAAGCCAAACCCTAATCATTACCTATAGTAAGTACAGTTAATTAATATTACTAACCAGCTAACTAACGTAAGCCTCAGTCTAACTAAAGGCTGTAATATATGCAGTCCTGCACTCTGTACATACGAAGCGTTGATATGTTGGGTCACAAATTTTGTTGTAGCAGCAATAAATGGTTCTCTTCAATGAACAAATGCTCTTGATTAGTTTCTGACTTATTTTCAGGAAAAATAGGCAGTCATGTCTGGACAAACTTTTTCCATGGTAACAAAAACAAATCCAAACTTTTGATTGGACAAGTCTGTGGTTAGAGCCTACGTGTGCCTAGCAACTACAAACTTTTGTTTAGATAGCACAAACAAAAACACAACCGTCACCTGTTGACAGAATAAATGTGCTACACAGAGGTGTGGCCAAAGCTGGGCTGTTATTTGCACTGCAAGTGCAGGTTATGAAGAGAAAGATACAGGTAAAATGTCAAAATTTGAATAGCTGACTAAAATACACCTGCATCGAAACACAGAGAGCTATCACTATGCTTTTACTTAGACAAAAGAAAATCAACGCCATATTTACACATATTACATACATTGCAGATGTAAATTTACATATATAACATATTAGTTGATGCAATGCCTAACATTTGTACCTACTTTTACAGCAATTATTAATCTTGAGTTACAAATCATTTTTAACATTTTAAGAAATACATTTAACAGAAATACGTTTTTTTTTTTTACAGAAATACATTTTTAACATTTTAAGTTGCATATCAACACTACTTAGTGTTTTATGTAGAACATGACTTAATAATTCATAAATTAATATTAATCACAAAAAGTGTAACCTAATGCATTAACTAATCTTTATGAATTGAACCTTACTGTGAAGTGTTAGCAGTATTTTTAGTTAGAATTGAATGGACTAAAGCAGTCATATCACCACAGCAGATTCTGAAATTAGACCTGTTCTGTGTTTTCCTCAGAAGTGAGTGGAGCACTGGAGTGCAAAACAGTGTAGTGTGTGCAGTGGAGAGGTCCTGAAGTCATCTATTTATTAACAGGGCCGACTGGAGGAAATCCTCAGGGGCACAAGGCTCACTTTCAGCAGACGGGGAGAAACACTTAACACTGAAATAGACATCCACGCTCGGCATACATCCCGAAGAGTGTGTGCTCCTGGGTGGGTTGGGTAACTGCTGTGTGCGTCCATATGGCAAAAAGCAGGAGTTAACAGTAGGAACTTTTACAATTTTACAATGTACTTTGCTTAATTAATTATATTGGGTTTATTTTGATTAGCTTAAATGGAAATTATTGAACAGAGGTTAATGATGAGTCCCCTGGTCTTCTATCATTTTAGATTTTTTTTTTTTTATAAAACTAGGTGAATTTTTTGGCACTTGCAATATTAACAAATACAAATCTCTCTCTCTCTCTCTCTCACACACACACACACACACATACACACAAACTTAGACATGAGAAAAAGCTTAATTTGTCATAAAAACTGTCACACTTGTGATCTTTGCGGTCAAAAATAACTGCAATGGAAATGAATAGGAAATACGGAAATACAAAAATACAAAGCAATTTTTGGGGAACAGTCTACAAATCTGCCACAATATAGTCTATGATAATATATAAATATATATCCAAATGAAAAACCTAATAAAAGTAAGTATTTATGTCTGAAAATACCCTTATAAGCGACTAGGGAATACACAGCCATGTCTATATACAGGGCTATAAAATGGGTAAATCATGGTATTACTTATGATTTTCAACATGATCTCATGATAATTCGTATGTATTTTACGTAAAATGTGGTTCTATAAAACGTACATTTACTTACGTTTTTACAGGCACTAAAACGTACAATACTGACGTATTTTCAGCATCTAAACGTATAAATACTTACGTATTTTCTGCATTTAAACGTTGAAAACTGACGTATTACTACATCTAAAAATGAATCCTTATGAATATTGAAATTGCGGCATTAATTTTATTATTAGTTGTCATATCAATTACCTTGTTTTCAGTTGTTTACCCGTTTACCTAATATGAAATGATAACATTTCGTTCTGTTCTGTGTGATTTCTTCCAGCTCGTTTCCAAGAATATGCCTACATAATGTTAAACAAGACTTCACTTTAAATAAATAACATTTCTGCAATCGTTTAACCTTTACTTGTCATGTAATGTTTACTTTGTTTGCCATGGGCCACAAAAAGCGTTTTCTCGGAGATGCTGTGACTGACAATAGAACTATATAAAACACCAAAACCGCAACATAATTTCGAAATGAAACAATTTTATTCATGTGCTGTAATCCAGATCTTCAGAATCCATACGACTGCGAGGAACAGACCCAAATCCAAGCCTTTATTCGGCGATCTTCATCTCCATCCCGAGCAGCAAGTCCAGCGACCGTAAACAGTAAAGCCTGCGCTGACTGACGACGCGCTCCTTACGAATTCAAATGTTGCCGCTTCAAACGACAAGTTTTACGGCAGAATAATCGAACGCTCATTGGCTCTCGCCTGCATTCGTCACAGATTGCGACATGCCGTGTTTCTGGTGAGGTGTGTGTTTGAAAGATGCAAGCATGCGCGTGCCTTCAGGAGACGAGTTCACTGAGAGCGAGAGGATCAGGAAAATAATCTGGATAATATTTTCAGCGATTAATAACATAAATTCTGCTCTGCACCTCACACAAACCTACTGTATTCCGCCAGAGAGGACTGCGGCTGCAACGCATCATCATTTGGATTACTTTTGGTAGTGCTTTTGAAATTTTTGCAATAAATAAATGATTGTAATTGCATTTATCTGTCTGTCATGTTTTTCTTATACTGTACAGAAATAGCTATGTTTAGGTTTAGAGGTAGGAGTGGGATTAGCGACTATAAAAACATTTTTAATGCTATTATTCTTACTAAAATTGTTATTTTCCTGCATGCTTCGGTCAGTTGCGTTTCATATTCGCTATAAAATGGGTAGGTTTAGGTTTGGGGGTAGGTTAAGGGGTCTAAAATCTAAATTGCTTATTAATAAAATGATAAAAATGCATATTCGCTGTAAAATGGGTAGGTTTAGGCTTGGGGGTAGGTTAAGGGGTCTAAAAGTCTAAATCGCTTATTGATAAAATGATAAAAATGCATTGATACGAATATCTTAATGATATAAAAGATACGTAAATATTTTTACGTTTTTTAGCTAAAAATACGTATCGATTTGTACGTTTTAAACGTTGAAATACGTCTAAATTGTACGTTTTAGCATCAATAAATACGTACATAAATGAACGTTTTGTGCTTGTAAATGTTACGTATTAATACCTACGTATGAACATGAGACCAGGCTGGATTTTCTTTATTTCTACCACTGGATGGTATCAATCTGCCTTTCCATGCTTGGATTTTAAATAAATTTGCTTTATTTTTAACTGAAACACTGTATTAATTAAAATAATAGAAATTATTTTTCTAATATTTGTATTAATTTATATATAAATAAATGTTGCTTCATTTAGAGATGAACACCATTAAATGCCCTCAAAATACAAAATAATACAGAATAAATGTAGTACAAATACAAAGTTCTGGCATGAAACTCTAGATGTTCATGTTATATGTGCAGCAGCAGTATTTCTTACATGCTCACAGCAGCATGTTGTGGATGTATTGGCAGTAGCAAGTCTCGGTACTTGCTCTGCCGCAGCAGCAGCAGCATAGCAGATCTATTCCGCCAAGACCAAATACATTAACATTGTCATGTATATTACCATGCAAATCACTCCGAGTGTTTTCATGACAGAAGTATAGTACATTAATTTCTTAACAAAAAAAAGGTTATTGTCTTATTGTCCAAGGATCACAAGTGTGACTCTAATTGAGGAATACCTTAGGGTTAAATGGCTAATAGTTTACAGAGAAATAGCTAATAAAGAGCAAGGTTTCCTTTCACGCATTACCTTTACCAAACTAAACAGTTTTTCTATTTCATAAGCTCTGAGGAAACTATCAAACAAAGGCACATGATTAAGAGGCTATATTTTACAGAGCTAATAGCGAATACAGAGCTTACAAAGATGCTAGATGAGGAGGTTTATTTTCACACATTGATTCTAAACAGGTTTGTATGTGTAAACATTACATATTTTTCTTAACTCACATTAATGCTTAGTCTGAATGACACAGTAATTGGATCTCAATTAGATATTGATTTCAGCATGCAAGCAACTAGGCTTAATTTGTTACTGGGCAAATCAAGTCTAAACGGTTCACACATTTGAACCAAATTTAGCACTGTATTCAAAGGCCTTATCCCACAATTCAATGAAAAAATTGTGTGCTTTTAAGTACAGCACATCCAATCAAAAACACATAAGAATTAAATCAGATTGACTCACCAACAAAGTGTCCTTGAAAATGAAGCAACAACCTGACTTTACTTATTAAATCTGTCTGTCCATGAATTAATTCACTAACATTTGAAAACATACATCAACCTCTGATTTGAACCCTTTTCATTCCCGCATTCATACACACAAATATTAGAAAATGAGTGTTGATATTTGGTCAATTAAGCAATAATTGTAGGAAATTAAAATAAATTACATTTAAAGTCATTAACATAAATCAATATACAACCGCAGTGCAGTCTCATATTTAAAAGGTTTACTGGCTTATATTTCCCAATTGATCCTTAATCTTATTCATCCCCAATTCATGCTTTTGTTAAAAACTGTAATGTGATTAAATTATTACTGAACATTCAGGAGAAAAGACTAACCGATGTAAATGTGGGCTGTAACTGAAAGAGCATGTAATAATGCACACACTGATGATGTGATGTATGCCATTTCATCATGTTTTTATTGGCTCAGGGTCACATTCAAATGTGTCCTGCAGAAAATCATCACTGGAAGCTTGTTACACTTGTGCCTTATTTTCTCTACACAAGCTGAGCATTATAATATAATAATATAATTTTGCAAAGCTGTAGTCTTGCGTAAAGAACATAAAACGTTTAGGACAGAAAAATATATAATTTTCTAAAAATAATTGATCAAGCAATGCGTTTTGCACCACAGCGCCCCATCTGGAGACACTTGGTCACACGGCCTCTAATTGTAGACACACCACTGACCACTTATTACATTCCATGTGTCTAGCATGAGCAAAAATGGTTCAGGCAATGAGAAAGAGCAAAATGTCATTTGGTGAGTCATTGGAATGGATGAAGTTCCTCTGGAAGTGGCCTATTTTCTTGTATCAGCATTGATGGAAGCTGTTTCACATGGCTTGAGGAATGTATGCTGAGTTTAAAGTAAGATCTCAATCTGATTTCCCATATGGGATCTCACAATTACCGTGGTGGGACTGGGCAGCAGAGACCAACAATCCTACTGGCACATTGCACATGTCTCAGCTGCCAGCGCCAATGTGTAATGGTCAGAACAGCATATCCAGATATAGCTAAAAATGCACAAACTGTAAAGATGTTCCCAAAAGGCTTATTGAAATCTCTCATTTCCATTCTCTCTCCCTCTTATTTGGTTATTTTTACCCCATTTTCTTTGCGAAAGAGACATAATTAAATTTGGGGGGAGAAAAAAAAAACTGTTGCCATGTGCTTATTGCTAAAAAAAACAGCATCTATTAGCTTGCTCTTTTATCTAGACTTTGGGTCCACATTAATTATTACACCCTTTTGGATCCTATTACAGTTTCTGCTCCAGGGTAACCAAATAAATTATGTGAACAAGAGAAGCGGAGAGCGTCACACTTTCATTTAAGACCCCTTCCACCGGTGTGACAAGGCCCATCGGTTTTAAGACCTATCTGCTGTCCAGCTCAGGCCCAGCAGCTTCAGCGAAGAGTGTTCAGCGCGGTGACAAATGACATTTCATAAAGCTTTATATCAACCAGGCCTGCTGTCTGGGGATACTCTTGCTGTCCCTGGAGAGAAAGCCATCGTTTGTTCTTCCTTTGCTACACAATCTAACCTCAGTTAATGCAGCTATGTCTCAGAGGGGTGTTTGTGAGTCTCCCTCATTCATATAATCCAACAGAACATGAATTTTATGAGTTTAAATCACATATCTCAGTAGTACAATACTGAAGCCTGTCAGTGTCTTGACAGTTGTAATGTAATTGGAAGAAAATTGCAGTTAAGTCATAATGGTGAAGACAGTCATTTTTGGACAAGCTGTTATTTATGAGCAGAAAATGTAATGTGTAGGTGGAAAGCCTCTCTGGTTTTCAATCTGCAGATATCTGCAGAGAGAGAAAAGGAGAAGTATCTGAATTGCTGTCTGCAAATACAATTGTCTCTCCATTGTAGACTCAAGCTATTATCACATGAAAATTATAAACGTGATTGAGCTAAAGATCATGAGGTATACTAACAATAAACCATGAGACTTTTCAATTAAATGATATAGCAGGAAAAGTGCTTGCAGATGCTTTTCAGCTCTGAGAGTTTGATGTCTTTCATGTGCAACTGTAATCTTGCAACTTGCTAGAGTTGCAGTTTGGATTTAATTCAGTTCTTAACATTTCATTCTGTGGACAGAGAACATGGCACCTAAAAGATGTTGATGTAAACCAGCTGTTAAATAATTCTAAATTCCTCTCTGAAATATATTTTAATGTGAGCTGACTGCACATAGAACATGAATATATAGACTAGCATTTAAAAGTTTGTGGTCAGTGATATTTTTTATGTTTTTGAACATCTCTTATGACCAAGGCTGCATTTATTTGATCAAATATACAGTAAAAACAGTAATATTCTGAAATATTATCACAGTTTAAAATAACAGTTTTCTATTTTAATGTAATTTAAAATCTAATTTATTTCTGTGATTGCAAACTGATTGTTCAGCAGCCATTCTTTATTCTTCTCAAGTCTTCAGTGTCACATGATCCTTCAGAAATCTGCTCAAAAATAGTTGTGCTGCTTATTAAAAACAAACAAACAAAAAAAACTTTAGTGGCCAATATTGATAAAACTAGGCTTGGACGAAAAATGTTTTGTCCCCAGAAAACTTTTCTCTTGCAGTGTATTAGTTTGCTGTTATGCTGTGTGGTGCTTTTTTGAGTTTCAAAACAGATGTGTACACAGAATGCCTCCCTCAAGTTGAGTTCAGAACCGAAAAGTGAGCCGGGTGAAGTCTCAGTTGAATGTACCAAACTATGCCTGCCGTGCTTCATCTAGACAATTGCTGTGTCTTTCTACACAATGTTCTTTTTTAGTCTGGTACAAGCTGCTCTCTTGACAGAAAGTGATGGCCACAGTTATTCCTCATAATTCGAAGAGCCCATATCATGGATTTTGCTAGAATTAAAAGCTTTTAAAGTGCTACCTTGACACACTTTGAGGTACACAATGCACAGCTGCTTTCATCCCCAGTCCATTTAGACCATTTATTGAAACAAAGCTGCAAGAATGGCTCAACTGAGAAGTATTATTAACGTTCAGAAAGATTTGTGAGAAATAAAGAGATGACTTTGAATATTTCTTCTGAGGTATTTGTGTCAATGATTTGGAGACCCACCAATTTCTTTTTCTAGAATACATAAAACAAAACAAAACAAAACATAAAATGGCATTTCATTTTAACTTATATGCAGTTGCGTACATTCAAATGTATTTATTTATTTTGGTAGCACTTTAGTATAGGGACCAATTGTCACTATTAACTAGTTGCTTATTAGCATGACTATTATTAACATATTGGCTGTTTATTAGGAGTTATAAAGCACATATTCTGCATGACCAAATTCTACATCCCTAATACCTAAATGTAACAACTACCTTACTAACTATTATTAAGCAGCAAATTATTCGTTTATTGAGGCAAAAATCATAGTTAATAGTTTGTTAATAGCAAGAGTTGGCCTTTAAATAAAGTGTGACCTTTATTTTCTTTAAGTTTTATGACTTGGTTTCATGTTTGCCATCTTTGAATTGCCCTGGATAGTTAAAACTGAATCCATCCATTGTTAAAGCCACGTTAAGTAGATTTTCATGTGTTGTTTGGACATTAGCCCACCTAAAGTTCAATAACAGCCTCTTGCTGAGACTCTTCAATAAGTCACTTTAAGTTAAGGATTAATGTTGATGTGAAATTTCAAGGGGACACATTAACCTTCAGTAATGATGTTTCAGTATGAGATTATTCTGCTTTTCCTTGTCGCAAACACAATGGTTACAACAGATCAAATCCTCAGTGTATTGTGAAACCGGTCAGGTATTATAAAATGGCACGTTTTATGAAATGACCTGATATGAGCTCAATGCATTCAGCTGTTCTCACAGAATGATGGTGTGAGCGTATATGGAGATGTGCAGCTGTCTTGCATTGACAGTATTACCGGCACATTACTGCAGCCTCCCTCTGGCTAGATCAGGTGTCTGCTGCTCAGGATGTGGTGAGACAATTCATCCTCAGATTGATTCACTTCCTATTGAATTGCTCTCCAAACCTGAGGTGTAATTTAAGCTGTCCTTGTGAGTCATACTGCTTTGCTTCACTTGAAAAGATGAGGTTATGTTTTCATGTTGTCTTTTTTCTCACTGTGCCTAACATAAGCTGAAAGCAGATATTATTTGTCTGCAGTGACAAACTTTTCCTATGGAAGAAAGATCACATCAACAACAAACATTGAGGCACTGCATCCATGTAGAAACTCTATCATGCAGAATAAATTTGCCACTCTCTAATTATTTTCAAGGATATGCATGTTGGCTTTTGTTCAAATCAATATCATTTTCAGTGAATGAGAAAGCTAAGCTAATAAATGCACCTCCTTAAGGCCAGGACTTGTCAGGCAGAGTGTGTGTGGTGTTAATTTGAGCTGAAGGCATTTAAACTAGAGGAAAGTCAAATGATGTGTCCTCCTGTGAGACGCTCTCTGTCGATGAACATCGCCCTGGGCTGCTGTTTTAACTCACGGCGATTCTAGATTATCACTGGGAGATATCTGCTTCAGCGCCTTAAAAAACACATGAAGCTAAACAAAATCAATGCAGCACTGTGCAAAATAAAGCAATATTAATATTAAAGACCATCCGGGATGGGTTCTCTGCCACTGAGGAAGAATTATTTGCCGAAGTGGACAGCTGCTGTCAAAAAAATTCAAATAAAAAAAATTATTCAACACCGCATGTTGTCTGCTTGATGGCAAATATATTCATGCATTAATCAAAGAGAAGTTAAAAGTGCCTAGCTCTTGCCATTTCTGTTTTTTCCTTTCAATAATATACTCACACAGTTGAAATTCATTTTTAAGATTTACTATCTTCAAGAATCATACTCTTTTGATTAAACTTCAAGGAAACTGCACTTGCATTTATGCATTACGCATTGTAACTATATTCAAATTACAGCCTAATTGTTTTAGCCTAGTTTATTTTATACAGCGATAGCTTCTGGGTTAGTTATTGTGCTTGCTTGGTTAAAGAAATAGATCACCCTAAATTGAAAATTTGCTAAAAATGTACTCACCTTCAGGCCATCCAAGATATAGATTGTTTCTTCATAGAACAGATTTTGAGAAATTTTGCATGACATTGCTTTCTCACCAATGGATCCTCTGCAATGAATGGGTGCCGTCGGAATTAGAGTCCAAAAAGTGGATAAAAACATCACAATAATTCACAAGTAATAATCCCGACAAGCAACGTAATGCTAAATTTCTCAAAATCTGTTTTGATGAAACAGAAACTCATGTACTTCTTGGATGGCCTGAGTGAGAGTACATTCTCAACAATTTTTTTAATTTTAGATAAACTATTCCTTTCATAGATACAAACACAATATTTGCCCTTTTACGAGACACATATAATTCAATGTTCCAATTTTATTTACTTTTAAAAAAAATTATATAATCATTTATAATTATTGTGAAATTTTTAAAAATGAAAGTTCCACAACTATTATTTTTCTTCTCCTTGCTAAAAAAACCAATGGGCCTTATTCATGAAACGAGACTGGATTTCTGTGTAAATGTAAACCACGTATTGAATGTGACAATTTTACGTAAGAATAAACCTTAGCAAGATTTACACAGAAATTCGTTCTGCTCGTGTTTCATGAATGAGGCCCATCGATCAATTTGAAGTGTTTTCTAACTGTCCAGAACTGACACACTGACAGAAACAGTACAGCTTATGTCAAGTTTTGTGATTAACCAATAGCAGTTCAACATACTGAGTATTTGAAGGCTGTCCTCACAGCTCTAGGCCAGCGTTGCATCTTCATGCTTTTCATTTCACTTTTTTAAAATTTCTTCATTCTTCCATTTGCCAAATCCTCTCACTTCCATGCCAAACTAAATTCCAAAATACTACACAAAGAAAGAAAATGGTAACCCAGGTAACAACACCCTTCAAAGGCAATGTCTCATCTCCATTCAGAGAGGACCGGGGGGCGTGAGCATGCGCTGCTCTTTGATCTCTCTGGGTTCTTTGCCTTTCATAACTGCTTTACAAGATGGAGGAGCCATGACACTCTCACTAATTTGACCTGAACATGCTGCACTGTAACTTTACCTCAACATTCCTGAAAATGAATCATCATCCAAACTTCCAAGCACAATTATTCACATTTCATCCCCCGATCACAGAATCAGCCAAACAAGCAGATCACTCAGTCGAAAATCCTCATCGGCCATCAACAATGATGAATGAATGTAATTCATTCATTAAAGAATGTAATAAAATTGCAGCCTTTGATTTGAAAATCACACTAAGCTATATTGCGATTATCATGCAGCTACATTTATATATTATGTTTTACATTCACTATAATTCATTATTAGATATTCATCAATTCATTAACCCCGTTTGGGAAACTTTGTTCTAAACAACACAAAATTTAAACAAGATTTGAACTATCTATCTATATCTATCTATCTATCTATACTTACACACTCTGACTATTACTACTATATATGGTCACACTTTAGTTTGGTTACCAATTCACACTGTTATCTTACTATTGACTAGTTGTCTCTTAATTTGCTCCTTATTAACAGTTAGCAAGGTTGTCGTTAAGTTTAGGTACGGGGGTGGATTAAGGGATCTAAAATATGATCATGCAGAATAAGGCATTAATATGTGATTTGCGTATATGTACTAATAAACAGCCAATATGCTAGTAGTATGCATGCTAATAAGCAACTAGTTAATAGTGAGAATAGTATCATTGAGATACATTTTTATTAATATTTTGAATATTTTTTTTTATTTCAATTTTAGTTTTAGTAATTTTGTGGTACGTCTTTGTCATTTATATAGGGTTAGATATATAGTACTTGATATGTAGTATAAACATTATTATGAAATATATAATAATATATTGTGCAAACATTACACTTTTTTCCAGGATAGATAGATTATGCATTTACCAGCATTCATTACCAATAAGTAATCTATGGTAACACTTTATTTTGGTCTGTTAACTAGTTGCTTATTAGCATGCATATTACTAGAATATTAGCCATTTGTTAGTAGTAATTAAGCACATATTAATGCCTTATTCTACATCTAACTATTAATAAGCAACAAATTAGGAATGTATTGAGGGAAAAGTCGTAGTTAAAGGGATAGTTCACCCAAAAATGAAAATTATGTCATCTTTTACTCACCCTCAAGTAGTTCCAAACCTGTATGAATGTCTTTGTTCTGCTGAACACAAAGGAAGATATTCTGAAGAATGTGGGAAACAGAGCAGTTCTGGGTAGGGTTGGGTACCGTTCACTATTGAACCGATACCGGTACCGGTACCGGTACCTGGAATTCGGTACCGGTACCCAACGGTACCTTTTTTCGGTACTTTACTCTCTGTGTAAAAACAAAAACATTTATTTCAATGAAAAAAAAATGTCCAAACCTCTGAATTTCAACATTATTTATTTATTTATAAATATTACACACTAGACAAACCGTCCCTACAACCTGATGGCTGTCACACATAAAATAAAATAAAAGTAAAACAAATGAACAATGAACATTAAGTTCAATAAACCATTTTTAAATGAAAAAAAATAAAAAAATAAAAATAACTAATCTAGCAATTTTTTTTGAGAAAAATCAGCATGTCAATTCTCTCAGGTAAGAGCCGTGCCCGCTCCACACTCACTGTGTCCCCCGCTGTTGAGAACACCCGCTCTGAGGGTGTAGAAGAGGCCTGGACACAGAGATACCTTTTTGCCAAGCTGGCCAGCATTGGCATTTTGTCCCTCTTCTGCCACCACCACAGGATAGGATCCACTGAGCTTAGGACTGCCGGAAAGCTCCGGTACACTTGTATCTCTTTCTTGGCCTTTTCAGTGACTGAGGGGCCACTGACGTCCATCTTCACCCTTTCCAGCAGGGCCTGGTCTTCATCTTTAAAGAGCTCCCCAAGAGCTGTCTTCAAATATAAAAAGGCCTTATGATAATTCATCAAGCATTATCTGGTCAATACAAGTATGTCAGTAATAATGTCAATCTTACATGTGCTGCTGCTACTGCTGGTTTTCTGTCTTCTGTGAACTGATGATCCTGCTCCTCCTCCTCCTCCTCCTCCTGCTGCAGCAGCTCTTCTCCTTTTTCCTCCTGGGTCACTTCTCCACCCTTTAATAAAGCATACACAATAGTAAGTTAAAACAATATGTATAGAGTAGAACACATAAGTCTACTTTATAATCATGAACAAACCTTGATTCTGCTTGCAAATGTGACAGCTTCTTTCTCTAAACGGGCCCAAACAGCCTCATCCTGAACCTTTGTTTTGAATCGAACATCCAGGGCTGTAGCCTCCTCAAGAAACCGTTGAAGGTCATAATTTCTTTCATCCTAACAAGATTAAACATTTAAAAAATGTTGATAATGCATTTTAATTCTGAATAAACAACACAAGTGAATGACTTACTAAATGATTATAAATGAGATACATACCGTGTACCGTGGGGAGAGATCTGTCCAGACCTTCTCCTTGATAGCTCTCTTGAAGGCAGAATCATCTTCCTCCACCTTAAACCTCTTCTTGAGTTTGTCCAGGATGGGGAGGATCTGCCCTGCAGTGGCACTCTTGTCAGATGACACACAGAGTGTAGAGTTGTAAAGGACCCTCATGGTGTCGATGAAGTCCTCACACTTCCTCATGTCATCATCTGACACTCTCTCCAGTCTGAGAAGAAAACCAGTAGTATGTTTTAGAATCAGTCTAATTCAACTTTCATGATTGGTTGGTTATGACTTATTTTTAAACCATTAATCTTTACCTGTCTCTGTCCATCACCCTCTTCAGCCGTGGGTCCATTGAAGCTGCCTGGATTGCAGGGTATTGTTCAAGGAAGCGCTCTACCATTAGGAAGAGGCTGTTCCATCTTGTTCGGACATCCAAGATGAGAGCATGTTCAGGAAGGCCTTTAAGAACACAAACAAAAAACATAATTTGAAAAAAAATTTTTTTGATTTGACCCCATTGGAACATAGTAAGAATATAGAAGAATTGTGGTGACAGAAAGCAATAAAAATAATTATACAACATAATAATTAAATATAATATTTGAATTTAAATAGATAATGTGTTGTGTTGTTTTTTTAAATTTACCTTATCAAGTTTACAACTTACCAAGGAGTCTCTGCTTTTCTTTGAGGACAGGCTTGGCGAGGCTAGCTTTCCTAAACCACACGACGACAGCCCGTATCCTTCCAGACCAGTTGGCGACCGTTTTCACATTGTAGAGCTTTTGGGCTGCTACATTCAGCGTGTGTGCAAAACATCCCACCTTCATAATCTGCATCCTCTTTACTGCCACAATTACAGCGTTGTCAACTGTAATTGCAACTAATTTTGACTTTAGCCCAAAATCATCTAGAATTGTATCTATCTCCTCCGCTACAGCTAACCCTGTCTGGGAGACATAAACTGCACGTGTATGAAGGACTTTCTCCCTTAACTCTGCCTCCACTATGTAATGTACAGTGACTGTGAGGTAGTGGTCTTGTGCCACACTGCTCCATCCATCAGCAGTCACTGCAACATGGTCAACTGCTCTCAGCTCCTCCTGCACTTTTTTCTTCTCAACGCTATACCAAGCTGGTATGAGTGTGTTGGAGAGAACGTCTCTGGAGGGGGGGGGGGTATTTTGGGTTCAGGGTTTTTGTCATCTCCCTATCATTATAAAAAGACAATAGAAATAACTAACTAACTACACTACACAGCATTATTAGTAACTTAGCTCATTCTATTTCCTCATCACACACATAATCACTCATTTATGCAGTGTGATAATTTACCTAAACCATGGGGCCTCCACTGTTGAGAAAGGCAACATCCCTTTAACAATAAATGCAGTCACTGTCCTATGACAGTCATTGATCGTCTGGCGAGTTAATGAAGCCTTCTGTGCCAAAGTGAAAGGTGTAACCTCTGCTGCTCTCACTTTGACGGAAGGGCAGGTTGACTGTGAGACAGGATGACCTGTCAATGAAGGCAAGAGTGTAAATAACATGACTTACGAGTTGACAACAATAATAATTATATTTCAAAAATATATTATGCAAAAGTAAAACCCTATATTACTTAAAGGAAAAATTGTATTTTTCAACCTGGGGCCTATTTTGCCTGGCTTTACTTTGCAAATATTCTGCTCACTAAAATTAACCTACGATAGGCCTGCATTAAGGGAAAGGCATTTATTTTAGGCATGTGTTTACCTCAATAACTGTAAGTCATTTATATAAATGTTCTTGACATTATGCCAGAGCTGCCTTGGTCGCTGTTTGCCATTGTCTTTGATGTTTGTATACTGTGGTTTATTTCATTCAAAGTTTGACTTCGTTCATGTTCAATTTGTTAACTAAGAAACTAGTACAATTAACTCCGATTGCATGTGAAGGCAGCATTAACTCACGCTAGTAAAAATGCTACGTTAACGTCAACAAGCTCAGTCAAAATGATTTATCAAATTTGCTAGGTTAATTAATTACCTGAAGATGTTGTCGTCGACGTCGATGGGTCACTTAATGTTTCGTCCATGGATTCAACTTCGGCAGCTGCTGGAGGGACTTTTTCCGTTTTGCGGGAGGTTAGGCTACCAAATACAGTACACTCTTGGGCTTTTAAATAAATCTTGTGTTTGATTAGGTGCTTCCTGAGGTTAGATGTGTTGCCACAGCCAGCCTTGTATTTAGTCTTACAAATATTGCAAATAGCGTTGTCTGCATCTTGTTTGGTAAAATGTAACCACACTCCGGAACGTTTTCGATCAGCCATCATCATTGCCCTGCGTGTTGTGTTAGAAGTTGCAAGGGTGACGTCACGTCACATGGTCTCTCGCTCTCTCTTTCTCTCTTTCTATAACGTACTTTACTCTCGCACCCATCCGTTCTCAAGTACCGAAATTTAGCACCGATTGATTTAATGTGAATCGGTACTCGGTAGTACCGACATAATTCGGTCGGTGCTTCTAAAAGTACCGAGTTCGGTACCCAACCCTAGTTCTGGGGCACCATTGACTTCCATAGTATTTTTTTTTCCTAATATGGAAGTCAATGGTGCCCCAAAACAGCCTGGTTACAAACTTTCTTCAAAATATCTTCCTTTGTGTTCGGCAGAACAAAGAAATTCATACAGGTTTGGAACTACTTGAGGATGAGTAAATGATGACAGAATTTTCATTTTTGGGTGAACTATCCCTTTAATAGTGAATAAGTGTTCCCTATTCTAAAGTGTTACCTAATCTATTTGTTATAGCATTTATTTGTTTGTTTGCTAACATTGGTTAATAAAAATGTTTATTGTTAGTTCATGTTAGCTTAGGGCCTTTAAATAATATTAACAGAAACAACTTTTGATTTTAGTAATATATTAGTAAATGTTGAAAGTAACATTAAGATTAATAAATGAAAATAAATAAATAAATAAAAAGCTATATTCTTCATTGTCAACTAATGTAGTTAACTAATGTTAACAAATTTAAATTCAGTGTAAGTATGCAAGACTAAATTGCATCTGCTAAATGCATAAATGTAAATGTAAATGTAAATTGTGTTTGTATATTGTAAAACATAATGTGTAAAATATTTCTTTTTTTTTTCTTTAGCAATTTGCAAGTAAATTGTAAATCTTTTAAGCATGAACACAGATGTGATTCACAAATTCCCCACTGTAAATTGAATTTCTTTATGTTATCTTAACTGCGCAGTGAATGTTCTCCTAAAATGAGCAAACAAATGAGAAAACTGGTGCCGGGGGTTTTAATTGCAGCTAAAGCACTTAGTGATAATTATGGCACAACAAGTCAATCAGAGAAAAACAAACATGCCTCAAGGTTTGTTCAGAGGAGGAACAGCAGGGCTTGCTGGGGTTGCAGGGGGCTCCGGGCCTCTGGAGATGTAGACTAATTAAACAGTCTTTTGTGGTGATGGTTGGGAGGGAATGCTAAAGGTTGCAGGATAGCATGGGGAGTTCTCTGCAAACATGAGCAGATTTTGTAGGGGATGGAAGGGGGAGAACATTGCATTCTGTGGCAGCGGGAAACGGTGGATCATGCCCACACTGGTGTGCACAATTTGCAGCAATTTCCTGCTGCTGTTTGTACAAAGCTTGAGGCTGTGTTTAAAGGTTTAGGATGGAAAAGCAATCCTGACTCCTGCCCGGGCACTCACTGTGTGCCCACACCAACACAACCTCCTCATTTCAACAGAGAATAACACTTAACTATGTAGATGTTAGTTACTTCATAAAATAAACATTTTTTTCTTTCTCTAGAGTAGACTTTTTTGTAACAAGAAAACAAACAATAAGAAAAATCAGAGAAAAAGTTTGGCATGTAGGACATCAACTTACATCATAAACAAAGGAAAAAAGACCAAGATCAAGAACAAAATAAGAAAAAAATAATGGTAAAACTTTACAAAAAGTTTCCATTTGTTAACTACATTAGATAACATTAACAACAAACTAAAATGTGACCCTGGACCCCAAAACCAGTCTTAAGTAGCACGGGTATATTTATAGCAATAGCCAAAAATGCATTGTATGGGTCAAAATTATAGATTTTTCTTTTATGCCAAAAATCATTAGGACATTAAGTAAAGATCATGTTCCATGAAGATATTTTGTAAATTTCCTACTCTAAATATATCAAAACTTAATTGTTGATTAGTCATATGCATTGCCAAGAACTTAATTTGGACAACTTTAAAGGCGATTTTCTCAATATTCAGATTTTTTTGCACCCTCAGATTCCAGATTTTCAAATAGTTGTATCCCGGCCAAATATCCAATTGTCCAATTCTAACAAACCATACATCAATGGAAAGCATATTTATTCAGCTTTCAGATGATATATAAATCTCAATTTCGAAAAATTGACCCTTATGACTGGTTTTGTGGTCCAGTGTCACAAATATGTAATTGTATATTGTAAAAATAGTAAACCAATTTTTTTTTTCTATAAGCAATTTGTAAGTGTCCAAGTAAAATTGGAATGAAATGGAAAAAAAATGAACTTCCCATTGTTATCTTAACTGAAGTTCCTAGTTATCTTAACTGCACAGTGAATGTTCTCTAAAAATGAGCAAACATTTCCTCGAGACCAAAATAAGAAAAATAATGGTAACACTACACTAGCTAACATTAACCAACAATGAACAATACATTAAAATCATTATATCTTTGTTAATGTTACTTTAATAAACATTTAATAATACATTTTATCTGTTAACATTACGTAATGCACTGCAAACTATCATGAACAAATAATGAAAATATTTCTTTTTTAAGTAACTACCATTACTAAATGCAAAAGCACACATATGCTTTAAACACATATGTGACCCTGGACCACAAAACCAGTCGTAAGTCACACGGGTATATATGTAGCAATAGCCAACAATAAATTGTATGGGTTAAAATTATCGATTTTTCTTTTATGCCAAAAGGGTATTAAGTAAAGATGATGTTCCAAGAAGATATTTTGTAAATTTCCTACCATAAATATATCAAAACTTAATTTTTGATTAGTAATATGCATTGCTAAGAACTTAATTTGGACAATTTTATAGGCGATTTTCTCAATATTTAGATTTTTTTTTATTCCATATTTTCAAATAGTTGTCTCTCAGCCAAATATTGTCCTATCCTAACAAACCATACATGAATGGAAAGCTTATTTATTCAGCTTTTCAGATTTTGACCCTTATGACTGGTTTTGTGGTCCAGGGTCACATATTATTCTTTGTTAGTTCATGTGAACTAATGCATTAACTAATATTAAGTCACCTTATTGTAAAGTTTTACCAAAACATTTTTTTTCAATTTTTTCTTCTCTTGTTTTATTTGTTTATTTATTTATTTTAAGCAGGGCAAGGTCATAAATGTAGCTGAAGGACAAAAGAAAGAAGAAGAAAAAAAACAAAAAACCTTTTAATTACATTCCAATGATTGCATTTATCAGTGATCACTTGATAAACTTTCACTTCTTGATAAAGACAGTGTGGCACTGTAGCACTGAGGGGCGGACAGACTAGTTCGTGAACACATCACACAGAAGCCGCTCTAATCAATAATGAGCTTATGACAGTGATGGACTGCCTGAATCTCCAGAGAAACAGGAGACAAAAGTGTTCACTGCTCACAGTGCTGCTCCTGCCCTTGCCCCAAGGTCGTCCACATTTTCACAGTGACTGGAAACAAATGTCTGGATAAGGCTTTTTTATTATTACAGTACCTTCTAAATAACCTTGACCTGAAAATACTTTTGGACATGTGCGTCTATATGCATTAAATGGAAGACGTTTGGTGACCTAGTGTAGCTTATTAATGAAAATCTTTAATTGTTACTCCCTTTTGTGAAATTAGCTGCAGATTTGAGCTCTTTTAGTGGCTGGGTGGTTTAGTAAGGGCAAAGGCAATCATGATACATTGTAAGTATTTATAGTAGACTGAGTTTTTGTCCCATCTCCAGGCCTAAATTGAGGGCTTTTGAACAGGAACCGCATTATGGGATAAATATATTGCATGGGTTTGACATTTGACCCTTAATGAAAACAAAACAAGCAAAAAAGGAAGTTTAACTCACTGTGGAGCTGTAGCACTGAAATTTATTTCCTTTTATTGGCCATAAAAATAAATTGGCTTCCTATCTATTATTTTAGCAAATAAAGACTTCTCTTCCCTGCTTCATTTGAGCGAAACAGTAAAAATCTCTTGCAGCCTTCATAGTGTCACATCTTTAAACGGCTGAATCTTTGATATTCTGTTGTGCACATCAGAGAAGACAATGCCAAACGTATTAAAATGTCATCTCAAAATGAGTTGCAAAGAACTGAGAGAACGTTCCTAGGATAAATGTTTTTAACCTCAAGATGTGTTCGTTTCAGATTATGCCTGCAGAGAATTGAATAAACATGAACTTCATTTCTCTGAAGCAAAAATCAAAAGTGCAATCACCTTGAAAACTGAACATAAAGTGTTTCAATAAGACTTACTGTCAATGTAAGAAATTCAAATTCTGCACACATTGGTTGAGTTCTTTTTTGAGGTCTCGAAGAAAACATGACATTGGACTACTAATGTTGGCCGTATCTCAGCTGCATAACAATATGAGTTACTGGGTAACAAGACATTATGCATTACAAACAGTTACCAAAAAATGGCCCAAACAACTTCCCTGTCAAATCAATAACTTGTTTTTAAGTGCCTTTCTCACAATACTTAGGATCTACTACTAGTAGTATAGCATAGCAATTGCCACCGCATTCACATTACCACATATAATTCACCAAGCAATGTAATTTTGCGCAACAATTACCTTAATGGTTGCTGTGAGTTTGCCTGTTTTACCATTACGGTGCAAAGCTCATTTGTATTCAGGGCCATGGATGATTTTAGAATGTTTCCTTTAAATTGGTAACATATGCTTCAAATGCTCCGACTCCAGACATGATGCATTATTCTGCCAGAGCGTTTAGCATACTTCTCATTGCATGGGGAAGGGCACAGGCTAATATAACCCAAACTGGTTTTTAACAAGCCCTCTATTTCCAGCTGTGTTTCCACAGCATGAATCCCTTAGAAAATGCTTCAAGCGCTTTACTTTTTCATTGTCTAACTAAAACAATATAGAAAACAAAGTCTTGGTTTGGTTTTTAAAATACTGTAAGCATTTCCAATGAAGCTTAAATGTTATTTGCCATCTCTAAATCAAAATATAAAACTAATTAACATGCATCTGGTGTGCAAATTTAAAAGCGACATTCTGTCAGAATTCTACATTTCAAAGCTGTTAGGCAATAAGATATAAAAGAGGATATAAAAGTTTATACAAAGGCAATATTATATTTCTAGCTGATACCAATAAGACAGTAATTACAGTACATTACATTAAATGATAAATCTATACCATACTATTTGTTACAAATAATTCTAAACTATTTTGTTGACAGTAAAAACTGAAATGAGTCTTTGTAATTTAGGCATAACAGCATTTTAATGGTGTAGAAACAATTTTCACTCAGAAAGTGCGAGTAAATTTCACAAATAATTACAAAGAATCAGGAAGTAACACACTGAATTAAATGCAAATTAAAAAATAAATATATCACATATGAGATACGGAGCTCTGCACACACACAAAAAAAATCATACTCACTTCCTCGGTTTACTAAATCGTGCGCACTATTTACTAATTTGTTCCCTCATTTTAAGTAAATCATGCACACAAAATAATAATTTGTGACCTCGTTTTAAGTAAAGCATGCACAAAATAATAATTCATTCTACTTCCTTTCCGCATTCTCATAAACAAATGTAGATGCCTCTCACTTAAAATGATTCCATGAAATACTGCAAGGCTTTTAATAATGTCTCTAATTCATTCCCAACTCAAAATAAAACCCAATTAAAGTGCCTCTGTCCATAACATATCATATAACAAAAGCAATAGTTTTATGAGATTGCGGACAGGAAGTAGAACAAATTATTATTTTGTGTGTACGTTTGACTTAAAACGAAGGAACGGATTATTATATTGTTATATCGTATATATTATATTGTGTGTGCGATTTACTTATGTGCAGGGCTCTGTAAATCTAATATTTTAAGATAACCAATGTGGTGCTGATACATCATGCATCCCTAATAAATAAACAGTCAATCTTCCATTAAAACATTGTTTAAACATTATATTGTGTATTTAGAACAGTGAGAATATATAAACCAATCAGGATCACAACTATCTGTTTTATAATATGCAATATAAAATGTACGACACATATAAAGTGTCTCTATAGTGCATGTGGCATTTATAGACTGAGAGAACATTGTAAAATTATAGGAAAAAGGTTGCGAAATCATATGAAATATAGTGCTTGTCTCACAAACAATACATGCACGTCACCAAACCTCAATATCAAGATCTGAAGCTCAGTTCTTCCAGTTTTGTTCCCATAGGCTGATTTTATGGCCTACATTATTGAGCTCCCATGCATGCTCATGCACATGCCAAGAAAGCAGGAGTTGAGTCTGGCATGTGCCTGCTCTGTACCAATCACCCACACCTCAACAGATTATGAATCCCAGCCCAATGAGCCTCAGCAGAGATCAGAGTTGGCCACACACAGAGGTCGACCTCAGAATTCTCCCATCACACAGTTTTTTATTAAAGCTATATTTCAAAAAGCAGAGTGTGGTGAACGCACGCACAGCTCCAGCAAGCCACACTCTGGCAAGCAGCTCCAGATTAACAGAGACACCGTACAGGAATGGAGACCCATCCTTGGACAAACTTGAAAACAAACTCTGTCAGAGTTCTAAATAATGCACAAAAGCTCTGAGGACTGTCTAGCCTGCAAGGAGTCGTAAATACAACACACATGGTGCGAAGCCTTGATAAAATATGCATTCGCTCCAAGTTGCAGACAGCAGGAATTTTCACCAAGTTTAAAGCTGGAACATGGGTGACAAAGGACATTATGTTCAACAGCGGCTTTTCACTTGATGTGTGTTCAGCCTAGCAAGTATACACTCTCACGTTCTTCGAGATTCTGGCAGAGGTGGGTCAAAAGACCACAATGTATTGCATTTCCATAGGCTTCACTTCACTTCAAATTGCTGCTGTACTCCAAGAAAAAAGGATCTGAAAGAGAGACGGTAGAGAGTGAGATTGAGGTTTATTAGGTATAATTCTATGCCTCATCTTTACCTTTAGCTTCACTTATTGCTCCCACTCTGATCTTATGGAGCCATAGCCATGAGAATTATTCAGAGACTCAAAAACCAAAGAAATATGGCTGTTTTTCTCTGTGCTTGTGTAGTTAGAAGGGAAATATTTCACCCAGGCTATTAGCAATAAACTTACAAACAGTCATCTCCCTGTTCTAGTGTGTAAAAGAGAATAGAAAGCTGGACGAAAGCACAAAATACTCAAAAAATAAATGCTGCTTTCGCTCTCATGCAGGAGGAGGCCAAACCAGGAGATAATTAAAAGGGCATAAATCACGTTGATAAGGATGATGTAATTAAACACTATCACATTTCACTCAGAGTCTCTTGTGTTGAGAATGCACAACACTCTCTGCTCGGAAAGAGAATGGATTGAAATGATTTGAGCAAATGCTTATGAATGTGGGCAAAAATTTTGAATGTGAAAATTTTGTTCAAATGATAATAGTTATAGTGGCCCCAAAAGGTATTTGGACACTTTTGGGCAACTAAGACACACTTTAAAATGTCATTCCATTGCATATACAATAACAAAATATGAAACCATGTGACATCTGCAGATCTTTTCTCAAAACTACTGTAGTCTTTCTGTGAAGATTAGTTCACCATCTCTGCAGAAATAAATTCCATAAAGTCTGTCTACTAGAAAGTGTCCAAATAACTTTTGGTTCTATCTGTTTTATCCTGTATAAGTGTGTTTGTGCTGTATTGATTTAATGTCTCTTGGTTTAATAATTTTGTTAAAATACATTTTTGAGCCACTGTAGTTGCTCATTAAACTGTAATTAAATGTTCTCTATTAAATTCTATTTCTGGTTTATGTTAATTTATATAATTTCTATTATGACAAAAATTTTAGATTTTATTAATATGTTGTTCTTATGTTAATTTTATTCTATGTGCGGAGAGTCAAAAAGGATTTCACTGTAGTTGTGCTATGTATGGTGTGACAAATATATATAACATTTTAATAACATTTTTATAAACTTGATCACAATTAATTGAAATTGTGGAGTAAATGTAATTAATATGTATAAAATAAGCATAGATGTGTAAGTGTCAGGGTTCTGTTGTGTGTCATGTGTTCCCGCCTCTTGTGTCCATATTTGGTTTGTTTCCTGTCCTCTTTAAGTGTCATTATGAGTTAATCCTTGTCCAGCCGTGTTTGTCTCGTTATCTATGATTTACCTGTGTATTTATAGTCCTGTCTGTTCAGTTTGATTTCGTCTGGTCTACTCGTTACTTCCGGTGTTTCCTGTCTGTAAGCCTTGCCTTGTCCTGCCTTGTCTAGCCCTGATGTTTTATTAAATACTATTATTTGAGTTTACGTCCTCGTCTGCGTGTCCTTGTTTCTCCCTGTTGTGTGCACCGTGACAGTAAGGTGTGAACAAAAAACTAATAAAGATGTATATATTGTCATTAATATTTAAAATCAGAATGTATTAGTTTGTTTTATTCCTTTATTCATTTAATTTCATTTCACATGTGACAGGTCCAGTGCAGCCACTTTTGTCTGCCAGCCAGCTGTGCTGCCTATCAATGCCTTATTAGATGACATGCGGCTCACAAAACAACATGCCTTTTTGGTACCGCCATTCCAAATATACCAAAAAAGGCATGGAATACTTATGATCTAATTACAGTTCCTCTCTGAGTAGCTTCAGGGCTTACTGTCAGCCACTGTTCTTGCTCATCTGAGGGTCTTTACAACTGTGCATGTGCAAATCTTGTAAATGAATGCAGGCCGCTGTCTCATCCCTGCCCAGTGAACTCTGAATCCCTGAGTCTGTGTGTCTGAGCTCTGGACTGGTGATGAGTTACAGAGGTATAAATCCCTTGTTATTTGGCACACAGAAAGGACTGCTCCATTGGAGGGTTTGTCACTGCAACTGCACACCAAGACCGCATGTGTGCATTCTTCGAAGGCTTGAAATCCCTGTGGCATGTGGTTCTGGGGCGTCATCCAGAGCTCCACCACCAGCTGAGCGGATTTAACTTGACAATTTGCCTTGCATGATTGTAGTCCTCATCCCAAAGGTCTGAACCTGAACAAAAATAAATAGTGGTATAAAAAACAGGAATAAAATAACTGGAGTAGATCTAAGGAAGCCTCTTTTGATAGAAAACTAAAAGGAATAAAAGCCTGTGTTGACAGATCGAGGGTTGGCATAAATGATATATGGGAATTTGAGCTCTTTATCTGGCATGAATTATATACCTCTCAACTCTCACCATATCAACATGGAGGAAGTGAGATAACTGTGTTGTTTTATAGCCCTGATGTTGAGTCTTTGTGATTAGTATCCTCTCAAGGTGTTGAAGGATTGTTATGGCATGGAAAGAAGGAGAAAACAATGTTTAAACATGTTTCAGAAATAAAAAAGAAAGGTTTCTCCATTTCCATAAAACAGTTTTTCCATTGATGCTATTCTTAGTAAACGTTGAATTTGTAATTAGTCCTTGTGCAGGTAATGTATTCTAAGATGTTAATTCTTAATATTTTGAGACCACACACACCTACACAAGTAAAAGTTGTGATGAAAACAATTTCCATTGAGTAAAAGGGGGAAACTTGATCAAACGATATCTTAATAAAGGGTTTCTTCATCATAGTGTTGATATCTAGTAACATGTCAAGACATGGTTCTGGTGCACACAGTTTCTCGTTTCTACTTGAGTTGTTTCGCGTGTTCCTGCTGAGCAAAAATTAGTTTTATTCATTTGCAATATTTATTCATCGCTGTTTGTAAATTCAGATGGATCTAAAAATAAGTTATACATGATATGGAGATCAGTGATTCACATCTGTTTTGAACTAGCTTGCAGCATTAACACTCTCATACAATGAATTAAAGGGATAGTTCACCCAAAAATTCTGTCATCATTTACTCACTCTCAAGTTGTTCCAACCCCCCCCCCCATCTTCTGTTGAGCAGAAGAGGATATTTTAGTAACACTTAAGTATAGGGACCAATTCTCACTTCTTAACTTGTTGCTTATTAGCATGCCTATTCTTAACAACATATTGGCTGTTTATTAGTATTTATAAAGCACATAAATACTGCATGACTATATTCTACATCCCTAATCCTATCCAATAACTAAACTTAACAGCTACCTTACTGACTATTATTAAGTAGCAAATTAGGAGTTTGCTGTGGCAAAACTCATAGTTAATGGTTTGTTAATAGCGAGAATTGGACCATAAAGCACGCGCTGTCTACTGAACGTAAACAACGCTGATTACGTTCTGGGATACTCTCCAAAATGGCAGAAGACGGTAACTCGGGGAGAAGAATTGTTGAATAAATTATATTATTATTGTTTTCTTTGCGCACAAAAAGTAATCTCTATAGCTTCATAAAATTATGGTTGAACCACTGATATCTCATGGACTATTTTACCGATGTCCTTGCTACGTTTCTAGACCTGGGAACATTGCAGTTGCATTGCTGTCTACTGAGGGTCAGAGAGCTCTCAGATTTGATCAAAAATATCTTAATTTGTGCTCCGAAGATGGATGAAGGTCTTACAGGTTTGGAACGACATGAGGATGAGTAATTAATGACAGCATTTTCATTTTTGAGTGAACTAACCCTTTAAAATAAAGTATGACTGATATGTTGAATAATGTGTGTAACCAAACAGTTGCTGGTCCCCATGGAATTCCATAGTATGGGAACCAGAAACTGTTTGGTTAAGGCTCGCCCACACTAAATGTTTTTTAAAATCTTATCAGATTTTCAAAATGTGAGAGACCACAAACCTAAATACAATAAGAAAAATAATAGATTTAACAGTTTTGTTCCTATAGCATTTAGAGTATCACGATGTAACCAAAACGACACACACACACTAACAGATTCTATTCACAAACAAGCCCCGACTGTGAACACAGGAAGTCTTGAAAAATCTCTCGCGGTCAAACGTGACTTTAGAGTAAACAAAGATTGGTCGGCAGGCAAGAAGAAATGGCAATAATAGTGTTTGAATTGCTTTTTACAGAAAATTTGCGGAAATAAAAGAAACGTATGCCTTTTATTTTACTTAAACCTTTTATAAGTACTTATAAAAGGTACTTATGCACTATTCTATGCCATTTTGTATTCTACATAGTAGTGCGTTCATACTGAAAATTCCAAAAAGAAAAATTGCACTTAAATAACTGAAAAAAACAAAGTGTGGAGTGTGGGTCACTTCATGCGCTCATCTGTCACAGCTTTAATCCCGTGGCAGTGGGGAAGGGTCTATCAGACTCAGATTATGAACAATAAAATAACCTTATATAATTCATACATGGTTAAGTACATAGTGCATAAGTACATAGTGTATATGGCATGGTTTGGGATGCAGCTTTGGACTTTACATCTTACAGTATGAGCTGGAGGTGAGTAATACTTCCATCTTCCATCAGCTCGCTTTCTGATTGGGAATCGTTTCGTTCCACATGATAATCTACAGTGTGTGTGTGTGTGTGTGTGTGTGTGTTTGTCCTCAGGGATCCCCCCCACACAACAGGTTTCCTGATCATAAATATTCAACAAGTTTTATATTCATGATTTGAGATTGGTGCGGCACCAAAGTTCTTCTGAGCAGATTAAATAACACTTAACACACCCCACACGACAGGAAGATCAGATAAGATAATTTGCAGAACTATCACGACTTTACCTAGGATTGTCGGAAGTGGAGAATTCGGACCAAAATCGGCCTGATTATCTTTTTTTTTCAGCTTTACCCACATTCTTCAATATATCTTCTTCAGTTTTCAGCAGAAGAAAGAAACTCATACAGGTTTGGAATAAATGTGTGAGTAAATTATGAAAGAATTTTAATTTTGGGGTAAAATATCCCTTTGACATGTTTGGATGCTTTTGATTGATCTTAAAACATCTGAATGCCAGTTAAGCAACTGAAAGTTTAAATACAATGCAATTTAATTTGTTAATATAATATAATATAATATAATTAATATAATATAATATAATATAATATAATATGCAGAGCTGTCCCACACACACACAATCGATCTCCGACTGCTACTGAGATAATCTGTGTCTTAGGTCATTCAATATGGTCTGATCTATTACCTATCAAAGGCCATCCAGCCGTTCCTACCCAAACCTCATTGATCTCCTCTCACGAGGCCCATGAAAACAATGAGTGTGAGGAGTAATGTTTCACAGAGGAAATGTTTGGAGTAGATATCTCTGAAAAGGTGGCAATGTAACCTTTAAATATAAACATGATTCAGATAAGCACAGAAAAAAGCTTTTGGGCTTTGTAAGAATACAGAACATTGTACTCTATCTATCTGTTGTCACTACAGAGATATGATTGTTTGCAAGTCTTTAGATTATTTTGTAGGCCAAATGTTAAGCATAGTTAAGATGGATTGTCACTTTATTTTCAATTTCTACAAGAGTTTAGACAGTTAAAAGACTTAAATTAACATATTTTTGTTAGTAAAAGAACATAATGATACAGTACAATTATAACAAATATAAAAATAATAAACAAAATATAATTTTTCGTAATAACCAAGCTATCATGACATGGCAACAAAATCGTCTGGCCTGTGTGTCTGATATATATCTGAAAGATATATTTCCCAACTAACAAGGTGGCTGCTTTCCCTTTATGCTCAATTTGATGCCTCCCACTTTCATCAAGATGTTCTGCACTGAACCGCCAAGTCAGAGCCTCTCTTGAATATAATATACAGTCTCTGTACAAAATAAAGCTCAGACCACCATAGTACAACTAAGAGATTCCAACTCCTCTTTGTCTGCCATGCCGCTCACAGTAGAGATAAATGTGTGGCTGGCTGACTGTTAACACAGCAGGCAGGTAGACTTCCTCTGAGTTACTGCTTTCATCCAGCGCACTTCCAGAGCACTATGAAATTTGATGATGCTGAGCAATTTCAGCTCTGACAGAGTTGCTATAGAAATGCTGCGAGCAGAAAGGCAATACATTTAGCAGCGTGCATTACAGGTGCATTTTCATTTGAGAGGCAATTACTCTCTGCAGTAAAATAGCTTTCTCACAAAGACAGCTCCACCACTGGAGGGCTGGTGATTTGTTGTGGCAGGCTACTTGGCAGGAAGTACAGGACTGATGCTGGTTTTCCAAACCATTGTTTAAAAAAAGGGTAAATTTGTAAGCAAATTACTCCACCCTGTCCCATTTGTCCCATCTGAACAGGGATTTGGTCACGTGTGCTACTCTTACAATTCAAACATGTCATTGCATGCATGGAATGTGCTAGTAAAACAAATAAAGTTACATCAAACTCTACAGGCTCCACCAAGCAATCTCTAGTTAATTACTTCTCTTAGATGAAAACACACAATATTAGTTTCTACCTGCATGCTTCTTCTGGAGAAGAAACTATTCACAAGCTATTTTTTTAGTTGTCAGATGCCAGTGATTTTCATTAAAATGAACAGAAATATAACTCTTTTTTTCTTGTTGTATATTGTCTGAGTGTCATTTCCACTACAAAAATCAATTTTGCACAGATTAGTGTACTACGTTTTAAATGAAATATGGGAAATATATTTCTATATATTACGCAACAAGTTTAAAATATTGTTTAACTGTAGGAAATTAAATAAAATGCTATACTATACATGAAATGTTATGAAAGCTATGAAATTAGCCTTAGCATGACAAAGGAGAAGGCCTTTTATTTCAAAAATAAATGTAATTTTCAAAATATTCCAGTATTACAAAAAATATTCAAATATTCCAAAATGTACTGTAATTTCCATCACAGAATTCTATTAAACACTTACAATATTTGAGATATGATGGAAAGAACATTAAGAAGATTTTTTTTTAATTATTTAGAAATTAAATTAAGAAATCATTATCATTATAATTACATTACATTACATTATATTATATTATTAATAGTAGCATAATCTTCTGCAATATTTGCCTGTTGGTTATTTATCCTAAAAACATTTCACTTTAATATGCCATTTGTGTTATATTATAGTGGTAACATGTCTCTGCAAGCTTTCATTGGTTGGAATAAAATATAATAATAACCATTACCAAAGTCCACAGAGCCAAAAGTGCCCATAGTTGAAAAAACTAAACAAAACTTGTAATCTGAAAAGAATGCTGCCTTTTAGCACTTTTCTTTTTACTTTAAGAAAGGAATGCTTATTGCTAAATGTTAATCTACAGTACCAATTTCAACATGCATACTGTAGTTTTCACTCACAACCAGATCATATTCACTTCATATTCGGGTTCTGAAAGTATTCCACACTTGAAAATCTTCGTTTAATCCTCAACAGTCCCCATCTGATAGAACCGGTCTGAAATATGCCAAAAAACCACATATCTATATTGCTATCTGTAGGCAACCAGTTGAGCATAAACCAGTCTTGCACATGGCCCTTGTGATTGAAATCTATATTTTCTATTACCTCTCTGTAAACAGATGGCAGATAAGAAATGCCAGCAGCTTTGAAAATGCCGCCTCCCTGGTTCCTTCCAGTAGGATGAAGTATAACCTACAGAATGGGGTTCTTCGTGGTGGTATGGGAATGATTACCCCCAATCTGTCTTAGAGCTGCAAAGCTTCCCCATGGACTGCCATGACAGCTCGGCTCAGAAGACAAAATGAACATTTTTCATAGAGAAAATTGCCAGCTTGGTGCGATACGGATTTGTGCTAATTGACAGATGATTGTGTTTCCACAGTTCTTTATGAAAGTTAATTGAAATGAAAGCAGGACTGTGAACCTTTGACCTTGAAGCATGCTTCATAATAGTGAGGCATGACCAGGTATACGAGACAGATTCTTATTACAACACAATACTGAAAGGCACTTGAATTAAAAAATGCAGAAATATATCCATCAATTTATACACATTGTTTGAGCAGCAATCTTCATTCTCTCGTTCGCCAAGAGTTTTATTAAATCTCTACATGGTTGCTGCTGATTACAGCTTACCCTAGGACACCCGAGACATGTCATACGCAAGGTAGACATTTCATAAATCATTTAATTAGGATTCCATTAGTGAATTAATCTGCCAGCTGCATGCCGTGATAAGACAGTTCACCAGAGGGTGTCCGGAGAATTTACTCATGTCTGTCTGTATCTAAAATGGCCTGTCTGTCACAGTGATGTGGGGTTTGGAAGGCTGTTTCTGAAAATGACTTGCCTTATGAATGTTCACCTTACGCTGCAGTGACAGCGGGCAGATTGCTCTCCGTTGCATGCTGCCAAAGCTGTGCGACTAAAACGCTCATCACAATACTCCTATCTGGAGGAATTGGAAAGGCATGAAATCAAGGTCAGGTAACATCAAGCTATTTGTTTACCTACAGATTCTTCAATCCAGGGGTGAAAAGGAGATTTTGGAATCATTTTAGATTTAGTTTTTTTATCTTCACTGGCAAGATTGCAGTAGAGAAAGGTTATAAATAGCAGATAAAGCTCGTAGAAAATGTGCCAGTGACATGAATTCCAGAGTACATGACTGACTCAGATGAAAGACAGAAACATATTGCAAGCCAGGACTAAAAAAAGGGGAAGGAGTATCTCCAAAACAGTCTGCCAGTGAATTGAATGGTCATAAATTTGTAGGTTTTGAGCTGTTCATTTCCTGTCTTATATTTCATTGTAAAATCTGAGATGAATTACAGCTATATGTTTGCACATCATTGTGGTTGTGATTTTGTAGCGTGGAGCCAGCCCAGCACACAAATCGACACTTACATACAACTCTCACTGAAGTCAAACTCCATCCAGTTATAGCAGTCTGCACAGTGATTGCTTCACCTTTGGCTATGTTTAGGTGGAATGGCACAATATCAAAAGAAAAATTAAAGTGCTTATAATGTTTGTTCACTTGGTAGCAATTAAAAGTAATGTGCCATCATTAATCTATTACAAATCAAATATAGACACATAATAACTTTGACTATATACTGTATATCAAGGACATTCAGTCCATATAGGCTGTGAATGCTCTGCATACCCAAGCCATTTGAGAGACTGGCGGAGGGACTGGGACTGGCTAAATATAAATAATATAAACATTACTTCTTACATTTTTTTGCCATTGACAAACTATGTTAAAGGTACATGTTATTTGAGAACATGCTTGAGCAAACTAATCAAAGTGAAAATGTCTGAGGATTTTTATTGTTTCAATTATTTTCTCCATGCTTGACAAATCTTGTGTGGGATGTGTGTATATATCTGTGTAAGCATGTGGAAAGGCTCTGCCACTGATTGGCTATTCCTGGCCCTGCTTTTAAAACAAAGCCTTGGTGTTTCTTATTCATCATCTGTGATGAATTAGATTGCATACCTGGTTATTTGTACCTATCTAAATTTGCACCTAATCGGAGTGGGGAACTACTGTGTAGCTTCAAGAAAACAGAAGACTATGAAGGCCACATTTACAGTGTCATGATTATTTTTCAGTAACATCTGGCACAGATCAGATCTTGTTGTATGCATTTAAATAACAAAAAAACACATACAACTCACATCAATTGTTTATTTTCATACCAAAAAAAAAAAGGACTGGAAAAAGTAGTAACTCAATTATGTCTAAAATTAGACATGTCTGAAACAATCTAAATTTTTATCACTTTATTAATAAAGTTTATCATTCTTTGTATGAGTGCATAGAAGAAATTATACTAGGCAAAGATTAAAACACAAACAATCCAGCTCAGAGGCTCCACTGTGATTATACACAAAGCTAGTCCAAGTCTTGTATCCAGCCTTTATGAGTATGACATGGACAATTATCACACCAGACCCGAAAACCCATCTCTAACCATTCCACTGTACAGAGGATAGTACTGCCAGAGGCGGGCCTGGTCATAGAGCCATAAACAGATAATAACTTAATGGTTGACCAATTTGGAAGCAGCTGGAAGCAGGTCTGTAGAAGCAGCTGTTTTAACTCAGACATACACACATGGGCACACACTGTATGCATGCACTGGCACACTCAAACACCACCACAACAACCACAAGACATCTGATATCTGCTGCATAGCTTATTATATTTGCATTTTATACATGATTAGTGAATATGCCAGCTCTTACAGTAGATAAATGTGTGCAGACACACACTCACACATTGCTCATAATCCCTTAGCTTCTTCATACAACAATACACAAACAGTGGCATGAACATACAAATACACACATATGATTTTTTGACTTTAGAATTAACTTGTCACATTCTAAATATGTCAAACCTTTAATTGGCAAACTAAGGCAAACATTTTTTTTCCAAGAAATAACAATAATAATAAAGATTATATAATGTATAAGCATTAAAATGGGATCAAAACAAAGAAAAATTAAATAAGCAAATAAAAATAGAAATAAATTATGATAAATAAACAAATATACCTATTTATTTTATAATAATAGTAAATAAATAAATATTAAGGAAATTGATAAATAAATATATATGCATGCAAGTAAATAAATAAACATGCATGTAAATAAATAAATAAATAAATAAAACTGTTTATCCTCTGCAGGGTCACAAATAAATAAATTAATATACAAGTAAGCAAGTAAATAGACAAACAGACAGAGTTTCTAGCCTATATACATAATATATAGGCTAGAAACATGTAAATGGCAATGGCTAATTAGTGTGATAGTATAATTATCTGAGTTTCTAATATGTCATGACCTGCAATTTAGTCAGTTTAGTGTCTTCTTTTGTCTAGACTTTCTTCAAAACACAGCTTTAAATAAGCAAGGTAAGATCTACTGAATTTCCAGATAATTTCCTGGTGGATTAATTAAAAGGGAGCAAATCTCAACTGGGATGTGAAACGAATATCCATGCCGACAATGAGAATTAAACCAGGATATCTACATAAATCTAGGTTAATTAAATTTATATTCAAACTTCACAACATTTTACGGCATATAACTCATTACTGTGCCTTTCCTGGTGCACTGTAAGGGTAAAAACGCACATTTGCAAATGTCTCTTTGATTACAGATTCAGAATCTACAGCTATAGCCATATATCTGCCAGACCATCGGGGCGGAACTGAATTCATAACCCCACTGGACCCACAGTCCCATTCCTCATTAGTTCAGCCTAACTTCATGGGAATAAGACATCTCAATGAAGATCCATTTCATTTGGTTTAGAAAACTAACAGCTTATGCATATGGTCTCACCGTTACTTTGTCCAGAATCCATTGGCATTCTTAAACTGTAAATAAATCAATGCATTTGATATGTGGTAAAGCAGTACATTAATATTTATTTGTGCATACATTATGGATCAGAGGGCAGTTATGGTCACATAGCTTCAGGACACATATTGCCCTCTGCTGGTTGCTGTAGCACTCGTCTGTGGTCTGGGACGACATGTCTAAAGTCCACATTAGAAAACCATTGTGCACATTCCCGCGGCCACAAGCTAAGATACTGTAATTTTGTGGCTTGGACGGCTCCGCTCTCTCACAGGAGTTCTCCGCTCCGCTTACTGATTTACTGTACTGATCTCATAAGCACAACTCAGACTGTTCATATTACTGCTGTCCACCCCAAACACAATACATCAATCAAACCCACACCTGTAATATTGCTCTTTTTAAAACACTCATTATTACTCAGGGAATATGAGAGTTGGCAGCTTGGAAACAAAATTCAAGTCTTATCATTCCTGTATTGACTTGTAAGCCTATTTTAAGGCTGAGACAGCAGCATCCTGTACAAAAATTAAATCCTGCAGGTATGGTTTGTGTCAAAACACAAGGAACGAACCATTTGTTTGAGTTAAACTATAAGCAACACATCTAAGCATAACTTACACATACACATTCAAAGAAACACACATTCTTAATACCTATTTAATGACCAGTGTGCCTGGAAAGCCTCAAAAAGAGAGAACCCAAATTGTACTTCCATTTCTGTTAACTATCAAAGCACTCGATAATATACAATAATATTATAGGGGGAAAAGACACTGTCCTTACAGAAGCCAGTGAAATAGATCCATTTGTGGATCACGTTCTCTCTGTTAGTCACACAGATATCCTTTCACAATAAAGACGAGTAATTAAACAGTATAGAAAGCAAATTATGCGGTCAATCTAGCTTGATTGTGTTGTCTGAGTGAACCAATTTATTGCAACACTATACCTTTTGGAAAATGTACAAAGATTCCCAAGGAGAGAGAGAGAGAGGGGTTGTATTGTGCTCGTCCTCTATCAGGAATCTCAGTCCAAAAAACTCACAATAGCAACTTCATAACGGAGTAAAAAACAGCCCCAGGCTGCATACCTCCACTAGCTCTTATTCACAGCTGTGAGAATGAGGCACATGATCCCTCATTTGCTCTTCCTATTGAACAGATTTGAAAGAAGTACATGGAAAATTAGCTATCAGTATTGCAAAAGTGCAAACATGCAAAGGTTATGACAAATGTCTATGACATATGACACACTTTACACTGCAGCACAGAAGCTGCATTTAAATAGGCATATAAATGACAAATAAAATATTTAGACAGACCATTTAATGTTGCACAGAGGCAGCATAAATGCATTTACATAGAAATAATGTCATGAAATTAATGTTTTGAATATAAAATTATTTCTATCATGACAACTCTCTGAAGATTTTAGCATGGTAATGGACATGACTGTTATTGTATTTAGTCTTGGCAGAATAGATCTGCTACACTGCTGCTGCTGAATTGCTGAAAAAGCAAGTACAGGAACTTGCTACTGCCAATACATATGTCGATTGTCAGGGTTCTGTTGTGTGTGTCATCTGTTCCTGCCTCCTGTGTCCATATTTGGTTTGTTTCCTGTCCTCGTTAAGTGTCATTATGAGTTAACTCTTGTCCAGCTGTGTTTGTCTCGTTATCTGTAATTAACCTGTGTATATTAGTTCATGCCTGTTCAGTTTGATTTCGTCTGGTCTACTCGTTACTTCCCGGTGTATCCTGTCTCTCTGGCCTGCCTTGATGTCCTCATTAAATATTATTATTTGAGTTTATATCCTCGTCTGCGTGTCCTTGTTCCTCCCTCGTGTGTGCACTGTGACAGAAGACCAGACCTAAACCGTAAGCGGCGCCCATTCACCCCGTTTTGTTTTCCGCTTTTTTCTAAAGTCTTTGTTTTGGTTCCTGTCTGTTTGTCCCGCGGCATGGAAGTCGCCGCTCGTTATTCCCACCATAGCCCACTGCAAGTCGGAGTGGGAGTTCGGCGGGATCGCCGCGAGTGCCGCGAGTCCACTGGCCGCGAGCCCTCATGCCCGCCGATCGCGGGAGATCACGCCACCGGCCCGCCTCTGACTCAATGCCCGCCGGATCGGCGCTGACTCATGCCCGCCGGCCGCCGCTATCCCTAGCCCCGTGGATCAAGTCCGCATGTCACGGCCAGGAGTGCCGTGTGTCTGTCTTGTTGTGCCCACAGGAACATTTTAAAGAACTGTGTCTTGTCTTGTCCACGGCGACTCGTCTGGGGCAGGCGGCTCCTCTTGTTGTGGCCATGGAGGCCATTCTAGTCGCCTGCCCCCCTGTCGTAGATGTGGAAGCGGTTGCTGAGGGACCCTGTGAGGGCCCCTGATGTCATGCCCAGAGGAAGCCTCAGCTTCCAAGCCAGCCCAGGAGGGCTTCCTGTTCCTGTGGGCTGTCCTGTCCTGTCCCTGTCTGTTTAGCCCCGGAGGGCTGTCCTGTCCTGTTCCTGTGTGTTTAGCCCTGGAGGGCTATCCATGTACTGTCCTGTCTGTTTAGCCCCGGAGGGCTCCTTATTCTAACTTCCCCAGGGAAATTTTTTTGGGGGGTAAAAGGGTTCCGGCTGTAGGGGCCGGGCCGAGGGGACCGAGGCCACGGCCACAAGGACCACCTGCCATGGCCTCCTGAGCTCCCTGCACTGCCATGGCCTCCTGAGCCCCTAGCTACACCATGGCCTCCTGAGCTCCCTGCACCGCCATGGCCTCCTTTGTCTGTCTGTTCCGCTCTGGAGGTCCCCGTCCTGTGTTCCTGTCCATGTCTGTCCTGAGGGGCCTCCAGAGCGCCCACCCCCCCTCCCCGGTGGAACTGTTACGGCGTGGGACATGCCTTCCGGGAGGGGGGAGTTATATCAGGGTTCTGTTGTGTGTGTCATCTGTTCCTGCCTCCTGTGTCCATATTTGGTTTGTTTCCTGTCCTCGTTAAGTGTCATTATGAGTTAACTCTTGTCCAGCTGTGTTTGTCTCGTTATCTGTAATTAACCTGTGTATATTAGTTCATGCCTGTTCAGTTTGATTTCGTCTGGTCTACTCGTTACTTCCCGGTGTATCCTGTCTCTCTGTCCTGCCTTGATGTCCTCATTAAATATTATTATTTGAGTTTATATCCTCGTCTGCGTGTCCTTGTTCCTCCCTCGTGTGTGCACCGTGACATTGATACAGTGCTGTGAGTATTTAAGACGTGCTGCTGCACAAATAGCATATATAATAACCCATAGCAGATCTATACAGGTGGAGCTGGGGTGGTGGAGGGTTTCAGAGGAACTCTGAAAGAGCGCTGCGAGCTGTTCTGGAGAATGCTAACCAGCCATTTAAATGTAAAGCAGCAAGCATTGGCTGCATATACAACATGGACCAATCAGGTTATGCCAAGTAGTTTAACGCTGTCAATATCATCAATTTGTATTAACGACCCATCAGCCTGCGCCACCTAGAGTTTTATGACATGACTTGGCATGAATACATAAACATGGAAAAATCATTTTAAATATAAGTATCATCAATTTTGAAATTACATTTATAAATAATAAAATACATACTCTGCCATGACAATTCCTCTGAAGTTGCATTTTCTTTACACACTCTCTCAGAAAAAAAAAAAAGGTACAAAAGCTGCCACTGCGGCAGTACCTATTCAAAAGGCACACCTTTGTACCTAAAGTGTCCCTACCGGTACCTTAAAGGTACATACTAGTACATAAAGTGTACATATTAATACCTAAAATGTACAAAAGTGTACCTTTTGAAAAGTGACAGCTTTTGTACCTTTTTTTTCTGAGAGTGCAGAATGAAAGCTGCATCAGCTTCTTATGCTACACTGCAAGAGTTCTTCTCTTAATCAGCGTTTTGAGGTTTTTTAACCACATTCGCAAATTGTTTTTGTTTAGTTTGTGTTGTTGATTGTTTTATTGTTTGTTTTGTTTTGTTGTATTGATAGAACAAAAAAGATTAATTTTTTTTTTTTGTTATTTGTTTGGTTTTATCGATTTAAATAAACAAACTGCATTTACCAAATGGGGCACAAAAAAAAAGCTTAATGCTCTGAAAACTGGCATGACAATATGACCAAAACCAAAGAAACAAACAAACAAAAAACAGATAATTGGAGATTTTTAAAACATTAACAAAACATAAAAAGTAAATAAAGTTCTTAATTTATTGTTTCTGTAATGTCATGATTGATAAATGTACATGCCAAAATGGTTTGGCTCATATACAGTATGTCAAGGTTTCAACTACTCTGCTCTAAACTGTAAATGTGACTAATGGGAAACATCTCCTTGTCTCAGCTGTGAATGTTCATGAGCTGCAGTCAGAATGCCGGAGTTTTTCTCCCGTGGTAATTCAAATAAAATCAAAAATTGTTGAAAGATTTTGTCATGAATGCCAAAAGGCAGAGATTTGCATGGAGTCATCTTAACCCTTTCCAGTGCAAATGTTTGCTTTCCAGCGTCCATGTGCAACTACCTCAGACCTCAGTTTATACATACTCTATATATGTTTTAAGATGTTCTCTCCATTTGCAGATATGACATTTCCAAGTTAGCATGAAGTTGCTGACTAGGTTGTCTTAATATAGCCTGACTTTGAGAGAACGAGGCGGGTGTTGTAATGAAATAAGCCTGCAATTAATTATGATTATTGGTGGTATCATTTACACGACTCCAGTTATAAATCATTGAAGTTGTTTACCACAGAAATGCATATTAAAAAGTTCTCAGCAAAGTGTTTCTTCCAGACCTCTTTCTAACAGCCAAGGAGGCAAGGACATGGATAAACAAACAACTCAGCGTTCTACATCAGAGCTCATGGCGTATGAAGATAACACACTAAATTATTAAAAGCTCAGTTGATTAGACTGTTGTGCCACAGTCTTTGCGCTATTTTCATCCTAGGATCAGGTCAAACACACCAGCTCTGATTTCACGCACACACACACACACAGAGATCCCTCATGTACAAACTGTCTGCAGTGCTTCCGTGGAGCCCACTTGCACTTGCCCCAGGATGCAACCTTTCTAAAATCTCCATTTTGACCTGTCAAGTTTAAACAAAGCAATTTCAGGCGCAGCTGCACTTGCCGTGTCCGCAAACGTCCTCTGCACTGTCTAGCGAGAAGACAATCATTTGTCTCGTTACACGGCTGAAATGAGCTCAGGATCTCTCTCGCTTGCTTGCAATGTGGGTCTGATTGGACAGAAATTGGCGTAAAGAAAATATGTTGTTCAGATGGTGAAAAAGTGCACGAAAACTGTGCACACCATAATTGAGCTATTATATGGCGTTCAAATGCTTCAAAAACATTGCATTCAGTACAGCACAAAGACAAATAACGTAGTAGTTTAGACATACCAGAAACAGAAAAATAGGAAAAAACTCTATCCAATCAAATATTTTGAAGCAAATCCGTCTGTATCTCATGCAGAGATATTGTCATGTCCATTGAGATTCTGAGAGACCACTGCATCACCATTTGCAATCTTCATGAATATGGGTGTTTTCCTATTTTCATTCACAAGGACACACTTAAAACAAGAAAAGAAAAAAATATATATTCGGTTAGAGCGTTAAATGGTTTGGGGCTTTCTGAGCTCCTTACATGGGTGTGAGCAGGTTTGAACAGTGCTGAGGGACCGTTAAGAATAAGTGAGATTTGAGGAAGGATTTGAATAATGGCTGATGTGAAGACCGCTGGAAAAGAAGAGACACACATAACCATAACCGAAATACATAAAGTCAACATAACAACAATAACAAAAATGTTATATAAAGATTGTTATATTATAATGATGGTTGTGTTTTTTTAACAAATAAATAGAGTAAACACAAAGATTGGGTGAATATGAGTTAATAGCAAATGAACTAAAGAGAAGAGAAAATCTAACACCAAGGTCTTAGGTCTTCATATGGTTTTTATTTATTTTTTATATCATTTCCTAGAAAAGTTTCAGTTCAATGACTAGTACCAACATATTAATAGTACAAACATATTTTCCTTCCGTGTATCTTTATTAATTAATATCTATACATTAACCATGAACATATTAATTTATATATATATACGTATATATATATACACACACACACACACACACATATATATATATATATATATATACAGGTATATGAATAATTAATTTATATAATAATAATAATAATGTTTTATCATGTATAATATTTCAAAAGTAACTGCAAATTATAAAACATGTGGTAATATATTCTCGTTCATTAATATTTTTAATTTATACACTCATAAATTCTTTACATTATCATAAAAGAGGTTCAAATGTTGTTCAATTTATAAAAAACATTGCATTCGATACAGCAGAAAACATATAGAAGTTTATACATACCAGTATAAAGTGCTCATTCTAAAAGAGGTGTACTGAAGACTTTATATGTATGAATGGCATTTTTAATGCATTTTTGAATAAATAAATTAATACATCCAGGCAAAACAAAATTAGCATCATGTCACTGACCCACATGCATTCGTTTCATTTGGGTATTTAAAATGTCACTTGGCTAATCTCCAAACTCAGTTTGTTACCATTCATGCATGCTAATTAAAGCAGGCTAACATGGGTTTTAGCTTTATGAGGGTTAATCCATTTGTCTCCCTATTTGAAAAGGTCAATTATTATGATTTTTAAAAAGCGGATCGACTTTCCCTTCTCAGTTCCCTCTAAGGCCCTAAGGGGCCTGTTGCTAGGCAATAGTGGCTATCTCTGAGGTGACGTGATCTCCCATGGGCCTGCTTCTCACTCATCACCTTCCACATAAAGACATATGCACACACACATGCATACAGATCGGCGAAGGCATACACAGACCTATGCATAAAAAAGAAATGAAAGAGAAAGTAAGCAGGCCAAAGATAACAAGGTGAAAGCAGAGAGAGAGAGTGTGAGTTAAACACATTCATGCTATCACATTGCTTCCTCTCGATTCGTGTCCTTATCTCTAGCAGCCTGTTCTCACTCACTCATTGCAGTGCTGAGAGGGGCTTCCACACACAGGCCAGGCTTCAGTCACTGCAGAGGCCCTGGAGGACAGGCAGATGGCTGGAATGAGGAAGCCATGGGTGTAAGGGCATGCATCTGGACGTCTCCCCCTCTCCCATCATCTCTTCTCCTCTCCAGAGCTGTGAACAGAGCACTTCAGGCGTTCATCAGCCAGAAATTAGCCGAGACATGACGTGAGAAAAATTTATCACGAAAGCTTGAAACAGCAGGCCCCTCGGCGAGATTTTGAGACAGCAGGCCCCACGGCTTCAAATTTATTTGCCACTTCTTGGGATTCTGCTGAGATTCTGTGTATGAATCAGGGTGGCAGGCCAGATGCTGCTAGGGGAAGGTAGAATAAACTTTAACAAGTTTTAGAAACTTTAAATTGCTCAAAAATTTCAAATTTACAAATTTCATTTAATACTGCTGTTATTTTAGTCAAATTCAATAACATATTCGCTGTTCCAATACTGAGCTGTCTACAGAGGGAGTATCTTAAAGCATCGTAGAACTTAATTCTGCTACATTGTTTTTGATTATTTTTCTTAAGTTGCATTGCATGCATCCTACATGGAGAAGACAAAAAAAAAAAAAAAAACGTATACCCTACCCTATATACAGGGTCAGCTACAATAATTATGAAGCGACAATTTTAAAGTTTGTTTGTGGACCATGTATATTAATTTATATATGTGTATGGCCAATAATAAAATGCATATAGTATCAAATGAATGTATATGCATATTCTGTTAAGATGACTACATTAAAAAAAATAAACGAATAATAAATAAATAAATAATTAAATTAAAATAATCATTGTTTATGTACAGAGTCATATGCAGTCATTCACACTACCGTTCAAAATTTTTATTTTATTTTAAATATTTTTTTATTTTATTTCTTTGTTTGTTTGTTTGTTTTTTTAAAGAAGTCTCTTATGCTCACCACTGCATTTATTTTAACAAAACACAGTAAAAACAGTAAAATTGTGAATGATTGTTTTAATTTACTGATTTTTATTTTAATATGTTTTACAATGTAATTTATTCCTGTGATGGCAAAAGCTGAATTTCAGACTTTGATATCACATGATTCATGATTCTTAAGAAATCATTCTAGTATGATGATTTGCTCATAAAGTCACCTTTCTTTTTATTATTATCAATGTTGAAAACAGTTGTACTGCTTAATATCTTTGTAATCATGACAGTTTTTTTTTCAGCATTTTTTGATGAATGGAAAATTCAAAAGAACAGCATTAATTTGACATATAAATCTTGTAACATTATGAATGTCTTTAATTTATTTAATGTATCCTTGCTGAATAAAAATATTCACTCTCTCACCCCAAACTTTTGAATGGTAGTGTACATTACATTTCTATTTAGCATTTAACAGAACTTTTGCTTTTTAACTTTAGCTTTGGTTGGTGATAATCTAAAATATATATATATATATATTTGAATGTGAACTGTGAACTTGTGCTAAGAACCTGTGGTATCGCCATTCACCACAGAAGACCCCTGTATTAGAGTATTGCATTGTTCCTCTCACACAGAGTTTCTGCCTTCGTAGAGCGTTCCATATCAGTCACTTATGAGTTTTCATGACAGTTAGTGAGCTGTCTATGGTGGCTGGAGGCAGCATACTGGGTTTTGGAACAGAGCTTTAGTGTGTGCCAATGCTTTAAGAGGAATGTTTAAGACAAATAACAGTGAATGGTAGTCTGAGAGCTCAAGCCAGTTTCACTAATGCCAGAGGGCCAGCAAAGACTGAGTGAATGTACAAACTGCATGAAACAGAGCCCCCATTCACCTCTTAGCACGACATGACAGGCTATGTCTGCTGAACATGGCTGTGCAAACACACACTAGCACAAGAAAACCTCCAGTTGGTTTTCAGCAAAGCCAGTAAAGTCCCCATCAGCAGAGTGTTTATCTGATCTGGGTTCAGAGGCCCCAAACAGGCCTGACTGTGGAGCGTCTCCGCAGCAATGATGAGAGACATGTGCCTGGATCCTGTGTCCATCCTCAGAGTGGCTAATCCATCTATCATGTCCAGCGCTGATAACCTCCTCCATGTTTGGCCTCTCATGTCACCGCTGCTTTGTACACCTTATCTGCACCATAACATTGGGTTGTGCGGGATCAGAGAGTATTAAGTATAGCCAGCATCAGGGCAGAATTGTCTTGCATGGCGTATGTTGGGTGGTTGTCCTAGGATGGGGGGGGGGGGATGAGGTCCTTATTAATAATAAGATAATTGACCCTTGCATATGTTACAGGTCAGATTGCCGTTATCAAATATCAGATAGAGTAATACAAATGTAATATATGTAATAACTGCATATGTTAAGGTCAATATCTTAAAATATCAGATAATAGTACAAATGTAAATATGTAATGATATTTCTAAATTAATAACCTTGAAAATATATTTAAAACCCTTTTTGAAAAATGCACTCATATGTACATCACATCACCCCATGATATAGATTTTTATATAGCCATATAGATTTTTTTTTACAGGACTTTTACCATATTTTGAATTTTCCACTGCATTGGGTTTTGTTTTAGGGTTAACAGAAATGTCAGTAAAATTAATGGATACTGTCCTGGCAGTTTTTTTTTTTTTTATTGCAAAATGAATACAAGGAGTACATTTCTAACTTGACACATGTGTTAAACTAGAGTTTTAAAAGATCTGTAATTTTCTTGTCATAGACACGTCATTGACCGATTTGTGCAACTGCCCTGATGTCCACCGTGGGAAAAGTGTAGTGCTGAGTGGGAAAACCTGTGAATGTGATGCAGAGCTCCATGTCTGTGTATTCAATATGTGGCTTTCTTACACGTAAACAGAAAATACACAATACGACAAAGAAAAGTGAGTGAGAAAGAGAAATCACAGTGTGTATGAAAGCTATTGTTAACCACACTGATTAAGATTGAGTTCACTGTGATTAGGGCCGCTCACACTTCTGGACAGATGCCTTTTGTGCCTTTTCCATCACGGCCACTGAGCCAAAGACATGTCGCTTCACAAACACAAGCATCTACATGCAACATGATACACAAATATACACTATTTCCACAAACAAATGATAAACAATACACACATTTCTTTCACACACAAAATATCTTTTTTTAAACTGCCCTAAGACAACAGGCTCCGGGGAACATTTGCTTCACAGCTGTGTGGGCACATCTGGGATGGCAGGAAATTCAGCGGCTGTCAGCATGACGTGCAACGAATGTTTTCCAAGCACTTCAGAGGATGAGCTAAATTACAAACCCCCCTCCCCCTCCACCGTCTCCCACCCCTCCAGAATTTATGGAGTCCGGCAGCAAATGGTTCTCATTAACCATGTCATCTTCTTAACAAATTGCTGCGTTGCTCTCACAGCTGGGGCTGTACTTATGGTGACTTATTATGTTATTTACCCCATATCGTGCTCAGTTTTGGCTGAATTAGAATAGGTTGAACTGTTTCTGCTGTGTAGTATGGGAACATACTGTTGCAAACTGTTGCAGAAATGTTCTTGGGAAGTTAAAATAAACAGTGTAACACTTTATGAGTTTTTTTTTCTTTTTTTTTTGGTCATTTATATATTTTATATGCATTTTGTATCATGAACTAACAATGCATTTAAAAACCTTAATTAATAATACATTTAATCTTTATTTCTGCATTTATTTTTTAACATTTTAAGTGCATGAATTAACCAAGTATTTTGTAAAGTAATAGATTTCTTATATTAATAATTAGTATTAATAAATTTGTTTTTATTAATAAAATAGTTTTTCATTGTTAGTTCACGATACCTAATGCATAAACTAAAGTCCTACTTACCACACTTAAGTAAAAATAATATCAAGGCATTTAATTTTTATTTTATTTATTGTTTAATAATTTATTTATTTAATTGTATTAGGTTTTTAGAATTATATTTTCTCTTTTTATTTTAATTATAGTTAAAATGTTAGTAATTTTGTTGTGTTTTTTCACTTTTATTTTTATTATTATTATTATTAGTAGTAGTAGTAGTAGTAGTATTTTTATATATGTCTGTATAGCTTTCATTGATTTTTATTGCAGTTGTAGTTGTTTTGGTTATTTTAGTAGACCAAGCTAAGCTAATAAGCTAAATGAAAATACAAAATTGTGCCTATATATACGTATATACAGTATATATATATATATATATATATATATATATATATATATATCTTTTTTTTATGTGAATTCATTAACTTGTAAATTAAAGTTGAGCTGTTTTATAGCACATTGAGCAAATATTTAATTCCATCTCGTTCTGTTGTTCTTTGAAATGTAATATTATTCTCTCTGCTTACTTTTCAATGTAATTATGAATCTGTCATAATTTAGCATTCTTCAAAAGTGAAATCTGGAAAATGTTACAAAGAGAATATGTATTTTCTGTGACTGAAGGGTGAGGTGGGACTTGAAGCATCTGTCCAGCATGAGCCTGACAAGGAAAATAAGCATGAAAGAAAAAATCCAGAGAAAGAAATCCACACCTTTATGGAGAAGCGTTTTTGTTTCCAAAGCCACCCTGCATTAACAGCTTTCATCTGGTTTTCCTTGGCAGCCGAGAACTAAGATTTATCCAGCAGGAATTATGGTATAAATTGTTCCTCAGACAGAAGAAATGAACTGACTGCACCTGGCCTGACACAGCTGTTTTGCACATAGCACAGGGATCAATAGACATCCAATTGTTCATCACCCTGAAGAAAGCTCTTGAGAGCAAATACATGAGTCTGTTAGAATCAAGGAATGACCACGTTAGCAAAAAACATATGTGCAACTCAACAAGATCTTTGCAGGTTCCACAAAATGACCATTAAATACACTGCACAGGGCTGCACAGTTAAGTAAAAATAGCTGACTACAGACAAACAGTATTACTGCACCAAATATTTTCTGGAACATCACATCAAGATCAGGTAAACCTTTTGTAGAAATCCTATACTAAATATTAGCCAACTAACAGATAAATGGAAAGGCCTGTTAACAATGTGACAGTTTAAAAAAGGACTTTATGGTGAGAAAGAAGAAGATCTACAACGGGTCTTTATTGAATCTCTTATTCTGTATCTCTTTTAAAAACTTTATATATATATATATATATATATATATGTGTGTGTGTGTGTGTGTGTGTGTGTGTGTATATATATATATATATATATATATATATATATATATATATATATGTATATTTGCACCAAAATTCACATCAGTATTATGTGGAATTTTGTTTGGCATCTGAACATGGTAAATAAGAATATTAATAATAAAATAAGTTTCAGTACAATATTTAAAAAATGAAACCTTAACCCTATGAAGCCTACTGTATCATGAATTCTTAGGCCTCTAAATCATGATCCAAAATTTGCTGAAAAACCTTCTGTACACAATTCACATTCATGCCTTCTGTTGATTGATAGTTAATACTTTTTAAGCAAGTAAAAGGCTTAGTATGCAATCATTTTGTTTTTCGCAAGTGACAGCGGTGTTCCAGTTCTAAAGCCATGGTGAAAGTTCAAGCAAAGCATGCTAACTGTTCTGTCTTTGGCTGCACAGACGAGCACAGAACACTATTTAGAGTCCCGGCCTCAGAGGAGACGAGAGCAGTGGATTTATTGATTTATTTAATGTATACAGAGCCGATCCTCCCTATACGCAGAATACGCAAGCTGCGTAGGGCCCCCAAATGTTTTAATTTTAGTTTCGTTTTTGAGTTTGGCAAGCGGTTATGAAAACATGAATGATCATTTATTTTAATGCAGTGCACTGTCACCCTCTCTATGTAAAAATCAGTCAAATCATGTAACATGAATGTCGTAAAGTCTCTTGACAAAGCCTCGCAAGAAAAAAAAAAAAAAACAGTTGAAAGTGTACCGAGCCGCGGAAGAGAACTTGTTTGACAGCCGCTTTCTGTGTGCGTGCTTTGGATGTGTGCACTCAGAAAACCCTATATCAGAAGTTTAAACTGATATGGTTTAAAACGCATGATTTTAATGCGATAGACATGATAATCAAAACCAGTTTTTTTTTTTTTTTTTACCTGAGTATTTGAGGTAGGAGCTGTAAAGGCACAGCTCTATTCTGGAAAGGGGTGGGTGGGGGGTAAGCATCAGCTCATGTGCACTTAAAGATACATGCACGAAAACAGCGTATTTTATATTTATTTTATAGCGTATTTTATATTATATTTCTGCTTCCAATAAAAATAGGCATTTTCAAAATGATATAATAAATGATCTGTGGGGTATTTTCAGCTGAAACTTCACAGATGCATTCTGGGGACACCTGAGACTTATATTACATATTGTAAAAATTTTGCTTTAAAAATATATATATATATATATTTATTATTATTTCAAATGACAGGTTTTACACAGTAAAGTAAGATTGTGCTATCAAATAGTCATTGTGGAGGTTTTTCCTGTAGAGCAGAAGGACGGCTGCTGCCCCACATGCAGATGGAGCTCTTCCAGTGTCAGACATTCCATGATCAGCTTGTAATATTTCCAAGCCTGGCTCAGTCATATCCTGACGGTCCTGCACACAGCTGCAGAGCAGTACAGTAATACCGCCTTGAGGATGTGAGCACATTACAAAATGGGGCCCTTTATGGTGAGAGAAAATATAGCAATCAAAACTGAATAAATTACAAATTAAAAGTTTCAGCACAAAACCCAAGACAGCACGAGCAAAACAGCTGAAGTCTGCAAAAATACTGAACTCAGCTAATGCGATTTGTCATGTGGGTGCAATGTTGGAAAAAAATGCCATTTTGGTTTCATACAGAGAAAACAGCTAAATCAGCTTTTAATAATTCACTGGCCATGGTTGTACTTTGTTTTCATTTGTTCATGTACTTAAGGGATTGTGCTATAATAACAGTACAGTATATACTATTTAAAATTACGGTATGTAAAAGCCACCAAGGATATTATTCCTTGAATGGGCCTTTGTACACAACACACGAGCAAGGCTTCAGGCTCACCACAATTTGTTTGGATGAGACTACCACGCACAAGTTACGGTCATCTTTTTAGCAATTTTCAAACACTTACTTCTACAACAATGCAAAGATACGCAGTGCCCTCGGCGAAGATTTGCAAGTAAGCTGAGTCCATTTAAATCTAAGCCTGCAGACAAAAAAGGAGTCTGTTGTAGATAAAGACTCTCGCGGTTTAAATGCACTTCTTACAGCGGGACTGTTTGATGTCCTTCTCTACACCTGTGGATTGACTCTGTGAGCATGTCACCTCTGCTAACATGGCTTCAAGGGCTCCTGATAAAGTGAACATAATGTCTTGCGTCAGCATAAAAGTCACCATCAATGTCAAAAATGGACCTTCTTTTTTTAAATGAAGTATTGCAGTGTTTATTTTAAATGTGCACATCATTATTTGTTTATAATTCATGTGCCCTAGTAGGCCTAATCTTTAATCAAAAACATGAACTTCCCCTCCCCAACAACGACATCTGCGGTCGACGATGTATGAACCGTCATGAGGATGGGAAAAAATCTCTCCCCTCCAGCAACCTGTCAATCACATGAAATCGCAGCAATTAGTAGTCGACAACAATCCAATCAATTCCCGACGGACAAAATCAAGTCCCGCCTTACGTTTTTTTCTTGTTCAAGAAGTCATTTCACTTAGATACAGTATATGTCACAATAGAGAAGAAAGACAATTGCAATTTCCATTTCTTGTCGACTTTTTTAAAAACACCAAGGAAATACATTTGTGTTCTGAGTCTGACTATACGTTACACCGCTCCACTCCAGTTCCACTCAGGGTTTTCCATTTCCTGCTCACTCACACATAAATGTTTGAGTGAGAAAAACAGACAAATTCACTCTTATTCATTTTAAACCCAACAATGAAATTATTGATTAAAATGACTGTTAGCAAAATACTTAATATTTCAATAACAATAATGAAGATGGGATGAAAATTTCACAGCATTGCTATAATTAAACAATTTTAATTAAAACATAAAAAATGACGAGTAAACAATAACACCACAAAATGTGAACAATAAATTTGTTCTAAAATATTTTTTCAAATATTTGTAATTCTTTCAAATAATCAATGAATAAGCATATTTACAAAATTATTATTACATATTGTTTTAGTGTACTCATTATAATATTATTTATTTTTTATATTATATATTTTTTATATTATATATTATTTATTATTTTTGATACTTGAAATGTTGATACATTCTTAAAAATATATATATGTGTGTGTGAGAGAGTGTGTGTGTGTGCTTGTTTATGCTACATGCTAAGGATAGTAAAACCTGACATTTTTTGACATTTTTGACGAGGGATTTTTTTTAATTAAAAATAGTAAATTATGTTTATCTGAAAGTGTAACAATGCAAACAGGTTTTCTGTAAGGGGTAGGTTTAGGGTTAGGGGACAGAAAATATTGTTTGGTCAGTATAAATGTAATAGAAGTCTATGGAAAGTCCCCACAATTCACAGAAACCTAATGCGTACGCGCGCTTGTGTGTGTGTTTCAATAATAATTTAATAATAATAATAAAATAATTTATTCTGCACTTTCATTAAATAAAATGTTATTTTCATAGGCTAAAATTAGAGTAAAATTTTTGTAATGTGTGTGTGTGTTTAATATAATAATAATAAGAAGAAGAAGAATACATTTTTAATTTGATAAAATTATATTTTCATAAATGAAACATACTAAAATGTACTAAAATATGATTTTATTTTAATGAATATAACAAAATATTGACTGAATTTAAAGAATATGTATGTCAAAAGACAATAATTATAACTAAAAAACTGTGTAAAAATGCACACTGCTCTCTAACTCGCTCCTTGGTCAAGGTAAAAATCACACAAACCCACTTCCACTCCACATCATTCTCATACTTTTTGTCTGGGACACTGCGAAAGCAGACAGTTGGGCTGTAACAGTATACACATATGTAAATAAATAAATAAATAAATACATACATACATACATAACATTCTGAACTGTGACTGCAAAACCAACTGTTACGCCTCTAGTCAAGCCGAATTATACAAGAGTGAGAATGCTGCTCAGGCAATCAAATTCGAGGACAGGAAAATAAAATAAAATAAAATAAAAACCAGAGCATTTTCTGCATTTGTCACAAAGAACACACAGGAGACATAACTGCACAGAAATTTGCTGCGCAGATTGACTGCTTTATTCCATATGCCATGCCTGAGCAGCTTTTGTTGGAATCAGCCCCAGCTTTCCAGAACCCAAGGCCTCTTGGTGGAATGTAAAACAGGTGCCATGCCATTGGTTCCCCCCACAGTGGGGGAGTAAGAAAAACTCCCACCCACACAGGAGCCAGGACATGACTGACAGCACATCACATTCTTCGGCCAGCTGTGTCTTCTGCTGATTTTCCATAAAACAATTCCCAGGAGACACTGAGAAGAAGATGCTCACCATCACATCAAAAATCATCCAGAAGAATAACACATGTCTGACCACACACACGCGACTGTAAGCTTTGCTGTGGTTTTCTTCTCTTCACACCTTACTTATTGCATTTAAAAGCTTATGCAAGTCTTTTCTTCAGACATATTGCGATGCGCAATTCTATTACTGGCAGTTAAAAGAGAAAAAGATGGAAAACGTTGCCAAGAACGCATATTCGCTAAAGAAATCAAACTACCCTATTTCTCCCCTTGATCCATGTGTGTTTCCTCACAGTTCTCTTTCCTCTGGTATGACCTAAGCCATGTAGGAGACTTTTGGCAGGGGATTTAAAGAGTTGAACTGCTATTTGAATCAGCACCAAAGCCTCAGAGATTACCATAATTCCTCTTGGAATAAAACTGCCAACTGCACGCTTGTGTGTCTGATGATATGACCTTCGTATGCCTCCTGCTGATGCTCATGTCTACAGAAGCATTTCAGTTAATAAAACAAATTGCGTGTTGAGGGTTTATTGTGTGTGAGTGTGTGCACATATTCCTACAAGAACTTAAACTTTAGTAGAGAAAAGTTTATGGATTTACAGCAGTAGTCCTCAACCTTATATTAGAAGGCCCTCACATAGAGGTTAAAGGTGCTGTATGTAGGATTGACATGAAAAATGTAGGTATTGCAGTCCAGATTCAAAATATTGGAGAGGGTTTTTTTCACCCGGCCCCTCCTCCTCAGACTTGACACACGCAGGTTGCCAGATTAACGGCACCAAGAGCTGATAAAATGTAAAACTGTAACTTGAATGCAATGTAAGTCGCTTTGGATAAAAGCGTCTGCTAAATGCATAAATGTAAATGTAAACAGGAACGAGCGCACATGACGATGAATGACATGAAATACGCTGTGTTTTCCACCAACTGGCAACCCGGGGTACCGAAATACAATTGGGTAAACTGGCAGTGGGCGGGTTACACAGACCAAAACAGAGACCGACATTCCGGCCCAGAATGCACATTTTCAAAGGAGAATAACTGACTGTATCATTGTTATTCAGATAAACAATTATGTTAACTTAGCATCTTTCTTAAATATCTGCAAACATATTATGGTATGTTTATGCTTTAGTAGAGTCAAAAACTTACATGCAGCACCTTTAAGATATTTATGTAATTTCTGCTGCAATTATGACTGCTTGTTGCTTGTTTTCAAACTTTTTTTTTTTACTTATTGATATATTTATAATTAACCATGATTAATTTTACAATTCCAGAGGTTTCAAGACCCATATGTTGTTCAATAAAAATAATAATCATTACACTCGAGAAACTATCTCAGCAAATTATTCCCTTATATCACTTCATATAATACTTTATTTCTTTTGTGGAACAAAAAAAGAGACGTTCCAGTGCAAGTGGATGGGAACCAGGAGCTTTCAAGTTTTGTTTTGTTTTTTTATTTTTAAAATAAAATAAAATAAATAGGCATCATAAAATAATCAATATGGATAGTGCACTAATTGTTTTTAAAGTCATATGATAATTTTGTGTGCAGAAGATGTTATTAACAGAAAATCTTGCCTTGACAGTTATGGTCACCATTCACATTCATTATGTGAAAAATAGCAGCTTGGACATTCTGATAAATATATCCTTCTGTATTTCACTGGAAAAACATCCTACAGTTTCAAATCAATGTGAGGGTGAGTAAAAGATGACAGACGTTTTATTTTTAGGTGAAGTATTCAAATAAAATAAGTATAAATGTAATAAGAATTAATTAAAAATGTAATAAACAATCAAAACTCTCCACTCCAGTTAAAAAATGTAAGCAAACAGTCAATTCTTTAAGCATTTTTAAAAGATGCTTATACAAGAGGAATGTATTGTTCTTTTCTCATGTCAATATTTAATACAGTCTCAAATCACCCTAAAGAATATCACATAAAAAAATCATGATCATCCATGTTCAGTCACATACCATTTGAAGACCATTTTAATCATTTATTATTATTATTTGCAAATCTTAGGGATACCTCAAAGGATCACCCTCCCTGCCACCTTTCCTGCTATCAAACCGCCCATGATCTCAAAGCCCATCGCCTCACGACCCAACCTGCTGCTGTGCAACAATGCTCATATTCACAGCCTTCAGCCAGCAAATTGCTTCTCTCATTCCACACCACACCCTTGCGCTCAGCCACCTGCAAAACGAACCCTGCTGGAAATTTCACTACAAATTACCCTGTGTCTGCTCAATCCCCCTGGGAGAAGAAAAACCCCTATTCTCTCCAGAGCCCACAGTAACCGTGCTTATCAAACTCACACATATAGTAAGTTACAATAAATCAGCACCTGGATTAAAGCTACAATATATGCACCTTGAGCTTTGGGTGCTTAAAATAATACATATGTATGCGTGTGTATATGTTTATATAACCTATATGTATGCATTCCCATAAACCAAGCCTTAAATTGCTATGTGCAAGAAAGTTTCAAGGGACAAATGAAAGCAATACCTAAGGCATACTGTAAATAACAATCTTCTACATGGAATGCTTTCATTTTTTTTCTGCAACTTTAGGATAAGGCTGCCCTCTGGTGGATTTCGCTCACAAAACCATCAAACCGACGGATGAGTTTGAGGCAAACCTGCCAGGAAGATGAGTGTTGAAAGCTCCTTGGAAAAAGGATTGGGGCTGTTTTGTGGTCACATGGCATTTTGCCAACCGTAGAAGTGAGCAAAGTCTTTAAAGCCACAGTGCCTAAATCTCCTCTCTGTATTTCTTTACTCTATGCAGATGCTTCAGATTGACTGATTTGTCCCACAAGTAGCCTACACAACATTGAGCCTAAGAAAACAAAGCACTTCTCTACAAACACACAAATGGCTACTTTCCCCAGGGTTGCCAGGTTTTCGTAACAAAACCCGCCAAATTGCCACTCAAAACTAGCCCAATTGTATTTCGAGGGGGGTCCCCCGGTAAGGTAAAAATCGCATTCATGAGGGTAAAATACTTTAACCCGCGGCAACAGTGTTAAAGTAGCCCATTTCCATGGGAAAACAGTGGACTTGGCAACACTGACCTGCTCCCGTTTCGGACCATTCAAAACAAGATTCCTCTCATACTGATGTGTATTTATTTATCAATGGCAATCAAATATTCTAGACTTTTAAAAATGGTTTCAGAAGTTGTTTTCACAATGCCGTTCCAGAAGAACCATTCGGCAAACAGTTCTGAACATTATAATAATCTGAAGAACCTTTTTCCACCATAAAGAACCTTTTGTGAAAAGGAAAATTTCCATGGATGATAAAGGTTCTTCAAGGAGCCATCGATGCCAATAAAGAACCTTTGTTTTTAAGAGTGTGGAAAGATTCAATGGATGTTAATGGTTCTTAATGGAACCATTGATGCCATATAAGGAACCTTTATTTTTAAAAGTCTGCACATGTTTTTAATTGATTTACAGATTGCAAAATCCTCAGAATACACACTATGGGAGGTGCTCAGCTTTTTCAGTCTGTGCTAAGTCTATCTGTTTACTGTCTTACCAATATTCAAAATTTGAGATAATGTTCCTAAATCTTAGATCATGCAGAAATCAAAAAGCATTAGCAAACAGATCACATCAGAACTTGCTCTGGGAGTGTTAAGGTTTGCTTAATAACTGCGGTTTGGGTTTGCAGACAAAGAATGGGGTGGTCCTCTCGCCCTCGGTCTGTGCTGCAGCAGCCGAGACGCAGACGGAGAGAAGGCGCAGGGCCAAAGCTGTGGGGCCTGGAGCAGGATCACAGCAGCGCCTGTTTCTGTGAGCTGAGCCTGTGAGATGAAGCTTTCAGGTTGTGAGATCACACGGGACTGAGTCTCAGCAGCTGCTGAACGAACGCTAACAATACATTTTTTTCTCTGTGTAAATTTCTTTTGATTTTTAACTCAATAAATCAAACCCATGTTTACTGTTTCGCTATGGGCATTTCACATTTAAACAATTTAAAATATTAATTCGATATTTGTAGTATTTATTTCATATTCGATATTCCCTGCCTGAAGTCTTTTATTGATATGAATACAAATACTATTGTTTTATCCCACCATTAGGCTCTGCCATATCATTCAACTAGGCAAATTTGAGCAATAAATTAATATAGACCGAAAACAAACAAACGGTTATTATAGTTAAATACAGCTAAGAAAAAAAAGTTCATTACTTAAAATAAAACAAACGTTAACTGGAAATTAAATGTATTTTATTTCAGCTAGTTGCAACACATTTCTTTTTCAATTAGATTAACTTGAAATACTAAAATAACTAAAATAAATAAAACTGAAAGAAAAAGAATAATAAAAAAAACATAGATGATGTACATGACACATAAATACATGACACATAAAATTGTTAATTTTAACTGCAAACTAAATGAAAACATAAAATGTAAACATTTAAAATCTAATTAAACATATCAGTTAAATGTATATTATCGATGCTACAGTAAATAACACTGCTGCAAACTAAAGTGGATGGAAAAAGAAAAAAAGGACAATGAATGACTTGGAATTGGAGTGCAAAAAAGATTGGAAACACATGGTGTAGGACGGAAAAATGGCTGCAAGTCTGAGACAATTTGTTGGTGGCCTATTCCCTTTTAGATAAGTTCCAAAAATGACAAAGTAGTTTGAAAGCTAGTTCCTCTAAAATAAGTAAAACCTCAATTAAAAAACTAAATAAATAAAAATAAATAAATAAATACAAATAATAATAATAAAAAGACTGCACACATTTTTAATCCCAAAAAATCTATTTTTGTGCTTGTTAGCAGATTCAATGCTTGTTAGCACTCATATTGTGCGTTTTTTATATTTCATGTATTTAAGTGACTGATCACGTTCAGAGTTTTACAACAATCCGTCACCATTTACCGATACCATAGAAATGAATGCATAATGCTGTAAATGAATGTGTAATGCTCCTTCCTGTTGCAAAAACTGTCTGTGACCCCTCTCATAAACTTATTGTATCTCTACATCATTATTATCCTGAGAATATCATATAAATATATACCCCTACTGGTCAAAAAACATAACTCTGCAAATAATGGAAGCCCTCCACACTATTTTTTTCCTAAATTCACTACCATTAGTGTGCCTTTTGCCTCCAGATCGTGTCAACAAAAACAACTAAAATGTTTAATGGGTATATTGGGTTTGTACAGTTTACTTTAATCACTCACAATCCAAAATATACTTTAAATGAAGCATTATAGACTGCGTTTTTATTACATAGTTCCTAAATATGCGGCCTTTTCATAGAGAATAATGACTGAAAGTCAGCTTGGGTCCAGGTTTTCTTCTGTTTACAACCATATAAGCAACTATAAGACATTACTCAGAAGGCCATGAAGAACCTTTTGAATTATTTTCTTATTGGTCAATGACAGAATAGCTGCGCTGTTGAATTACAAGATGCCCTTTGAAAATATTTTACTTTGTTCAACCCTTTTTACATACTTTATCTTCTTCTCTCATACCGGCATTAGAAACAATACCAGAAAATTCACCCTATTGTTTTTATTTGAAAAGGAGTTTTAATGTATTCACCCATTGGCCATCCCAGTGCAATACACATATGTAAGAAAAACAGTACTATGATTCAAAATATATGTTTTAATGTCACAAGCCAAAGGTCAAAATGTGTCCATCTGCACATGAGTTTAGCCCTTCCTGTGAAATATGTCTTTATTGCACTTCTAACGACTGAGCAAACAGTTATTTAATACAAGTCCATTTTTTGGCACTGCTGGCACTGTAGTGCCTTTCCACACTGAAACAACTATTTGGCAGTAGTGTTCAAAATCAAAACAAAGAAATGAATACAAATTTGAGTTAGCACAAAATACCATTCAGACAAACAGGTATAAAATTGCAAAACAACATACCCAATTTTAAAAAGTACTTTTTTTTTGCTTTTCCTTCTTTGCATTTTTCTGTAATTGTATATCAATGCTTGGTGAAATTATTGCAAAGACAGCACCACAAAAATATGATCAATTTGATGAGAAAAGTTGTTTCATTATGACTTTTAAAGTTTTTTTGTATTGTTTTTGTTGTTGTGTTTTTCTCCACAAAGAAAAACTGTTATAACCATTTCATTATTCTGTTAAATAATAGCACCCATAAAACCAATAACAACAGTTTCAACATGAGTGTGGAGTGTAAGCAGATGCAACGCCCAGTTTGTAATGCAAACTCATAATCTCATTTGTTAAATTGTCTCTTTTGGTACCTTCACTATGCAAATGAAATTAAAGTGATAGCTCACCAAAAAACTTGTGTTATCATTTACCCACCCGCATGTCTCTCCATATTCATGTTACATTCTTTATCACAAATTTTGAATAATGTGATCTTTTTCATGCAAAATAAATTGGGATTGGGTGTGCCATATTACAAGTCTTTTGAACCCAAATGTTACCTTTTTTATTATTTTGGATGATCTATCCACTTAAATGAATGTACCATAATAATATGAACTAACGCTATCTCACGACCAATTCGTACGTATTTTACGAGGTGGCTAATTCGTACGACCTCACTCGTACGATTTTGTACGATTTGTCTAAACCCCAGTGACGGGTAGGTTTAGGGGCGGGGTTAGGTGTAGGTCTTTCGTACAAATTCATACGAATTGTGCAACTCGTAAAATACGTACGATTTGGCAAAAATCGTATGAGTGAGCTTGTACGAATTAGCCACCTCATAAAATATGTACGAACTGCCGTGAGATCAGGCTGTGTGAACTTGTAATACTACATTTATCAAAGTACCAAAGAAAATTGTAGTCATCAAACCAAATTCCAATTTTTCAAGTTCTATACTCACTTTTTTCAAGGTGATTTTCTATTATATCCCCGAGGTCCAATGAGCTGACGCTCACCCCGTACTGTTTGAGGTAGGCACAGTGATGTTGTTCATTCTATTGTTCACTACTGATTCACCATTATCTTGAGTTTTAAAATATACCACATAGAATATTGGCAGGACAATGCCAATGAGCAACATGGCAATTACAGCGTTCCACCACTGGATCCCCCAGTCTGCACCGTAGCTACGCAAAAGCTGGCTTCTCCACCCCCATCGTTTGGATACCCTGGAACCGCTGGAAAATACCTCTTCTGAGGGGTCTGTGCTTTGGATCAGACGCTCAATGTCACTGTCCACCTCTTTTAGGTAATTGGTGTACTCCTGCACCTGAGGTCTTCCCGAGACGTTTGCTTCAGCACTGTCTGACGATGTTACATCATTGGAGGGTCTTTGCTGGGGGTTCCTGAGCTCAGAGTTGGCCTCGGTTAGCAAGCCATGCTTCTTTACAGGGATTTTGATGGACTTCAGTGCATACATGTCCTGCTCTTGAAAAAGGTTGTTCACCCTTTTTATGTCAGCCACCTGGAAGCCATAGAAAATGATTATTTTTAAGGGAAATGTTCAATCCAAAAATGAAAATTTGCAGCAAATATGCACTCATCCTCAGGCCATCCAAGATGTAGATGAGTTTGTTTCTTCAGCAGAACAGATTTGGAGAAATTTAGCATTTAACAAACTCATCTACATCTTGGATGGCTTGAGGGTGAATAAATTTGCATCAAATTTTCATTTTTAGGTGATCTATTCCTTTAAGGGCCTAAATGAGAATGATCTACGCTATCAAACATGATACCTTGCATCCATATTGAAGGGCCAGTTTGTTGAGATTGTCCTCATGTGAGATGTCCCGTTCCAACAAGAGCATTTCTCCCACTCTTTCTCTCTCCTGTGAGGATGAGTCTCTGCTTCGCGGCCGGAGCTCCATGACATTGAATTCCTCATCCTCAGATGACACTTCTGGTTCTTCTTGTCTGTGTCTGAACATGTACACTTGGCCATCCACACTGGCATGTACATCCACCGGAGCCTGAAAGGCTTGAGGGAGAGGATCTCCTCGCCTCATCACTGCAACTAGACCAATATCTAGAAGAATAAGTAGTAAGGCCAGTTCAGTTTGCATATACAGTACATTTATTTTCAAAGGTTTGGTGTGAGCATTTTTTTTAAGGAATTACAATTTTTATGAAACAAAGATTAATTAAAATGTGACAGTAATTTACAATGTTACAAAACATTTTTATTTCAATTAAATGCTGTTCTTTTGAACTTTCTATTCATCAAAGAAAAAAATATATACATACATATATATGTATACACACACACACACACACACACACACACACATATATATATATATATATATATATATAATTTTCCACAAAAAAAAATATTACGCAGCAGAACTGTTTTTAACACAAAAATATTTATTCAGCAACAAATAATTTATTAGAATGGTTTCTGAAGTATCATGACACTGAAGACTGCATTTATGGCTGCTAAAAAAAAAAGCGTTGCCATCACAGAACTAAATTACATTTTAAAATAAATTAGTGTAACAGTTGCAACAACAATAATATTTCACACTATTACTGTTTTTTTTTTTTCTGATCAAATTTTGGTGAGCATACAAGACTTATTCCAAAAATATTTTAAAACATTGAATGGTAAACTAAACTTTAAATGGTAGTGTTCATCAACTTCACCTCTATGACTTAGGAGTTGAGTTAGATTATAAATACGTTATTTTTTTATTTATTTTTTTTATTTTTTATTGTTTGTTTGTTATATGAAGATAACAATTAAACTTTATTGGAAACATTATCCTTACCTTCATGAATTATATTTCTATACTTTTCATGTATAATATGTATTGTAACATTTTACACTTGTACCAGGAGGAAAACAACAAACAAACAGTTTAATATTACTTGTAAAAAAGAATACTTTCATTGCACACCAAGTGCAATCAAACAGAAATTATGTTAAATTATGCAAAAGATGTAAAATATAATTGAATTGTGAATATTTATGATACATAAAATGCTAGCTATAAAATTAGCCTTATAAAGATAAAGGAGTTGCATTTTATTAATGTTTAAAATGTGTTATTATTTCCAATAAAGATGCTATTAAACACATAATTTAAGATGTAGGCTATTGACAGTTAAACTGTGGGAATGTTCATTGTGGGACTGTCAGAAAACATGTTCTTCTGTGTTGCATTTATATACAGTTAGAAATTGGTATTAACCAAAATAAATAACCTATTGAGGGTGTGAAATTTTATTTAGGGTCTTTTAAGATAATTTATTTTCTACAGGACCAAAAGTACTCATAGTCGAAAAACAAAACAAGGAAACAGCATTCAATCTGCAGTCAGAGATTTACAGCAGTAATAACAGGTAGAAATCAACTTCATTGTAATAAAACGTTTGTAACTACAGTAAGAAACATACTGCACGAAACAATGCATCATTGTTCATAAGCATACATCTACTGTATTGTGACATTTTGGAGACTTAGTAGCTCTACCTCAGAAAAAAATAATAAAAATCAGAGCTGGAAAGTGATTATTGTCTGTAACGTTAGCTGAAACAACAGCGGATCAACCTAGAACACCGTTACATCAACTGACATTGACTGAAAAGATTTTTCCCCAAAACTGTACAAAACACAAGGCAAAAATCAACAAAATATACCTTACATTTGTTAAGAAAAAAATGGAGTATGTGTACAGTAAACACTTATAAAGGTTACAGTAACCGACACACTTCTATAGCCTACTATCATCTCCGAAGTAAATCCGCTTTTTCATAACTTTCCCAATTATTGAGTTGAATCTAAATAATAATACTCACCTTTCTAGACAAAAACAGCTACATGGTGCTGACAAAAATATCCCCAAGTGTCATTTTAGAAACTTCATAACGCAACCGAGCATGCTGGTGCTGGCGAGAAGGCCACTGTAGATTGACAGGTCCTCCAGCCAATCAGCTCGTTGAAGAAGGCGAATCCTCTACCTACAGTAGATAACGCTGCCTATTACATAAGTGGTTGCATGCCCGATATTTTTTTTGTAAATTATATATGACGTCTTTATTTCGAAATCAAAATCTGGTGTCAGGCGTTCAATTAAAATGGTAAAGTGTCATGGTGCATTACCCGTGGCTTATGTTTCCCCAAGACTATAAAGTTTCTCTCTGTTAAGTGTGGTTGAGAACAAGGGCGGCTCTTACGTGTCACGGCAGGATGTCTTTGTAGGTGTGTAGTAGTCTATGAAATTTAATCATTTTATTAACAATTGTTACTACCTATTGTCATAACAAATTAATATTGCATCTCCTTTAAAATCAATAGCCTATTAAAAGATTTCTTTCTTTCTTTCTTTCTGATTTGGTGCCAAGAAACATTCTTATTGCTATTCACGTTAAAAAACAGCTAATATTTTTTGTGGAAACGTTATTTTTTTCAGGATTCTTTGATGAAAAGAAAGTTTAAAAGAAGAGCATTTATAAATATTTAGCATGCTAATATTTAGTAATCAAAGACATTACATGTAGCCTATTTAATGCCACTTAATGCCATTTAGGCTAATGCATCACTGTTGAATAAACATCATTTCTTTATTTACGTTAGTTATATACTGTAAAAGATAATAGTCACACATCTTTCAATAGATCATACATCTGCTAGATTACAATTTTTATTTCAGTCACCAAATTAGTGATTTCTGCTGTGAAAAAAAAAAAATTCAGACCATATCTGAACAAATCTGAAAATTCAAAAGCAGTATCAACAACAACAGATGTGGGTTATTGTGTTACATTGCTTCCGCGTTGAAACAAGTCAGTTGAGATTGGAAACATGAAGCTGTGGGTAAGGCATTCTGACAAAAAGTTGAACTGATCATGAAAAGGTTGAATCACGTGGTTTCGAAAAGGTCATACAGGTTTGAATGAAGGTGATTAACTGATGACAGAATTTTCGTTTTGGGTTAACTATCCTTTAAGAAGATTATATACATACATACATACATACATAAATGCATAAATATTACATATATACACTACCAGTCAAAAGTTTTTGAACTGTAAATTTTTTATGTTTTTTTTAATCTCTTAAAATAACTGTTTTCTATTTGAATACATTTTAAAATGTAATTGATTTATTTCAAAGCTGAATTGTTAGCATCATTACTCCAGTCACATGATTCTTCAGAAATCATTGTAATATTCTGATTTACTGCTCAAAAACATTTATTATTGTTGTTGTTGTTGTTGTTGTTATTATGTTGAAAACGGCTGAGTAGACTTTTTCAGGTTTCTTTGATTAATAGAAAGTTCAGAAGAGCAGCATTTATCTGAAATAGAAATCTTTTGTAACATTAAAAATGTCTTTATCATCACTTTTGATCAAGTTAAAGCATCCTTGCTGAATAAAAGTATTAATAATTTCCCCCTCCCCCCAAGCTTTTGAATGGTATAGTGTATAATGTTGAAAAAGCTTTATATTTCAGATAAATGCTGATCTCTGGATCTTTCATTAAAGAATCCTGAAAAAAAAATACTCAACTGTTTTGAATATTGATAATATTAATAAAAAAATGAATACTGAATGTTTCTTGAACAGCAAATCAGCATATTAGAATGATTTCTGAAGGATCATGTGACACTGAAGACTGCAGTAATGATGCTGAAAATCATCTTTGATCACAGATAAATACCAAATAGAAAGCAGTTATTTTAAATAGAAAATATTTCACAATATTACTGATTTTGGATCAAATAAATGTGCAGAAGAGAATTAAAAATGTTACTGTTCAGTCTATAGATTACCCTGAGAATGTGCTGACAGTCAGTCTATAGCAGCACTTCTCAGTTAGACCTCAAGATGTCGCCATATATCTGCAGTAGTTTTAAAACAATTTGCTCAAGGATGGTTTGCAGTAAAGCGTTTTAAACCTCTATTTGCCAAAGGTCCATGTCCCTCATTCACCTTCTTTGTCAGAATATTCTTCGTCTGCTCCAGTCCAGGAGTCAATTACCATGGCAGGGCTGTGTCAGACCACGCAGTGCTATAGAGGTGCTTCAGGTCGCCTTAGTCACTCCTGCTAAAGCACAGGTCAACGCTCAGGCTCAGCAGTTCATGATGGAGGACAAGAGCCTGCTGTAGTTGATCCACACATGGACACTGATGTTGGGAGCCCTGGGACATTTGTCAGTCCTCTCTAAGATTGACTAGCAGGGTTTGTTTGAGCAGATAATGCCTTCTGCTTGCCATTATGGGGTCAGATATAACAGCAAGTTACACACACATATATATTCGTGCGTGTGTGTGTGTGTGTGTGTGTGTGTGTGTGTGTGTGTGTGTGAAAAAAGTGATCTTTTCAAATCCAATTTGGGCCATTGGTACAGGATTTGATACATGGTCACACAACCCAAGTGTGAGCTGTCAAATCTGAATTCATTTTCAAATAAATTTTCATTTTATTGTTAATTAACATCACACATTACAGTGTAGGAGCAAATGCTTGTCATCGTTCAATGCACTTTGCCTTAACAGACAAAATTATAACGAATCAACGAAGCAACAGAAAACACACTGAAATAACTATTGTAATTGATTTTTGGAAGAAACTTTAGTTGAGAATACTGGAATATATTGTACTCAAATAAATCTGTTAGTCTTGTAATATGCAATTCAACTTATAACACAAAATGCAAGTTTACATATTTGACATTTTTGCCATTGTTTGCATCCATATAGATAATGCACATGACATTTTTGTAAATATGCAGGTCATTTCAAGTCAAAGATCAGCAGCAATGTAAACAGTCAAAGCAAAACTATGAGATAATCATAAGTAAGCATAAAAAGTCTCAGGAAATGTACTTTTCTTTTCTTTTCTTGCATAATACATTGACATTACAGTACAAAATGGCTCTTTCGGCATATCCTGAACAACTGTAAGCATTAATTTCATATGAGAGGCTCTTGGAGCATGCGTAAACGTCACATAAAATAAAACAGGAAACCATTTAAATATCACCTGATCTTTTAGTATTTATATAACTGCTCACTGCTGACAGTCAATGACAGGCAAATATGCCATTCATGCACAACAGTACAGTTAACCTTCCCAGTACAATCCTTCCAAGAACTAGGCATATGTGCATTCTCAGTGGCAGATTACACAGACGACATGATCTGATGAGCATACAAGCTGTTATCTGGGTCAGCGCTAGTCTCCAATTTCACGCCCTGAAACATCCATCATATCTGTATTGTTCCTCTCCACAGAGTTTATTGACCTTCGTTTCTTGGCAAAAGCAGACTGTCACCGAAATTTCTTTGCCATTTCTGTAAGTTAGCATGTATGTTTAGCCTGTGTTTTGAAGTGTGGCGTGCTAATGGAGAGAGGACTGCAGTGGAGCCTGAGCTAATTGAAGCTTTGCATGTTGCTTCCACTCCTATGAACTGTTGACATTTAACTGACCCCATGATTTATATATAACTCTTGTAAGCCACTAAAGCTTTTAAAAGTAAGTCCAATTATTTTCATATACAGTATGTCACATGTATTTTACATTTTACCATCCATGCACACTTAAAACCAAAAGTCCTTCCAAAAAGGGCAATCAGCTGACCTTCAGTCAACCCCATATGGTACCTCAAATAAACTGTAAGCACGGCACTTAACTACAGCTGACCTATTTTTACATAAACGCGCTGTGAGAATTTCAACACTTCCTTCTGACCTGAAAAACATTTGCTTACGTATAAGTGTTTTACTTAAAGTAGATGCTCAGCAATTGTATTCATATTGATTTTTAAATTGGTTTAAATTGTCACTGATTCAAGGCAGCAGACAGCAGCTGGGCACTTTTTATTGGCTTGATAACACCTTCATTCAATGCAAAAACCTCCCTGAAGGGGGAGCAGGAGCAAATGTGACAAAACAAAAATTAGCACGAAGCAGCACATCATATCATTTACATCACATTCAGATGCAGGGTGCAACTCTGAACACGGTGCAACAGAGTGGCATAACATGCTGTGTTTCTGGGCCACTGAGCAGCATGTCAAACTGACAGAGAGAGAACAAAAAGATGGAGAGAGATGCTGAGAGAGAGAGGAAGGTCAGATGCAATGTAACAATGAATAATTTGCGGATAGTGCGGCAGAAGAGCAACAGAATTGCAATCATGATACAGTATATACAAGTTCTGTCTATTTATCTACATGCTGAACTACATAGGCACACACATATTTTTAATAATAATAATAATACCAACAACAAAAACAACTATAATAATAAATACTATTCAAATAATAAATATGTATTACTATCATAATTACAAACCTTAAATGACAATTATACTTAAATGACAATGTTAAATATGTTGTATTGTAATTAAAAGTATCATTCTCATTTAAGTATTATGTTTTAAAATAATAATTATATATGTTATATATAAATATTATATATCATATATAAATAAATAAATATATCATATATAATTACCATTGCTTACCATAAGTATGTTTTATGTAAAGTATAGTCTTATCAATTGTATTACCATTGATTTTTAAATTGGTTTAATCTGATTCAAGTATCAGACTTAAGGCAATTAAGAAAATACATTAAATATAATATAATATAATATAATAATTGTAAAATATTATAAACGATTATGAAACCAAATTTATTTAATCCTAGAGCCAACATAAAGCCATTAAGGTTAAAATATGTGACAGACTACAACAATTTATATGATATCCTCAGTTTATCTTTTTTTAATATAGGATGGATTTGAGTGTTTTAAATGTTCATTTGATCTATATCCACCTCTAGATGGCAGCATAGTCCTTTGTATTTAAAGATATTTTAGCCCAGATGTTGTTGGATATTTTTCCAATATAACAAGTTTAAAGATTAAAAAAACACACATTAAACAAATTCATTAATTTGGGTAAAACATATTGCAAATATTAATGTCTGTATAAATTTGATCTACAGCCTTATTTCTACTAAACCTAAATCTCCATAAAACTTATTTTAACAGACCTAGAGAACCTCAAAACAGACTTCAGCCAAAGAAACACTTTAAAAATCTGATGTATGTAAGAGAGGGAAACTGTTGTTGTTTGTTTATGCTCGCGGCATGTCCGTGTCCATGTTTCTGGCACAGGTGATTTGCCGATCAGCGTGAGGCCAGTCGTTATATCTGCGGGGGGTCAGTGAAGGCAGTGTGGGGAAACAAAATTAATCCTCGTGGCTCTAGGTTATGGCAACAGGTCAGGAGTTTATTGATTAAATGTCAGCTACCCAGGTGAATGTGATTCGTAACTCTGAGGAGGCCCCTGCGCACGATCCATCACATGATATCCAAAGGAAGATTAAAGGCCGTATGACAGACTAAACACTTTCAGGCGGGATGAAGGTTCTGCCATCCGTTCGTTCGTCCATCCACCCATCCGTCGGTTCCAGACGTCAAAACTCAAGCCTTTAAACCTCCTGTTGTGTTCAAAAACTGGATACAACTTTTGTGTTGGGGGTCAAATGGGCCTACATTGGTTTCCATGCAATTTGCCAAAAATCGACCATGATAAATACTAAAGATTCATTTAAAAACAGAATACCTCTATTGTAGATTGTCAGAGACTTAAAAAATATAAAATACGTGATAAATTTAATAATTCCCATCAATTTTATTGTGGTATTTTCTGTTGTGTTAGGGGTTCGAAATTTAGCTGAACAGACACAAATTAAAACTTTTTTTTGTTATGACTACTTGTAGTGACTATTTGCACACTGAAGTGCAAATAACTGACAGATTTTTGACTGTGAAAGAAAAAATGTGCTATTCACTGTGGCTAAAATGTATAATTGCAGAAAAATGTATGATTAAAATGATCTTATAAATGTATGAGGTGGCAAGAGGAGGCTTTTACCCCACACACGGGGTAAAAGGGTCACCAGCATGGGGTAAAAGGCACACGGTATTGATAGAAATAGGCTACTTCAGCTAAAATAATGTTTTTTGTTTTGTTTTTGTTTTTAAATAATGTCTAAGTTAATACTTGTTCAAAACAATCACTTCAGCAAAGTTTGTACTACTTTCTGCTTATTTTGAAAAATAAAATAATTTTTGTTCAATAAATATACTGTCATTAAAATATGTAAATATAAAAATAATAAGTAAAGATTCTGAAAGTATTGAAGGAGATCCAATAATAATTGAATATATATTTACAGTAGTAACAACACATTATACAGGTGCATCTCAATAAATTAGAATGTCGTGGAAAAGTTCATTTATTTCAGTAATTCAACTCAAATTGTGAAACTCGTGTATTAAATAAATTCAATGCACACAGACTGAAGTAGTTTAAGTCTTTGGTTCTTTTAATTGTGATGATTTAGGCTCACATTTAACAAAAACCCACCAATTCACTATCTCAACAAATTAGAATATGGTGACATGCCAATCAGCTAATCAACTCAAAACACCTGCAAAGGTTTCCTGAGCCTTCAAAATGGTCTCTCAGTTTGGTTCACTGGGCTACACAATCATGGGGAAGACTGCTGATCTGACAGTTGTCCAGAAGACAATCATTGACACCCTTCACAAGGAGGGTAAGCCACAAACATTCATTGCCAAAGAAGCTGGCTGTTCACAGAGTGCTGTATCCAAGCATGTTAACAGAAAGTGAGAACCGCAGCCTTATGAGAATTGTCAAGCAAAATCGATTCAAGAATTTGGGTGAACTTCACAAGGAATGGACTGAGGCTGGGGTCAAGGCATCAAGAGCCACCACACACAGACGTGTCAAGGAATTTGGCTACAGTTGTCGTATTCCTCTTGTTAAGCCACTCCTGAACCACAGACAACGTCAGAGGCGTCTTACCTGGGCTAAGGAGAAGAAGAACTGGACTGTAGCCCAGTGGTCCAAAGTCGTCTTTTCAGATGAGAGCAAGTTTTGTATTTCATTTGGAAACCAAGGTCCTAGAGTCTGGAGGAAGGGTGGAGAAGCTCATAGCCCAAGTTGCATGAAGTCCAGTGTTAAGTTTCCACAGTCTGTGATGATTTGGGGTGCAATGTCTTCTGCTGGTGTTGGTCCATTGTGTTTTTTGAAAACCAACGTCACTGCACCGTTTACCAAGAAATTTTGGAGCACTTCATGCTTCCTTCTGCTGACCAGCTTTTTAAAGATGCTGATTTCATTTTCCAGCAGGATTTGGCACCTGCCCACACTGCCAAAAGCACCAAAAGTTGATTCTAGAGAATCTATGGGGTATTGTCAAGAGGAAAATGAGAAACAAGAGACCAAAAAATGCAGATGAGCTGAAGGCTACTGTCAAAGAAACCTGGGCTTCCATACCACCTCAGCAGTGCCACAAACTGATCACCTCCATGCCACGCCGAATTGAGGCAGTAATTAAAGCAAAAGGAGCCCCTACCAAGTATTGAGTACATATACAGTAAATGAACATACTTTCCAGAAGGCCAACAATTCACTAAAAATGTTTTTTTTATTGGTCTTATGAAGTATTCTAATTTCTTGAGATAGTGAATTGGTAGGTTTTTGTTAAATGTGAGCCTAAATCATCACAATTAAAAGAACCAAAGACTTAAACTACTTCAGTCTGTGTGCATTGAATTTATTTAATACACGAGTTTCACAATTTGAGTTGAATTACTGAAATAAATTAACTTTTCCACGACATTCTAATTTATTGAGATGCACCTGTATTTTATTATATGATATGATTAATATCATGTTTTTAAATTTGATGGCTTCATTCTAAACGGTGATTATCTCTCATATGGACACTCAACATAATATATGATATTTACCATCTGAATCTAACCATGTCATGTCAACAAATGGAAAAGTCTATTAATTATCATGTTAATTACTGTGCGCCTTTAGCCCCAACAACAGGGGCGCTTTTCACCCCAAATACCATACTTTAACATATTCTTTCGTTAATTAAAAACTGTTGTTTTAATTATCTTAAACAAAACTGAAAATCATAAAGAAGACCTTTGTCTCAAAATGTATGCATTCATTTTAGCGATTCTCATTTGCTACTTAAATCTACAACACTTTAAAAAACATAAAATATTAGATCAAGTAAGCACAGAATCGACTTTGCGCTGCTGCGAGCAATCGCGTCAAAGATCAGACAAATATACACATGCATCTTGAAAAGCTGATGTTTTGGAAAGTGCTACGCCACGTTTTTGTGCCATCTAGTGGTTTAGATGAAAATAATGTCAAAGGTGCCTTTTACCCAGGGGCGCCTTTAGCCCCTACATTTTCTTGGATGATTCAAAAGACGAGTCTCAACTGCTAGTAAATCAACTCTGAGTCTTAAATTTCTTAAAGTACCCCTATTATGGATAATGAAAGGTTCATATTTTGGTTTTGGGAGTCCCCAACAACAGGTTGACATGCATGCAAGGTCAAAAAACACTTTCATTGTCTTATAATATGCATTTATTTTTACCTTACTTGCTCAACGACTCCCAAACGATTTGCTTAACGATTCATTTTTTTCTAAACCCCTCCTTTGCTTGACGCTAATCTGCAGTGATTGGTTCGATTGGTCTCATTTTCATTTCATCATGCCTGTAATGCCTGATAAAGCAGCATTTGTGAGTGAAGAAGTGCTGCTTTGTGTACAGCGTTACCGAGGAAACCGCTATTTTTACCGCTCCAAAAGCTGCACCTTGTGGCATAGAATGAATTTGCATTTTCATTCAGACCAATGCAACAAGACCAACAAGTAGGCGGGCAATATGCTAATGTTTCATGTTGTCAACATGAAACGGCTTGGGATTCGTTTTAAAAACGACTAGTTTCATTGATTCAGAGTCGACTCTTTCATTTGAGCGACAATAACTTTATACACGGTGCACTTTCAGATTTAAAACTTTGCAGGATGTTTTCATTCAATTAGAGCTGTGTTACACACTGCATGAAAGGTCATTTTCAAAAATCCATAATAGGGGCACTTTCATTTATCCTGTAGTTCATATTTTTGACAATAAAGTTTTTTTTTTACCTGACTCTTTAGTGTTTTTCAAAGGGTTGACTTTTGACAAATTGCATAAAAATCAACGGAGGTTTGTAGAGCCTTGAGTTGAAACTTTGCATGACCACATTCATGACCCTGAATCATAAATATTCACCAAATTGCAAGAAGAAATAAACACGTTTACCAGTATTCCAAGCAGTCTGTCTGTCAAATTGACTTCAACACAACAGGAGAGTTAACGTCAGAATCCATAATCCTACAGACAGCCTCTCATTCCCTTGAGAAAGGTGCATGTGCCATCATAAGAGAATTTGACTGACAAGTGTACTTCAAAGCCCAAGGTTAATGATGTTGACATCGAAACCATTCAATGGGTTAAAGGCTAGAATAAGAGTTCTGAAGATCATGCTCTCTTTGTCAAATTAAACTCTCTGCATTTGGTCCCCGTTGAACGTGGAGCAGAGCTGTCAGCGACATGGGCGTCCTCAGGGTCGTGGTGGAAGTTATCCACTGACTCCAGCCACCCAGAGGATTTGCCACAAGGGATCGCAAAGTCGTATTTGGCCTCACGGTACCCATGGAGCCCCAGTTGGACGGTCTCTTTACCCTAGGGGTAGGTTCACAGGCCATACTGGACTCTGTGGTAGCTTAGAGCGCTGGGTGACACATAACCTTGCCCTGTCACCACCCTCACCAGTGTGTCAGCTGATATTAGACTGATTGACGTTGACCCGCCACTCAGGCTCTGAGGGTTTAGCGGCACTATATAACCTCGCCCTGACTGTTCACCAGGCTGAGGACATTGGAAGCAGGGCATCCTCAGCTGCGTCCTACTCCCAAGCAAGGGCGAGCGCTTCTGTCGTGTTATAAGAATTACAAATGTGTGCTTTGATTTGTGGATTTTTTGGGCATGCACATTACCATATCACATGAGCGTAGCAATATTTTTTGTTTGTTGTCTGCTGATTTTTTTAAGTTTGCTTTGTTTATGTGATTTTTTTTCACTACTGATGAAGTGAAATGTGAGTTGACATTCCATCTGATTCAGAGGATTTGGAGTTGTAGAGTCTGGCATGTTTCTTACCGTCTCACTCTCCAGGTTTACTTTTTTGTCTGCTGTTCCACTTTTCTGTAACTTCTATTTTAGCCCCTTTTGACAACCCCTTACTGTGCAAAAACATAATGTTAGCTTTTATAAGAGGACAATGTAGCAGAAGCCTACAAGTGCACCAAGCAGTGTCATGTATGTTTGTCACTAAAAGAGAGTTACATGAAATTAAATTTCAGAGTGACCACTGGCTCCAAAAAGGGTCATAACCTTCCATTCTATTTATTGATTGATTGAAAAAAAGAAAGAAATGAATACTTTTATTAAGCTGGGATACATCAAAACTGACAGTAAAGACATTTAAATTGTTACAAAATATTTATTTTAAATTTTATATTCATCAAAGAATCCTGAAAGAAATGTATCATGGACTCCACAAAAATTAAGCAGCACATTCAACATGATAATATTAAGAAATGTTTCTTGTGGACCAAATCAGAAATTATTTCTGAAGGATCATGTGACACTGAAGACTGGAGTAGTGGCTACTGAAAATTCAGCTTATCCATCAGTGGAATAAATTACTGTTTTACTGGGTTTTGGATCAAATAAATGCAGCCTTGGTGAGCATAAGAGACTTCTTTCAAAAACATTAAAAACAAAAAAAATAATTGTATATGTATATGTAATAATTTATGTGTTCTACAGAAAAAAAAAAAACAATCATATGGGTTTGAAACAACATGATTTTGTGATTAATGATGAATTGTTTAATAAATATGAGTAATTGGGAAGAAGATCACAAATCAAAACCTCCCATGGTCCCATTCTAAGCTTCAAAATAAAATCTAAACAAGTCGGGTGACTTGGTAACGCAAGACGGAGGTGAATTAAACATGGATGACAGCAGGGAGAGGAAACATGTCATTTCCAATGATATCTAAGTCTGTCTGCCATTAAAATGTGCAATGACCCGCACTACATACAAAAATGATATCATGAACATTAACTTCCCTAGTTAATGTTGTGTGCTGTGCCGGGTGCACTGGGCTGCCAGTGCACTAAGAGCATGCTTTTAATATGCTACATGCCCTGACTTCCTCTTTCCGCTTTCCTGTGGGAATTCCTTCTGCTTTTACAGCACACTGCCAAAGTGTTTCTGTAGATTGCAAAGTTCATGCCCTGAAGTAAATGTTCTAATTAAAATAGTGACTCTCAATAGGTTTAGAGCTCTGATGTGACACTGATCTTGCTTGCACAAAAGGTATACTGACAGGCAGTGCGCTAAGAAGTAAATTCAGTATAAAGAAGGATAGGAAGGATCAAACAACTTTGGACCCCATTTGAACCTCATTTTATGGACAGAAACGCTGGGACATTCTTCAGAATATCTATCTATCTATGTTCTACAGAAGAAATAAACTCACACAAGTTTGGAATAACCTAAGGGTGAATAAATGGTGGCATTATTTTTGAGTAATCTATCCCTTTAAGGGCAAATTTTAAACAAAAGATTCATTTTGAATGTGACAACAAATAGATTCACATATACTACAGTTAAAAAAAAAATTGGGGTCAGAAAGATCTAGGGATCATCTCATTTTGAAATAAATTAATCATTTTTTTCAACAAGGAAGAATTAAATTGGCTGTAAAGACTTTTAGACTATTACAAAATCGTCACTACTAGAACCAAATCAGCATATTAGAATGATTTCTGAAGAATCATGTGACGCTGATGACTGGAGTGATAGCTTTCCCAATGTATTTAACTGTACTTTTGATCAAATACATGTAGCCTTGGTGAACATAAGAGACTTCTTTCAAAAACCCCAAACTTTTGAATAGTCCTTTCACCTTTGATAGACTCTTTGTTGCACTCGTTAGCTTCATCACTGCCTTACGTGTCAAATATATGTGTTTGGGCATTAGATGCCATCAGTGGTAAGGTTTGAATTTTAGATTGCGTTTATGAATAAGACATACAAACTCCTAAGAGTGGAGTAATGTGCTCAGTTTCAACCTTTCGTGTTTGTTAAGGTGATTAATAATGAAACATAGAGAATTATGCATGGCGAGGTGACTTCTCTCCTTCGTTCTGAATGCACTAATTCACACAGAGTTCAGGCCAACTCAGAGTTGCAATTTAAAGGCTGCTTGTAACATAATCGCAAGAGAAAAATTGACAACAGAGGACACAAAGGCGAGAACTATTGAACCTGTAATGGTTTGTACCCTCTGTGAGAGTTCAAACCGAAGTCATGGGCATCACTGGCTTCCTTCTTCATCTGACAGGATGTGAGTTTGCTCTGACCTGGGGATTTTAATAATGTATACCGATCACACGGTGCAGGCTCCCGCCTCAGTTTAACCACCACATAACCTCAGCACTTCTAACTGTACATTATGGTTCAGACTGAAGAAAAACATATACCTTAAAATATTCATCTCACCTCTACCGGGGTCCTTATTCGGTCACTGCTGTACGACAACATCAGCCAACTTCTAAACTAACAAACAGCCTTTTGGGTCGTGTTTCGCATTCTGTGTCAAAGCATCTGTGAATTGCTAACCGTATGACTAGCATAATGTACATAATTATGTTCAAACACACAGCTATAATCCATGTAGAGCCGTAACCTTAGAATACGAGGAAACATGTCCTGTGTGGTTTAATCTTTTTATACTAAAAAAATCACTTCTAGGTAATTTTGTGTATTGTATAAGAGGCCATAAGATAATAGCTTCCCAAAGCATTTGCCTTTATTGAAGGCTCTTTTTTAAATCTCAGTGTAATTCGTTCACACACAAATAATCAGCTTAAAAATAAACCCTGCACTTGTGGCATCATTCATCATGTTTAGCCGGCATTTTTGTGGCAGAAGGCAGGCAAAATATTTTCCCTAATTTGGCCACCTCTGTTCTTCCCCAAAATAAACCTCTACCCTCAACATCTGTCATTCCACTTTTAGCACAGCCTCAAATGAAAGTGCAGGTAATGGATAGAAGACCTTTCACACTGTTCAGGGAAGGATGAAAGAATGGTCAGGGATGTGGGGGAAGGGACATAAGAGAGAGACAGAGAAACGAAAAGTGCCCAAAGCCTTGGATTGTCAGAATCGGTTGAAATGAGGAAAATTCTTGCATGAAGACACTCGGCACGGCTGCACTTTGAATGAACCAGTGGAAAATGGGAGGGAGCGATGAAACGGGAGGATGTTGCTTTGGAATAGATGATTGCAATCCTTGTAATCCATAATGAAACATCTTTAATTCTCACATTAAGACACAAAAAGCTGAACAGCAAGGTAAATTGTCGAATATGTGAATAAGATGGATTGGAAAAACAATGTACAAGAAGTCAAATAATCTTAACTACTGCGGTGACTGAAAATACATGTGGCGCTTTCGCAGTAACATGGTATTCATCATTCCTGCATAATTGAGCTGCGTGCCCTAGAGCATTGTGACTTTTATCCAATTTGATTTTTAAAAACAGTCACAGCATATTCTTAAAGTCATGAACACATACTTACAAGATTTAGAAATTCAGTTACTGCTTAAAGAAAAAAGCAGACATTAATCTGCTGTGAGATAATTGATCTTTCATTAGATTACACTCTTAAAAATAAAGGTTCAAAAGGTTATTATATATATATATATATATATAAATATATATACAGCAAAGAAGAACCACTATATATATATATATATCTATTTTTCCACTATATCTGCTATTTTTCACAGCACAGACCAGAAAAGTCACCAATTTGGGCCTGTGGATCAACCAATCAGAGTTTCCATGGCAGTACTTTCATAGAAACTTCAACCACACTGCATAAATGATTGACTCAAATACAATTGTGACCCAGAAATGAGGACCAGTGAACAAAGATGGCAAATTTCAAATCACACACACACTGAGTATATATGAAACACAGATATAACATTAAAACACATACACAAAATTAATAAAATAAATTAAAAAAAAAATAATAAAATAAAAGCTAATTCGGATATATATATATATATATATATATATATATAATGTATAGATAATACTAAAATAACCATCAAACATGTTACCCCTCTTTGGGAACTAAATCTGCAAACGTTGTTTTAATATATAGTGTATATAAAAATTACTATCACTTTAAATTAACAATCCAAAATACTCACTGGAAGTCAAATTGAAGGTTAATTGCAACCAGAAACATCAACCAGTTGTGCTTGTTGACCCATATGGACCTTCTAAAACAATAAGAGAAAGAGGCAAACTACAGTGGCCCACCTAGGAGCAGTTTTTATAATGAACTCCTGAAGTAAGTGAGGATGACATATGCAGTCTTCTGTTCTCTTATAAGCACACAGTGTGCTTGTGTGTGTTCTCGAGTGTCGAGCACATACACACGTTTGCGTGTGCTGCATATGCAGTCTATTAGAAGCAGAGCTGCTATTAGCGACATTACCTTCTTCAGAAACGACAGGTGTTGGCAGCACCATATTCCTGGCACCTTGCTGCATGTGACATCTCCATCGCCTCGAGTTATAAAGCCATCGCACATTGCTAAATGACTGAGGCCTCTTTACCACAGCACATAGCTTGGCTGAGGGCTGAGGAAGATAGTGAAGAATTGTGGTAGTAAACAGATCAGTAACTTTTGATTAAGTGATTTTACCATGTTAGGCATAATTTTATTGTTAGGCTTGATGCTAAATCTCCATTAACCATGGTAAAATCGCTGTCATGTGATACGTGACTTATTCATTTTTTTTAAATGCTATAAACAACAATTCCATAAGACAATATTTGATAAATAGTTGAATTTATTCATGTTTAAGGAGGCCAAGAAACATAGCAACTGTGTATTATATAGAACTCAACCAAGGTGTATGTCAACTATAAACAGCTTTGATTACATCTTATCCAATTTGAATTAAGAAATTCCCATATTTGAATTTAATTGACTGAGGAAGATTGCACATTCCAGATCATCTATAAGTCTGTGTATTAGTACTAGGGATTTTTTCAGCGACGCTTTCTGCATATTACATAGTTACTCCAGTAGCTTGCAACAAGTGATTCCATTTAGTCAACCATTTTATTTGAAATATTGATTTATTCAGGTATGAAACTATGAGACTTCAGGAATTTCAAATAGCACGCCTATCTTTATATGGCATAAATAGTAAGTTTAGTATGTTTGTATGCCATTCAGAATGAGTCATTGAATCATTCACGCAACTGATTTTCAAACTGATTTCAAAAACACTAATTCATACAGGAACCAAACAAGTGACTGCATGACTGACTGCATCCAGAATCACATAATCTCTAAGTAGATACTTCTTTTGAACAAATAATTACTTTTCAAAAGTTAAAAATGTATGTTCTATATAACATGAATGAACTCCTCTCCTATGTTCTCACGGGGTAGTAAAGTGTCCATTGGATGTGTACTTCAGAATCTCATCAGAAGTAGTAAATCACCCAGTTTGCCTACTGTTTTATGAATACTGTGAATTTGGACATACCACTCTTTTTACATACTGTTTTTTGCCTACTATATAGTAGAGAAGTACTGTATGCATATTTGGATACAGCCACTTTTGGCTGAGTCATTGAATTACTCACTTAAGCGATTCGTTTTAAACACTGATTCATTCAGGATTGAAAGAAAGGGTCCTCGCAGCTGACTCTTGTGTGTAGTAGATTTTTGTAACAAACTGGACATGCGCATAACTGTATATTTAATTCCAACTGTTCATAAAGCCAAACGTTTTTTCTTGTTTTTTCTTTTTATAAAAGCAATATCACACTGCATATATTTGGAACAACAGCACTTTTACACATATAATTTTGCTTAACCACAGAAGACTATAATTTATTGCTATTTTCATATTGGAGTTGGATGCTTGTGTTATGGATTTTTTTTCCCCTAAACACTATTCTGTAATGGAATGTTTTTCATGCTACTGTTTTAGGTCGGCTGGGACTCTAAAAAAATGGTAGGTAAGTAAAGTAAGAAAATGGATTGCTCCATACTTTTTTGTTATCCTGTGAATGGAGGATGCTTTGAGAAATAAATAAATAAAGCAAATTTCTAAAGCAAGGGAGGCTGGTGAAGAACGTTCACTTTTAAGGTTAATTGGAGCCAAAAGTGTCACATCAATCTAGCAGTTTACTAGAGGAAATTGGCCTGGCCTTTTGTTGAGAAATGGCGGAGATCACCACATGGGGTTTTTCTATAGACACTGGGTTGTTAAATTTGTAATGGGCTTACTGTGCTGCTGACCTGGTCTGGTCTGATATATAACTGTCTGTGGTGTAGACAGGACCCAGCCACCTTCACAACTTGTATTAAATTCATATTTTAGGCCTCCTGGGGTGCGATAACAACTCGAAGTTGCTTGCACATCTTGCCCTTCAGTTTGTTCACATGAAGATTTGAACATAGTAGTTCACATGTTTCCAGGTCAAAATAAGAGTCTCTGTACCAGCCGTGTTTTGGATGGTGGCCCATCAAAGAGGTCGGTGGTCCGTATTGCTTCCTATTTTGCATTTATTGCATCAACTTGTTTTTGCAAATGTGATTGGTTTCCCCAGTGTGTTCATTTCATTTTAGGGTTATATTCTTTGACATTATAAAAAAAAAAAAAAAAATCTTGGCTGCATTTCAAGGTCTCTGTAGTGTCTGCAAATAAGGGAGAACAAATCTTTATCCCCTTAGATGATTGCCCTGAATAATGATAATAAAAAGGATTACTCCTGGTCTAAAGAAGGCATCACGCTGAGCTAAGGTCTAATTGGCGAGTTCCTTTACAAAGTTGATCAAGTCCTTGGGCTGGAAGTTAGTGAACTGGTCAATTAATCTTTCTTCTCCCTTAATGAGGTGAGGGATTTCCTGTGGCTGGAGCCCAGCACAAAGACAGACATAGTGCCCAAAGGATGTGGCGTCGTGGTACCAAGTGAGCCCCCCAATTAAAAACGGACACCCCCAAACCTCCCCTCCACTCCAGGTGGTAAATTGGTCTGACCGAGACTCAAAGAGAGTGATCTTAACTATGACTTCAAATCGACTTTACAGGAGGATGGAGGAAAAGGGGAAATTTCCTCCATGAAATAGGTTTGTCATGGTCTGGAGCTTGCACCCATGAGGTCCAATCAATTATTTTGCTAAATAAAAAGAAACTTGTTGAATCCCTCCTGCTGAGAGCCAAAGAGTTTCCAAAACATTATGTTGCGGTCTGACTAAGGATTTGGGTTGGTGGATGAATGTCAGGACGGAACAAGCAGGATGAATAGGGGAATAAATGTGCTTGACATGGTTGGTTGGGTCATATAAAATCCGTGCTTATCAGAGGTCACTCCATCAGGAAGGGATCAAAGGTGAGCAAAGCAATGGAAGATTACAAAAACAATACCGTATATGCAACAATCTCATCAAAAGAAACGTTTATCAGAAATACACATACACGTCTGGCTGTTTCTGACTGCATGTTAAAGGGATATTGCACCCAAAAATAAAAAGTCTGCCATTATTTACTCACCCTGTGAAACATAAAAGAAGATATTTTGAGAAATGTCTCTGGGTTTTGTCCATACAATTGAAGTCAGTGGTAACCAAAATGGTTTTCTTCAAAATACTGTCTTTTGTGTTCCTCAGAAGAAATAAAGTCAAAAAGGCTGTTCGTGAATGATTCATTCTTTTTTAAAAGGAATCATTTATATCACTCTAAAATAATGATCTGCATTAGAGAGTGATTCGTTCATCTGGCCACACATTTGCATTGCCCAACATCATTTTGTTATATAAACAGAAAAGGGCTGTTTTTCAAAAGTATAATAAGCCTAAGTAGATGGTAGAACCATCAACATTGTACGTTTCTGTGATCTATAGGCTTACGTTGTGTTTTGGAAACGCAACCACGACTAGTTCATCTCCTCAGTCTGTACCATAGACTGAAAAAAAAGATAGACGACGGGTCTCCATTTCCTTCCACTGCAGAAAATGGAAGCCAAAATATCCCAGAAATTGGTATCTTGCATTGAAGATGTCATTTTGAGCCAGAGCCTTCACAAATCATGAAGTGGACCCACAATATCAAGGTCCAACACAAACTCAACTGCAAACACACAATCATTTTTTTTTTACTGTAAAGGCCAACTCACACCTTAAGACTTAAAAGTTAAGTCAAGTCAAGTTGAGCTTTATTGTCATGCCGCTACATGTGGGGACATACAGTGGAACGAAATGTCGTGCCTCATGGGTCCACGGTGCTACATAAATACAGACATAAATACAGACATACAACAATGAAGTAAAACACTATAAACCGATACACAACTAACCTACTGACAGATTTTGACTTAGTATACTATATATATTGTTTTCCCTATACAACTAAAGATAAAGCAAACTATACAAACTATGCGAATGCTTCACATAAATACTGTACATGTGCAGAGAGAAACATTGTGAGTCAAGCAGCTAGCTGAGGAACAGTACAAAATGATTTGTGGTAGTGCATGAGCATGTAAACATACATATATATATACGCTGCACCCCATTTTTATAGCATTAAATAGCACACTACAATCAAACTTTTTGGTATGTTATAGGGCTGCACGATAAATCGCATGTAATTGTCATGCACATCTCGTCAGTAAAGCTGGTTCTGTGATTAGTAGTAAATCTCCATCACGTGCTTTCAGATGGAGCAGCATTTAATACACAGAGCCATAGTTTGCTGACAAGCTACGCAATATCGCGTTCATAATCGAATGTGATTCATCAGTGATTATGAGCACAATATTGCATAGCTTGTAAGTGATCTATGGCTCTGTGTATTAAATGCCACTCCATCTGAAAGTACGTGATGGAGATTTACTACTAATCACAGAACCAGCTTTACTGACGAGATGTGCATGACAATCACATGCGATTTATCGTGCAGCCCTAGTATGTTAGTAACCAAACTTGCTGGTATATTGATAACAAAACCATTTTGGTTACCACTAACTTCAACTGTATGGAGAAATGGCTGCCCACTGCTCCGGATGTGTTCACAGTGTATGTGTATGTGTGTGTGTGTGTGTGTGTGTGTGTGAGAGTGTTCACTACTCACTGCTGTGTATTTGCACATGGATGGTTTAAAAGCAAAGCACAAAAAAGAATGGGTTAACATACTTGGACGTCACGTCATTCAAACTTATCAGAAAAATGAAAAATTTATTTGAAGTGTTATTTGATTTTTTAGTTTTGCTCACCGCCCATTCGTTTGCATGGAGACATGTGCCGCACACTTGGTCCGGCAACCCCTGGCTGCAGCTTGGGCGGGACTATGCGTTGTCACTCCACCCATAACAATTTTGATTGTATCTAATTGATTGTATCTTGCATCTAATCAAACAATACACAAAATAGAACAAAAGACACTCATATAAGAATAATATTTACCCTTAACATGTAGCCAGCCTTCAGTTCAGAGAACACATTACGACTTCATTCTGAATGTAGTTTCCCATTGAATTGACCTTTCCCTATGTTGAAGCACATAAAGAGGGCTAATGTGTGGTCAAGCCTGCTGACCATGGCTGGGAGATCTCTGCCAGGCTGGCGAGGCAATGCAATTGCGCACGGCTCAGACGGAGAAACTCCCGGGTCAAGAATCCAGCCCTCGGCCATGTTTGAGTTCAGCGCCCTCTCATCAAGACCGGGACCTCCAACAGCAAAACACAGGGCTTTCAGTGATCCCTGCTTCCAGAAGATTCCCCAAAGCAGGCTACAGCAGAAGCACTTGTTACTTTGCGAGTCATTGGACCACATTTCAAAATCCCCAAGGCAAACCTGCCTTTGTCTACAACAGTGGAAGTAGACAGAGGTAAACTTTCATACTGTGAAATACAAGCAGAGTCAGTGATCCATGTTTCAGGCATCGCAAGCGTAGCCTTTGGAAAAGCTGCTTGACTGAGCTCCCCTCCCTCATTAGATTGATAACATGGGTCAGTCCTCTAAAGAGCTTAACGTCTGCTTTCCGACTCTGTGTTGGTACATATAGAAAATTTCACTAAAAGCACTGTCACGCAGATAAAGAAAGATTTTGACTTTATAATAACCTTTTTACATATAAAATCCTTTAATCTGAAGACCCTTGTGAGGGTCGGGCCACTGAGGTGAGCTTGATTGGCTTTTGTAATTAACCAGAAAGGAACGGCACAGTATGTTGGCGCTTGATATCATAACAGGGTGGTATGATAAGAGTTCATGCTAGCTGCTTTCAACTTTGCTTAGGGTAGTTGAGCGAAAACAAACAAACAAACAAACAAAACTGGTCACTTCAAGAGCCAGCTGTGACGATTGTGTCTCAGACAATTAGTGCCATGGTTCACGGAGGCATAAGGAAATGGGCACAGTGGCACCGGGGACTTGTTTTTCCACCAGTAGGTGGTAGTCACATTACATCAGAGCATGAGGTTTGTCATGGCTCAGAGACATAAAACA